>OZ010601.1:17670138-17715138 GCA_963932145.1 Acanthosepion lycidas | reverse complement strand
TCGTATTTGAGTGGATATTCGCTAATAAAATTATGATGATAAGAGATTTTACTTGTGACTTTTTTGAACAGCGTATATATTATTATTGGATTCTACAAAATCCACTAGGAATGGAAGACAATCCTATTACTAATTTCGCAAGTAAATTTAAAACATTGTTTATATTTCAAATGTAGTTTTAAGATTTTCGACCTATTTTAATCTTCAGCTAACCTAAAACGCTGATATATTCCAGATTTGGTAATTCTTTATGAAGTGAGGGATGTAAGAATTAGGAAAGCATGATACGCGTTGTTTTCCATAGCAACGCCATTAGTTTATTTATGAATATAAGCATTATAATCAGTTGCGAAGACGTGCTGAAAATCTCCTGAGAATATTAGATTTAATTGGCTATGCCCCCACCCAAAAAAAAAAGTTATAGCTAACGATTGAAATGAATGTACAATAACGAAAAAAATCTTTCTTGAAGCCTTTACTTCAGTTTGAATTTCAAGCTGATAGATTAAATATGAGATTTCCAATAACGCAAAATACTTTATTCTATTTCAAAACGAATTCAAAATTGATTGGAAATAGTTTTGTTTGAAGTTTCTAAAATTTTGGTATTATCTTCATTTTTAGTATATTGTTCCAAAAACATTAATCCCTTTAAAAAAAAAATCCGAAATAAAATATACTTTTCTGACTCTTTATTTGAGGAATAGTAGCTGATTTAAAGTATAATTAATAAAATTTAAAGCAATTATTTAGTTTAATTTCAAAATATCGCAGTAATGCATTTTTAACACCACGGTAACTGTTTATTTGTGTTGAAAAATATTGACAACTACGCGACGGCTCGATAAGACCAAGATTTTTATCTAATAGCCTTCTGCGGAAGCTTTAAATGTAAAAAAAATAACTGGGGCATATAACAAATATGTTACAAAAACAAATTCATGATTTAAATTCTTCAAAGATTTCTGCTTTTAATTAATATAGTCACTTATATTTATTGTGCCGAATTTCTATAATTTTCATAAAATTAACTATGTGGAGTTAAGAACATATAGAAATAAATGTTTTTACTAAGATTTTCCGAAATAAGAGTTGTCTAAAATAATTTCATTCAATTGTGAAATCCTGAAAGTTTCATTAGAACCCGACCATTATTTGATTTTTACAATAATTTCCAATTTAATGTTTATTTCAACGCAAAAAAAGACGCTGAAATATTGCTATGCTTGTATCTGTTGATACAAGAAAAACATTTAATCAAAATTTTGAATGTTCTAAAAAAGATTAAACAAAAATTATTAAATATCAAAAAACAATTTAATCATTCCCCTTAATAATAACAAAAAGATATCGACGATAATTTTATTTTTATTTTTTTTTTTTTTTAAATTAAGTTTGGATCGTATATTTTCGACACGGTATGCTATTTTTTTTATTGACGTTTTTTTTTTTTTTTTTTTGGAATTACCTAGATGTGATGGTTGTTTACTGAGTCGAATTATGTTGGTTATTCGAGATGCATATTATATCTATGGTTTCATCGACAGGGAGGTTTTTAAATAGATCTATAACATCAAGTGAGGTCATGCTTTGTAACTTTTATCCGATACATGCTCACCAACATAAGGCCCTTAACTAACTGTAGAACAACGGAAGGCTAAATAAACAGAAATACAAGAAACGAATTACGTCCTGGGTATGACGGTAAACTACATCCGCGTCCTGGGTATGACGGTAAACTACATCCGCGTCCTGGGTATGGCGGTAAACTACATCCGCGTCCTGGGTACGGCGATAAACTGCATCCAACAGCAAGGTCCCAGATAATGTTTTCAGAAAAATAATGTTGCCAGCTCAAAGTTTTTGAAACAATAATGTTGCCAGCTCTATGTTTTTGAAACAATAATGTTGCCACCTCTATGTTTTTGATACAATAATGTTGCCAGCTCTACGTGTTTTTGTAAAGGAATAATGTTGCCAGCTCTACATTTTTTGAAACAATAATGTTGCCAGCTCTACGTTTTTTTTTTGTTTCTTTTTGAAACAATAATGTTGCCAGCTATACATATTTTATTCCATACAAAATAGGCATTTAAAATTCATATAAACTGGATTTGGCATTAAATAACCCACAGTGGTTGATATGCCATAAAACCAAAACAAACAAACAAAAAAGAAACGAATTCCTAATCATATTTATCAAGAATACGGACTCAAGGCAGTAGTTTTTGTTTTGGAATTAGTACATTCTTATTGCTACATATTTACCATCACAATCCATGTATTAAATGAATCAAAAAACACCCTGGATAACATTGTCCAACAAAATGCGTTTGGTATATTAGGTTAGAATGTTTCTGGGGTATACTGGGGTCGCTGAATTTGGGGGGAACGTTGTTTTTGTCCAATTAGCTCTAGATTTAGAATATTGCTGAAATGCGTTTTTCGTGTTTGTGAATCTGAACACAATGATATTAATTGGATTTCTGGTTCATGCATATTTAAAAAAAAAAGCAACATTTATTATGCTATTTAGTCTATTAATTGGTAATCGGACAATGGTAAAAAAGAATCAACATTTATGGAAGTTTTCTGCTTGTATGTGCATAACTGAAATATTGACATATATATATATATATATATATATATATATATATATATATATATATATATATATATATATATACATATATATATATATATGTATATATATATATGTATGTATGTATATTTGAAATATATATATATATATATATATATATATATATATATATATATATATATATATATATATATATATATATATATATTACGAAATGGACAAAGTCCGACAATTTATTTATTAAAGACATTTTTATGTTTAACGTTCTTTTTATAGATACAAGTATTTAAGTAAATGCTCTGTTTATAATAAACAGTATTAAATAACATTTACTGGCCTGAATGTCCGAGAAATTTTCAGAGAAAATATTCGTCCTTGGACAGGATTCGAATCTGCATCCTATACGGAACCGTCATTTACGCTGACGTGCTTTGACCGCTCGGTCACCAAGGATCGTTCGGTAGGCAAGGTCAATAAAGTTTATAAGCAGTAAATTCGACCTTGCCTACCGAGCGATCTAATAAATAATAAATACCACTACTGCTATTGTTGCTGCTGTCGGAAGCTTCACCCATTGCTTCTGCAATATTCATAGTATCATCAAATCGATCAAGCTCAGGCAAGGAAGTAAAAATTAGAACGGGTACACCACTACAATATAAAACTGGTAGTACACTATTTACATTATTCGGACTATTGTCCTTATCTTTGTCGCCATATTTATTACAACATTTCTGCCGTTGTACGCTCCGGTCTTCTTCAGGTAGTTGGAATTTAGAACTGAACCTTTTATTTCGCTCATTGAGGTAGACTGTTCTAGTACCATGTTCCATGTTTAATGGGTACCAGTTATCTCCTGTTAATTCCCCCTCTCCAAGTCCTCCACTACCTTAAACGGGTATTGAACTCACACTCTTTGGGTCCTGTCACTTAATCCAACTAAAGTGTTTATCTACTGTGCCATGTGCCCTTATGGAACTAGAACAGTCTACCGCAGGGAGCGAAATAAAGGGTTCAGTTCGACATGCCCACCACCTGAAGAAGGCCGGAGCGTACAACGGCCGGAACGTCGTAATAAATATGGCGACAAAGGTGAGGACAATAGTCCGAATAATGTAAATACTGTACATAATACCACATCTCAGAAATATACACAGATACTGAAGAACTGGTCGTCTGCGATATTCGATAGCAGGATAGTGCCACGATTTCTTGAGATGGTTGTATCCTGACATGTTCAATAAACAGACGTATCAATCGTCATCATGATTTATGAGCTCTCCTGACATCATTGGTCGCCAAAATTCATTGACATGACTTTACCTTGGGACCACGAGTGAAGGGCTTCAGTAAAATTCGTACAAATTTTGTGAGGAGTTCATGACTTAACTTAATCCCTAATCTTCATATGCTGATCTGGTGAAATCATGAACATGGAAACGATGCTCATTTACCAGAAATGTAGCAGAAAACACCAATGTCACTGTGGCAATGTTTAGAATTCTTGATTAAAGTTTTGTATACTTGAAATATGTGTATTGTGGGGTAATGGATATAGACTTCGAGTGAGAACTCTGAGAGGAGATTCCAGTCGAGTTCGTTAGATACACTTACGCACAAATAAAAATGGGAAAGGTACGAATTCATCTTTCTTCCCACAGAGGTATAGGTTTAATAGTAGCAGAGTTGGCAACTACTCTACTGCAGAAATAAATGGCATCGTATCGCGGGAAACATCTGCCTCGACAATCGTGTATCGAAAGATATAAGATCACACAACCATGTATCACGTATGGGACTTAACTGAGTGATACTTGAAATATACAGACACTAGGTCACCGGCAGAGCTTTATTGTCTAATCCTGTTTGCAAAACTGGTGCCAGTTGTTTGGCTAGAGATATCTGGCCTCTATATAACTATTAGTATTTGTAAGAAGATCAATGCAAAGCCGCCTTCCCGGCGTAGGACCATCCGAGTTGGGGGTTGGTCCGCATCTAATGGGATGTATATTGTTGGTTCTATACAGCATGGATTTTGATAATACGCTGTTAATCTTGACGGCGATGTTTGATCGATTTAAAAAAATTATAATAAAAAATTAACTTAAATTTTTCAGGTCGACTGGATTAGTATGTTTCTTAGAGATGCTGCTATGGAAAATTCCTCTTGTTTCTAATTAACATGAATTTGATTTTAAGAGAAAATTTGAATATTATTGTTTTTATTTTACTCTTAGGCTAGAGAAAAATGATCTAATTTGATTTTCTATATATTGTATAAGGTTGTATAAGATGGTTCTGACTACAGTTAATGTATAGCGTCTCTTAAAGTTATTTAAAAAATAACTGAGGAAAATATTAATTCTTGTGCGCTCTCGTGAGGACTTTTTTTATGACACCTATTTCGTATTTGAGTGGACATTCGCTAACAAAATTATGATGACAAGTGATTTTACTTGTGATTTTTTAAAACGGAGTATGTATTACAATGTAACCCGGATATAAGAGAGTTGTCGGGACCGGAGAAGATGTATCTTATATCAGGGTTTCTCTTATATCAGGGTATGGTCTAATTTATATACATTAACACAGGCTCTAATTTGGGACCAGAGATAATCTCTCTTATATTCGGGTTACCCTTATATATGGGTCTCTTATATCCGGGTTACACTGTATTTTTAGATTCAACAATATCCGGTAAGAATGAAAGTCGATCATTTTAATAATTTCGCAAGATGAAACAGAGCTCACTTTAACTCAATTTAATTCTAATAATTATATTGAAGTTTTCGCCTCTTGTTTCTGAAACACGAGAATTCTTATGTAGCGTGTTGGAATCATATTTTTAAATAAATAATTATATTTATGCTCTACTTTTGTATCGAGCACTATTTTAAAAAAAATAATAACTAAAATACTAAAGAAACTTGGATTACTAACCTGACCCGTTGTTTCCTATTTTCTATATATTTTCACACACACACACACACACACACACATATATATATATATATATATATATATATATATATATATATATATATATATATATATATATATATATATATATATTATACTAATAATTATAATTGTTTAGTGAAAATATATAGGAAAACAATGTAGTATCCGAGGAAAAATTGTAAAAAAAAGACAGAAAAAATTCTAATATCTTTGTGGGTTTTTATGAAGAAAGCCTTATGTTAAGTTCTGCCCGACCCAAGGTTTACTTTCGGTATGTGGATGACACTTTTTGTGTGTTCAGCCACGAATCGGAAGTGGATCAATTTTTTTCCCTACTCAACAGTGTTCATCCTGCCCTTAAATTCACAGTAGATAAGGAGTTCAATGGTTCATTGCCCTTCTTAGATGTTCTTGTTCAAAGAACTCCTTCCTCGTTTATCACATCAGTTTACAGGATGTCTACATTTACTGGATTATATACTCGATGGGACTCCTTTTGTCCTAAACGACAAAAGATTAATTTGATTAGGACCCTGACACATAGGGCCCTAATGATTTGTTCGGATGACACTTTGAAACATGAAATCAGTTCCTTAACTGAGATTTTTGTGAACAATGGTTATCCGTTGAACATTGTTCACTCAGTTATTCGAGATGAAACTGCCAGGTTTAACAAAATTAAACCTGCTTCAGTGGGTAAATGTTCGGTCTATCTTCGTTTGCCGTGGTTGGGTAGCATTAGTGAATCCTTCGCCAAGCGTATTTCATGGAGTTCACATCAGTGTTATTTTGCAGCCAATGTTAGTGTTGTTTTTCAAACTAAGTCCGTACTTTCATCTATGTGTAAAGATGTTCTACCCCCCACCATATTAACTCTGTTATTTATCATTTCAAATGTAGTTGTGGATGCGACTACATAGGTAGAACGACACAGCGGTTGGACGTTAGAATTAAACAACACGTACCTGCTATAATACTGAATAAAAAAATTTCTTTGGGTGATACCATTCGTAACACGTATGGGTCTTCGATTGCGGATCACTTTATAAAGAATCCTACTTGTGCGTTGAATTTCAGTGTGAACTGATTTTCTGTTTTGGCCAGTTCGCACTCGCTATTCCATCTTAAGGTGTTAGAGACGCTTTACATCAGGTTCAGGCAACCTACTCTTTGTAAACAAAGAGATTGTTTGCTTGGACTTGCTGTGCTGCGTTTCTAGCATCTTAGTTGGTATAACTTTTATAATAATTTATTTCTTCCTGTCCAATCATTCATGTCATGCATAACAGACTTCTTTTTCTTTTCCTCATAATTTCCCCGTTAACAGTTCTGATGAGAGGGGACGAAACCGGTTGACTGGTGTTTGTTTTATTTTAAATCTATCATGGTCCATAATATAAAATTTCTTGTTTTTAATGCCTTAATATATATATATATATATATATATATATATATATATATATATATATATATATATATATATATATATATAATGAACTGTCCCGTCGGTTTCGACGTATGAAGATCTGACAACTTATTGATTCAATCATGAAAGTTTGTGCGATAATCTTAAGTGGCATTTAAGACCCGCTAGTGATTTACAAAGGAGGCCACATATGGAGCAAGTGCGAGGATTGTGAAATGAGATCACTCTTAGATTGGCTGACCTTTTAGATCTTGCTCTTGCTTCTTGAAGATGATTCAGACAAGCAGACTGAAAATTGCTGACTCCACTAAAACACGTTAATCTCCATGCTACCCGCTCCAAAGCTAAGGGTTCAAGGGTGTTATGTTGTATAGTAACTGCTGACAAGTTGCTTCTCAGCTTGTCTTTGTATCTTAGTCATGGTCGTCCTATATTCTTGTAGCCCTGATCTAACTGGCTGTACATTAGGATCTTGGGTATCCTGCCATCAGACATTCTCAAGACATGACCAGTCCACCGTAACTGAGACTGTATGATAAAAGTCTCGATTCCTCCAATATTACACCTGTTAATCAGGTCTACGTTAGATGTCCTGTCTTGAACCATAACTTCACAGATTGCATGCAGGCAGCTTTTATGGAAAACATCTAGCTGGCGTATATGGTACCTGTATGGAGTCCACGATTCTGAACGATACAAAAGGATGGCAAGTACAAAAGCTCTGTAAACCCGAATTTTCGTAACCAGTCGAATACCCCGCTGATTCCACAAGCGATAGCGAAGTTTGCCGAAACCACTGGTAGCCTAATCAATCCGATGCAAGTTCCGCTCTAATTGACTTTGCTACCATGACAAGAGATTTTACTTGTGATTTTTTTGAAACAGCGTATGTATTATTATTGGATTAAAAAAATCAGCTAATAATAAAAGTCGATCCTATATATATACACACACGCTGTGTGTGTGTGTGTGTGTGTGTGTGTTTGTGTGTGTGTGTGTGTGCGTGCCCGTGTTTGTGAGGTGCCATCAATCTTTTATAGAGTTTTCATTGTAGATTACTGACAAGGCTCTATGAGTGTCAGAATTATTTTTTTTTTTTTTATTTTTTTGGCACCAACTGATCAAATTATATTTTCCTTCAATATTACATTGCACCGGACGACATCTATTTTCAAAAGGAATCGGATATTAGAGCATTTTCAGCATAAATCAGGGTTGATGAATTCGAAAATATGCTTTATTCTGATGAACTGGCTCTATATTTCAAGATATTGGACATCAATAAATTTCAATGATTTAATTTTCTCCGAAAATGTTAGATGTACTCTCTCTACGCTTCACTTTGTTCAAGTTAGGCGAGATAACTCTACCCAAGAAAGATAATTCTTCACTTTGACTACAGACAATTACTTTTATACAGAATACATCCGGACAGGGAGATAAACAAGTTGACTCCCATTAAACAAAGGCATATGGAATTGTTTTTAATCATTTTGCATGCACTTGCATCAATTGAGTTGAAAAAAATAAATGTTTTTATTTAAAATACAATTCATTTTTTTTTTATATTGTTTGTTTATCTGTCAACTTGGGATTAAACAGTTTACATTATTTAAAATTCTATAATTCTTTAGATATTAAGGAGAAAATCTTCATAGCATTGATTTTATTACAAATAAGAATAACAATATAGAGGCCAGAGAGCTCCGGCCAAACAACCGGTACCAGTTTTGCACGTAGGTTTTGGCTGTCAAGCTCTGCCGGTGGGGCCTAGTGTCTGTATATTTTAAGTATCAGACATTTAAGTCCCATACGTGATACACGCTCGAGTGATGATATTTTAATCGTTAGCTATAGCGTTTTTGTTTTCATTTTTTTTCTTTTTCTTTTTTTGCAGGGGGGGATAGCCAATTAAATCTAATATTCTCAGGAGATTTTCAGCACGTCTTCTCAATTGATCATAATGCTTATATTCATAAATAAACTAATGGCGTTGCTATGGAAAACCACACGTGGCATGCTTTCCTAATTCATACATCCCTCACTTCATAAAGAATTACCAAATCTGGAATATATCACCGTTTTGTAGATAGTTTTTCAGTTTAGCTGAAGATGAAAAAAATCGAAAATCTTAAAACTAAAAATAAAAATAAAAAAAAAAACGCTATAAGTTTAGTTGCGAAATTACTAAAAAGATCGACTTACATTCCTACCGGATTTTGTAGATGCCAGTAATAATAAATACGCTGTTTAAAAAAAATAATAAAGGGATTTATATTTTTATAACAATTTACTAAAAATGGAGATAATACCAAATTTTAGAAATTTCAAACAAAAACTAATTCCAATCTATTTCGAATTCGTTTTGAACTAGATTTTTCGTTATTAGAAATATAATATTTAATCTATCAGTTTTAAATTCAAACTGAAGTAAAAGCTTCAAGAAATATTTTTTTCGTTATTGTATATTCATTTTAATCGTTAGCTACAGCGGTTTTTTTAGGTGGGGAATGGCCAATTAAATCTAATATTCACAGGAGATTTTCAGCGCGTCTTCATAACTGATCATAATGTTTATATTCATAATTAAAAGTTCCAAGACAACACTAAACCAAAACTCACGGCACGAATTTTTGCAAAATACTGAGAAGACTGTATTATTAAAATATTGTTCGGTCCTCCTCTAGGTCATTGTCTGAATCTCATTGAAAACTTATGGGAATTTTCGAAAAAAGTAAGAGAAAGAAATTCTTCTAATTTGGAGGAACTTATTAGGTTGGTGCAAAAATAATGACGTAATAATATCGGTTTTTCACGTTAAAAAATACGTCAAAAAACGACATTATTACGTCATTATTTTTGCACCAACCTAATAAATACACTGAAGAATGGAGCAAAATACGTATCAGTTTATGTAGACAACTTGTAAGGAAGTATCAAAAACTATTAAAGTCTTTAATTAAGAAGAAACTTTGCAAAATTGATTTTTGCGGCAAGAGGGTTAAAAGATCTGTCCTATGTTAAGTGTTTTTTGGCGGGATTTTGTTATTGTTTGTAATTAGAATAAAAAAAAGAAGTTGTGAGTGTCACTGCACTTTCATTGAAATCGATTATGCACATAAGTTTCCATAAAAAAAAAAAATGAGGGATCATTGCTTTATTTGTAATAATGGTAGGGGTGAATAATTCTGACCACAAATGTTTATCGAGATTCCCGATAAAAATTAAAACAACGGTCTATAATATAGTTGAATCTGACCTAGCATATCAACTGCACTTACTTTCTCATTGACATGACATTGCTTCCCTCCGTCTTTTCTACAAGTAATTTAATTCCAATTATTTTGATGAGCTTTCTTTTTTGGTGCAATGTCTGCATGTATTTAGCGTAGTAATAGATTGTGAACTTGGTTTCATTGCTTTACTTTGGAAATACCTACATATAACCATATCTTCTACTCATCTCTCTTGTATAATTCGTGCCATTTACGATCACCAAATATTTAAATAAAACGCCGTCTTGAGTTTTTTTGACTCCGGCTTTTTTATTGTCTTTTCGCACTGAAGTCTTTTCAATTTCTTCACTTTCAGTAAGTCCTAACCTCTTAGTGGCATTATCATCTTGTTTTGAGTGAATTGAGTAAAAGCAAACTTTTCAAGAGTAATGTTCGCATCACTTGCTTGTCATCTACTTTGAATCAGCATTTGCTGTAATATACTCTTTCCAGTCCATTTATGTAACCGCTTTCGCGGTCATCTACATCATTCAGAAGGACTAGCAGTGTTTTAAACTCTGCTAAGCTTTCTGAAATTCCTCTTTTTGAAATTAAAGTTATTAGGTTGGTGCAAAAATAATGACGTAATAATGTCGTTTTTTGTCGTTAAAAAATACGTCAAAAACGACATTATTACGTCATTATTTTTGCATCAATCTGATATTTACTTGTTAACTGCTATGTAGCTATCATCAATATATCCATTATTGAATATTTCTGATATGTTTCCAAAAGTATAAGGATTCGATTTAAGAATGTTTCCTAACTGGTGTAAAAATTTGAACTGTACAAAAAGAAAAAAAAAAAAGAAAAAAAAGAACGAACTGTGATATTTTAGAAGTTGATCTGGCATCTCAGGTTCAGTTACTTTTCTCATCGTTATGTCCAAGTCTCTTTTCTGTAAATATTTTCATAGACACTGTTATATTAAGATATCCTCCCAGGTACTGAAACCGTATGAATTCAAGCGTACTATTAGTTGTTTCTGTTTAAATGATTAGGTGATACGTATGTTCTACTCTCATAGTTTAAAAAAAAGGTTTTCCAAAATGTAAATGTGACATCAATATGTATTTAATGTTTTTCTAGACCCTGTACTTTTGTTAATAAAAAGTTCACTTTATCTCGCAGTATTCCTTGCGGTCTCAGTGGCTTTACGCCTTGCATGGCGTGAAATGATTGTGAAAAATATTGTTTATATATCGTTATCTCATATATTTAAATTAAATTGGACATTTCTCTCATTCATTCAGTCACTCTATCAATATGATCATCTTTCTATCTATCTGGCTATCCAAGTGTTCATGTCTTTGTTTGTTTGATTGATTGTTTGTTTGTTTCTTTCTTTCTTTCTTTCTATCAAATTGATCATTTCTTTCTCCCTCTCTCTAAGTTCATTTCTGTCATATTCCTTCTCTATTTCCTTCTTTCTATGTGTTCATTTTTATCTTTCTTTCTCTATCCATCTTCTTTCTATGTATTCATTTTTTTCTATCCCGCTATCTATCTATCTATCTATCTATCTATATATATATATATATATATATATATATATATATATATATATATATATATATATATATATATATATATATTTATATATTATTTGATTTGTCTGTGTGAGGAAGATTTTGTGAATATGATATTATATATGTCTATTATCCATTCTTTTGCGACAAGCTGGCGAATGTCTCTACTTGTAAAATAACTAAGAAATGACAATAACATCGATTTTCTCAAAAAATCAAGATGATAGATGGCGCATTCTTACCGGGGAAAATGTATGATACACCAGCTTAATAAATCAATTGCCGAGTTTATAGAATAATCATTTTGATATCCGTCAATAGAATTTTCCTGAAAAAAAACAAAAAGAAAAACATGCCTGTATCTGTTCATGCTATTATATTCAATGCGACAACGCATATAAGCGACACTTATGCCAGTAATGTTATCATCCTTGAGATGTATGACGTGATAAAAATGTTCCTTTGTAAAAAAAATAGCAAACTGCAATAATATGAGGAGTAGATGAGTTGTTTCGGTGGGCATTTTGTAGATTCTGGGTGAGCCGTGACAATGTTTTACTTTTCCTTCTAATCGACCAAAATATTCCTATTCATCCTGTTCATATTTGCTTGTTTGTTTATCTCTCTATCTCTTAATCTATGTATCTATCTCATTCTATTCATATCTATCTATCTATCTATCTATCTATCTATCTATCTATCTATCTATCTCATTCTATTATTAGGCTGGTGCAAAAATAATGACGTAATAATGTCGTTTTTTGACGTTAAAAATATGTCAAAAAACGACATTATTACGTCATTATTTTTGCCCCAACCTAATACTATCCATCAATCTATCTATATCATTCTATTCATATCAATCTATCTATCTATCTATCTATGTCATTCTATTACTATCTATCAATCTATCTATCTATCTATATCATTCTATTCATATCTATCTATCTATCTCATTCTGTTCATATCTATCTATCTCATTCTGTTCATATCTATCTATATCATTCTGTTCATATCTATCTATATATCTATCTCTCTATCTCATTCTATTCATATCTATCTATCTATCTATCTATCTATCTCATTCTATTCATATCTATCTACCTGTCTCATTCTATTAATATCTATCAATCTATCTATCTCATTCTATTCATATCTATCTCATTCAGTTCATATCTATCTATCTATCTATATCAGTCAATTGATATCTATCTATATATATATATATAAATATATATATATATATACATACATACTTACATACACACACGCACACACACTCATATATATATATATATATATATATATATATATATATATATATAAGATATTGTATAAATATTCTTATACTGATCCTTACCACTTCAATAATCTGTTTCTTAGTTCTTAGATGATCATTTACAGGATCTTTAAAAATCACAAACACAGATTTTTTCGCAGTTATGATAATACTCTTTGTAATTTACCCCTGAAGATGATCATGAAAAATATCGAAAGTACTTGGATTTAAAAAAAAAAACTACCGGAACTTATTAGAGAAATGGAAAGGATCAGTATGAAAATAAACAGATACAATATGTTTATATTATTCAATAAAACATATTTTCGATGAAATTTATAAATTCCTGCTCTTCAGACAACTTTCCAAACAAACAGGATTCTCAAGTCTAGTAGCTGTTTTCGCTCTACCCAGTATGGATGTGAATTTCCTTCCTAAACTTTATTTGAAATATTATAAAATCTTAACATTTTGATTATGACATTATTTTCTCTCCCATCTACAAATGCTATCAAATTTAGATTCTGTTGTTGGTAGTCCTCAACAGATGTGCGCTATTTTTTTGTTGCTGTTATAAATCTCTCAAAGATTGAGGATCTTCACTTGCGCAAAGCATTTTAAAGGCTTGATCTTAGAAAGCAGTCGTATAAACTGACTGTTTAGATATTTCTAACTAGATTTGACGTCATTCATGACATCCGTATAAAAGTTTCGATCAGACGAGGATATTTAAGAATATCACTGGAGTAGATATATTAATGTATTTGCCTAACAATTTGTGATGGCGAAACTCGCCCATACTTTTTCTATTCTATCTTCAGTGTTCGTATCAGTGTGTCACGAAGTCCTACGGAAATAACACAACAAAAGCAGAACATATTAGACAGTAAAAACAAAATGAAGAAATCGGATTTTAAGAAGTTGTTGGGGTTAATGAATGTCCTGAAGCTATGTGGATTGTCACAAGCGAAAAGTCCTTTTAACCATTGAACTTTGAAGGCAGTCGAATACAGCTGACAGTTTAGACATTTCTGAAGAGTTTTGCTGACATGTATGACATCCGTATGAATGTTTCAATCTTACGAGATTATTTAACAATAAGGCTGGAGTATTTACGTTAAAGTATTTGTCTGTCTAACAATTTGTGATGGTGGCATTCTTTATTCAATCTTTATTCTATCTTCAATGTTCGTAACAGTGTGTCACGAAGTCCTACGGAAATAACATTACAACATCAGAAAATATAAGACAGTGAACACAAAAGAAGAATCGGATTATAGGAACGGAATCTTGAGTCAGATCGATATTGAGATTTAGAGGATCAATCGTCTGTTTGTTTAATGAAATATTCATGTTAAATAAGGCCTACATGTTTATTTTGCTCAACCCCATTTTTACACATTGATCTGAGATATCGTTTGTATAGAGTTAATATTTTAGATATTTGTTTGGCGCCATGCCTAATATCCTTTTTTAAAGTCACTCACTGAAGAAGTTATCTAAGTATACTAGTATTTTTTCAACACGCTGACCGGTATTCAAACCACAGTGTGTAGTATTGTTCATCAAATGTGATGCACTCCATCGCCAAGTGGTAAAACACGCCGGATCAAATGGTGTTTACTGCGACCAAGGGGGACACAAGATCCCTTTCGCTTTATAAGAAATTATCGAATGCGCAAGCTGGTAAAGGTAAAAAATATGTTATGCTTAAAATACAATTGGGGCCTTTATTTCATATAAGATTGTCTACTATAATAAAGTTTGATGTAAAGCATTTGTATATATATATATATATATATATATATATATATATATATATATATGGGGGGGGAGTGTATATTTCCGAGATCAGGTATTATGTACTCTATACATTATTCGGACAATTGTCCTCATCTTTGTTGCCACATTTATCCCAATATTTCGACTGTAGTACGCCCCCGTCTTCTTCAGGTTATTGGAATGTCGAACTGAGCCATTTATTTCTCTCGGTAGAGTAGACTGTTCTAGTTCCACATGCCATGTCTAATGGATGTCAGTTATCAAGTATCACCTGTTAATTCACCTCTTAAAGTTCTCCACCGCCTTGACCAGGTATTGAAGTCAAATCTCTTTGGGTCTTGGATAAAGACGTTGGTTAGATTCAGTGACAGTACCCAAATACTGTACTAAATTTGTTATAACTAAACTATACGCCTCGGTATCTGAAGTATTTAGTATTTACTAATTCCATATGCTGAATCATTTAAGGAATTCACTATAAGTTGCTTTACTAATTTCATTCGAATTCCAGATTCTGTTTTTTTTCTTCTTTTTTTTTTTTTTTTTTTTTTTTTTTTGAAACAAGGCGTGACCCAGGTCTCGACCTCCCCATCAGAAAGTCTCCAAGCCCGCTGAGCAAAGTCTTTTGGCGACGCAGAGGGCCCCACGAATCACCAGCCAGTTAAGTGATACCTTATCGTCATTGAGATATTTCCACCCGGGCGGCCAAGTCAATATTGAGCGAGCCTCCTGCTTCGTAAATCCGAGCTAGTCAATCAACTCATCACGGACGGAACCGTTGAGTAATGCCTGAAGCGATCGTATAAATTTTAAAAGCTAGTTTAGATATTTCTGAACGACTTGGCTGCCATTTATGATATCGGTATGAAATACCTGATCTGACGAGACTAATTAAGAATATGACGAGATTTCGGCTTAGATTTGTAACAGTTTGGTGTGTAAGGCGAAACTATATCTGCCTTATTATTCCATTTCTATATCGCCTGTACTAAATCCACTATACGTTGCTTTACTAACTTCATACGAATTCCAGATCATAGTCTCCGTTTTTTTTTTTGTTTTTTTTTATCGGTATCACCCCAATAAAGGCAGTACAATCACTAAAATGCAAGGGGTTACAGAGGGTGGATGAACAAAAAACAGAATCATTAATAATGAACAGAAAGAGAAAAGATTAATCAGAAATAGAGATAGAGATTGACATGTCATTTAAATTTTTGCAGATTAAAATTGACTGGAAACCCCAGCGCTGGAAAGGAGATCCACAAGTGAGAAGTACGAGAAAAGAAAATTTTAGCATAGAAAGTACTGCTATATTTAGCCATCTCAACGGTACTTTGATGAAATTTCTACGCCAGTGTAGTACTGCGCTTAAATTCATAAAGTCTAAGTACCATAGCGAATAGCTCATCCAAACAATTACCTTGAAAGTATTTATAAAAAAAGGCAAAGAGCGGCAAACGGTGAACAAGTTATAGAAGCTGAGCCGCTATGACTTTGAATATTCTTCTCTGGTATTTCCTAGTAGGGATGAAAGCGTCAATGCCGGCTTTGACTCAAGAAGATACCTCAATGGCGTAAATTTTCAATTAGGTGTTTGAAAATGTCAGTCCAGGGACCGCCACGAAGAAAATGACGGAATTAGTCGCAGTTAGAAAACTGGTAACGGAAAGGATTATGAAGCGCGGTAAGAGCGTGGAAAGGAGAAGGAGAAGCTTTTGGAAAGGTTTATGCTATATTTCTTGAAAACCTTAGTTGAGGATGTTGACTTTATGTTCAATTTTTTTTTTATCACATCTATGAATACGTATGACATCAGCATAGACATCCACCGCGCATCAATACTAGATTGTCCTCGGGTGGTAAGGAATATTGTTGTCTTCTAATGGTAGATTCATTTGAGATGGAGTAGGAGATAATTAAATTGCCAATACTCTTCTGTTGTTTAAAGAAACAGGGCACCAATCTATGCGATAGATAGATAGATAGATGAACAGACCGAGATTGATAGACAGACTGAGATAGATAAGTAGATAGACAGACAGACATTAACTCATTCAAATGATAAATGGATAGATAGATAGATATGACTATAGCTAGCTAAATAGATAAAATAGAAAGATAGATAGGAAGAGACATAGATATCTAGATAATTATGAACAGAACGTAGATATATAAATATCAACAGACTGAGTTAGCATAGATATATAAATATGTACATAAATGGATAGATTAGCAGACAGATTGATAGATGAACAGATTGAGATAGATAGATAGATATTAATAATTGAAATAATAGACAGATTGATAAATAGATATAATACAAGTTCTAATTATATATATATATATATATATATATATATATATATATACATAGATAGATAGATATTTAAGAATCGATTGACAATTTTACAAGATTCTGTGGAATTGTGACCCATCGAATGACAGACATTCAGTCAATATATATATATATATATATATATATATATATATATATGCATAAATGGGTAGAAGAAAATTGCATTATCTGCATGAAACTCCGAGTAGTACCATCGATGTTGGATATTATGTATATTCACTGTCATAGTCCCATATATATATATATATATATATATATATATATATATATATATATCCAGTTTCTATTCAACTTCCATCATGGTATTTCTGATTGTTTCCTTCTTATTAAAATCGTCGTCGTCATCATCATCAGCAGGAGCCGGCTAATGACGGGGTGTTGTCCTATGATCAACTCCATGCTGAATATCTGATCAATATCTTTCACATATCTTGTGGTGAAAGCAGGAGCTTTATTCAGTCAGGGACACCGTGCTTTGAGAATTATGACCTCGTCAACTGCAGCCTACGTCCTCCATATTTTAAAAGACTCTCTTTGGTCGTGCATACGTGTCCATTGATTTCCTTACACAAACCCATAAATCTATTGACTTCCTTGTCATCCCTGCACATCTTGCATAGATAATTATAGAGCACTCTCTAATTATATTATGACTTGAATTTACTACCGCTCTTTCATAGGTCTGGTTTATAATGTAGTCAGATGTCAAAGTACGCTTCTCATCCAAACAGCCCAATGGAGGACCCTGTTTAGTCGCTGATGACTATTCAATATGTTCACTGTGCTTCATTTTACCAGTATACCTCTTAGTAAGAAATAGTCTTTTCTTTTACAGTCATAACAGTAAAATACTGAATCGTTTCTTGCGTTGTACGTACCGATAGATTACTTCTGGAAATGTCCCCGAAAAAGTGTACTACTAATAATATATATCTGAAGATAAATATTTATTTTTTTTATATAGAATATATGACAATATTTATTTTACCATAATCGCCAATTTTCTATGTGTTTTTGTATCAGATATTTTTAGTTTCAGACTGTCTAGACAGGAACACACTGAACTCTACTGTAGCCCAGCTTAACAGGGATTTTTTTTTTATGTAAGCACGTCCTCTTTTAATAAATCATAAGAACGACTATATTACACACAATACCAGAAGTGAACACCCACTCACATATTCATATACAAGTCAACACGTTTTTTCCACACCTACCAGCACAAGCTGGTGATCACAAGAATTAAACCATCTCACCAAATTCTCAATTTAGGTAAATTTTGCAAAGAAATCTTAAAATACGACCACTGTTATTCAGGACTGTAATTTAAGTTGTGGAATTCAACAAGGAACTACTTTGAAATGTAATACATTGTGAACTCACTATTGGATATAAGCTATGCAAATGTTACGAAACACGATGATAATCATAGAATTAATATTGATGGAATAAATGATAAGTTCATAGAAAATAAATATTGTTATAGATTTCTGGATATTAAAGTTGCAATTATTATTTAGAATATTACACATTACCACGGACTACAGGCTCGTTTTAATATGGGATTGATTTTTTCACCAGGAAGGTTCTGCCATTCCTGATAGTTAAACACACATTTTTCGAAATTGATTTGGCTTTCTGTTATAAACCTTATTCTATCCACAAATGTTCGATTAAGTTAAGATGATGACTCTGATCAAACCAATATTTTTCCAGGTCTATATCTTCATCTGTGAGAAATTTATTTGCTACACGCGATGTCAGGTAATGTTATCCATCATATTTAAACATTTCACATTACGCTATATATTTGAATCGGTAGGTCTTTAGCAAAGAAATTAATTTGGCAAAGAGATTATTTCTCATTATTTACATTATATCGCCATATTTATTACTAAGTTTCGGCCGTTGTACGCTCTGGCCGTCTTCAGGTGGTTGGAATGTCGAACTGAACCCTTTATTTCGCTCACTGGGGTAGACTGTTCTAGTTCCACGTGCCACGTTTTTAATGGGTGTCAGTTATCAGTTATCTCCTGTTAATTCCCCTCTTCAAGTTCTCCACTGCCATAACCGGGTATTGAACTCACATTCCTCAAGGACACATGCCGCAGTGGATAAAGGCGTTGGTTAGATCCAGTGACAGGACCTAAAGAGTATGTAAATAATGTACATAATATTTCACCTTTTGCTATATCTTGAAATACGGTGAATATTAGCAAAGTAATATATATTCATGGGGTCAACTATATTGTATAATTTCACATTCAGCTATACTTGGTAATAGGAGAAACATTGACAAATCATATATTTTTGGGGTATCCATTATACTAGTATATTTCAACTCCTGATAGATTTGGTAATAGGTGGGATATTAACAAAGTAATATATTTTTCGGTGATCCACTATCTTGGGATAATTCACCTTATAGTATGTCGGGTAATCATTGGAACTTTAACAAAATAATCTATTTTTCGCTGTTCTGTATTCAATCGATTTTTTTCGTGTAGCGTCGGTTTGATATTTTTCCAAAACATTAAATCTCCATAGACTTTTTCCAATGTTTTTCTTGTGAAGTAAAATAATTTATTGTCTAATTTAATATACGGCTGTTAGTATTTAGATTTATTTATCATTCGTCAGTTTATGTTACTTTTGCTATTATTATTATACACTATCTTATGAGAGAATATTTTTCCTGCTTCTTCGTCATTTTAGTTCGACATTCTACCCACCTGAATAAGGTTGAAGCGTGGAGCGGCCGACAAGTTGTGATACATATGGCAACAAAGATCAGGAAAATTGTCCGAATAATGTAAATAGTGCTTTTTCGTCTTATTCGAAACTTTTTGGTTATTTTTTTATTGTTGCTGCAATTAAATTTTGGTTCCTAATTATTTATTTTTTATTCTCCTAAATAGTAGCAGTTATGTTTTCCACTCACTTGGTTTACACCCCTCCCCGTTCTTTTGAACAGAAGCAGATGTTTGCCCTTTGATTTCTGTTGAGAATTGTGATTTCTGTTGAGGATTGGGATTTATGTTCCTTCTATTTTTTCCCTTCTCTTTAACTCCCAGTTGCTTATGGCGTCTTAGTGGCATTATCGCCTTCCTTGCTGTGAATTGATTAAAAGTATGAATTCAGATTGTCTTTCCGTAGCATTATTCTTATTTTATGAATTGCCACTTAAGTATTGATGCTGCTTTCATCCATTATTTGTCGATGTATGAATTTTCCAGGTAGGACACTTAAAATCTCTCTTTTCTTTTTCTTTTTTTTGATATCTTTTGAATCACTTTATTTGTACAACAGTTCAATACGTTTCCTTGGTTGGCTGCTACACAAGGCTTTTTACTCTGCTGCGCATGTGACGAGAGTTTAATCTTCAGTAAGTTTCCGCTGAACGATAATCTGTCCTCCTGTTCTGCAATTTCCTCAACAATGAAGAAGGACCTTGAAGCAACAGAAATGTATTTCTATAGAAGGATTCTAAGGATACCATAGACTGACTATATGGGAAAACACGAAGTTTTAGAGATAATGGAAACATATACTTTACATCAAGAAGAGGCATTTGAGCTTGCAAAATAAGATACTCATATGTCTTTTTGAAGAACAGAGGAAACCAAGACATAACATACATAGTGAACTTTAGTAAATAGACGAAAGAAAAGGGTTTGAGTGAAATAAAAAAAAGAATTATGATCACGTCGTTAGGGAATACGTCACAGAAAAAAGAAGATGGTTTCTTTTCTATAGGTATTTTTTTATAGCCTAATGGCTAAAAACAAGTAATAACCTCTTTCATCAAATGCGTTCGCCACTTGCCCGTATAATAAGGCCTCCATGTTCAAAAGTATATCTAATATATATTTTTTAATTTTATTTTAGAAAATGAAATAGTTCAGCCAATACAATAGACAGATAATAATGTTAATAATAATAGTAGACGTTTCAATAAAGAAAATACATTGAGAATAACGAGGAGGTTTACTAACAGTTGAAAGCAATATAATATTACTCTTAAATAGTTTTAAAGAAACATTCACTTCTCAAGTTTAATGAATGCCATCGTTCTTTCAACTATAATGAGAGTTTCATTTCCAGACATTTGCTTAACATAAAATCTTGATTATATATATCCACCTTGATAGTTGCACTTCCTATGTATTTAATTGTTGCTGTTTTTGAAAACAAGCCAAATAATGTGTTTTGGGGGGGGTAACTTTCTTTCTTTGGGATTCTGTAACGCCGATTTCTAAATGGATAACACGATGAAGTACTCTTATTATATACATTATTCAGAGAGTTGTCCTCATCTTCGTTGCCATATTCACGATGTTTCATTCTTCAGGTGATTTAAATTTCGAACTGAGCGCTTTATATCGTCCGCCGAGATAGATTGTTTCAGTTATCCGCGCCATGCCTCCTCGGATGTCTCTGTTATCTCATTTAAACTCGGATGTTTCCTCTGCTGTATCCAGGGATGGAACTTCGGTCAAGTCATTGGCTTCAACCAACGCTTTTATCCACTGGGCCATATGCCATTGTGGACATCAGTGTATGAATTTTGGGGACTTATCAACTTAATGTGCAAATAAAAAATGTTCTCACATTAATGTTTTTATCTTCTAACTTATTTTGATTTTAAACAAACTACACCTAGAGCAATGTCTGAAAACTGACCCATACACCGAAATGTTTGAAGTAATCTGTACTTACCAATTCCACATTTTATTACGGAGTCATTGTATGTGCCATTCATGCTTCCGTTTCAGATTCGAGATTATATTAAAGAATATAAAGCTGGTGAAAACATTATGTAACCTACTTAACGAATTTAAGTGTATGAATGACAAAACAAAGACAAATTGAAATGACAAATGTTCAAAAGTTACTTAAAATGACAAACATCAGGAATTTGTGGAAAATAATTATTGTCTCTATCATGAAAGGACATGGCATATAAAAAGAAGCCATACATCCTGAGGCGAAACACTAAAAACAAGCATTTTTTTTCTATAAAAAAAAGAGAATAACAGGCGTCTGGCAAATCGAAGAAAATGCGGTTATATCGATTTCTATTGTTTTCGTAGATTTTTATAAACAGAACAGTGTCCATGCGTACCTGAATGAACTTATGAGAAATAATCTTACTGCGACAGCCTTTTTACAGTTGTTGATACAACAGATGGGAAATCGTTTTGTAAAGAGAAATCATATCGTTTTGTAAAGAGAAATCATATCGTTTCTCTGTCTGTTTTAGTTAGGCAAACCAATGTATTCATTCTTTTCTTTCAATCAATTCGTCCCAAGTAAGGTGATAATGTCTCTAGGACGCAAGCGGTTACTGGAAGTGAAATAGAATGAAAAAAAAAAACTTTAGGAGTAACCGGAAACCCAATCCCGAAATGGTAACAAAGAATAAACAAATACCCCCTGTTCAAAAGACTGAGAAGTGTGGGAAACAAACGCACAAATTTAGGGTCGATAATCTTCGATCCTCAAAATATAGTCCGCGCAAGGTAGACGCCCACATTGCGGAATCATCGCTCTGAGTTGGTTAGATTGCAATAATGCCGAGAAACAGAAAATGGTTTCAAAAGAAGATTATCTCGGGGGCAACATCAAAGAGACTTGCTTCTGTCTTAATGAAAATCGTTCGAGACTTTGACACACATTACTCCGGAAGGCACACCTCAGTCAAAATACGGGAAAGGTGCAGTTATTTAGATATTTTCTGAAACCGTACGAGACAGAAATAGACAGACAAAAACGGTTAAAGATCTCGATACGATTGCGAGGGAAAAGGGTTCAATATTGTACAGCAAGCAACAAATAATTCCCGGTTTTTAGAGAAGTTAAGATCCTGGCGAAATCAATGAAGAGACACAAATTTACATATAGATTATAGATTCATCATTAAAAAAAGACAGGAATTTCGTTTCAAGCATGAAAAAAACTATGACACTTCCGACCGTGGGAGTAAATAACTTCTAGCCATATGGAAATTTTAGACTAAATTTAAGAAAATTAAATAAAACCAATCGAACGACAAAATTAGAATACAACACATTCCTGGATGATTCAACTTGCAAAGATATACTTAATGAATAGATGCATATCAAATATAATAGCTGAGAAGACTCTATACATTCAAAATACAAAAGCTGAATAAATCCCAATTTATATAGACATACTGGATCATACCTTTAAAAGACGCCAAAAACACGGCGTCGATGTCAAATGAAAGATCCTGTTTTAAATTATGGGCCCTAGAAATTTCAGTCTCTTTTTTCATATTACGTATAGTTGTCCATTTCTTTCCATTTTTTCTAAAACTACGTCGCGGTTTACATATTCGATCCATGCTATTCTCAGTGGCCATCTGTAGAACCACACTTACGTTGCATCAAGAAATTTTTCATCTGTGAATAGTTACTTGCATTCGCTGCCATATAGAGGGACGGATGTAGCGTTATATGTATATACTTTTTTCTTTGATTCTAGAGAAATGTTTCTGATGAAGAAAGTCATTACCCATTTTTTTTATAGAGAACTCAAGCGTATTTGATTTGATACGACACAAAGATGCATTGGAACCGACAGGGGGAATTTATTTTTGGTTGCGAAGAAGGTACAGAGAGGAAATTGACCGTGCAAGTAAGCAAAAACGGAAGTGAGTATAAAAGAAAAGCTACATTTTCTCCGATTTCTTTAAATTATAGTGTGTCCTCGTATTAAGTATCTAATTCAATGAAATCGGGAGCATTTTTAAAACAATGATACAATTTTATTTTTATTATTGCAAAAGAAATAGATTTATAACTTTTACGTTAAAAATCTATTAATAATTTCCAACATGTGCTCTAAATGTATGCCTGCAAATTTCAAATCTATTCTTAGCTTTGCAAAACACTTTTTGAAGCATTTCAGGAGTTATCTCCTGCACTGCTTACTAGATATTTCTTTAAACACTGCTAAACTATTGATCTTTCGGAGTGAAATCTTTGTTTTTATAAAACCCCAAGGTAAAGAAATCCAGATCAATGGATTCAAGCCAACTTTGATCTTCAAAAATTTAAGCGCAATGTCACTCGTGATCTATTGCCGTCATGATTGCTGTTCTCTAAATTGTTTTTCCTTCTTAATATTTTTTTCTTATTTTCTCGCACACAGGTTTCTTTTGTTTTGTTTTACAGAAAATATACCTCAATATGTTGTTTAATGTCGACAAGAATTTTATTGCTGGTAATATTTTTTTTTCAAAAATGTATTTCTGGTGATAATTTTTTCCAAAAATATATTGCTCTTTTTTTTAAAAATGTATTGTTGTTAATAATGTATTGCTGGTAATTTTTTTCTTCAAAAATACATTGCTAGTAATAAATTTTTACCAAAATACAATGCTCGTTTTGAAACCTATTTTTACCCTTTCATAGTGTTTTGACGAGAGTTTGGGGTTAATTGTTTCCGCGTAACTTGGACGCTAACAAGTGCTACCACCGCTGGTCAAGGTGGACCTGGGAACACCAAAATTAAGAGGTTCTTCCACGCTCCACAAAAAATCTTGATCAGAGTATTTGCTGTCAGATGTAGTTTATCGTCTTACCCAGCATGCGGATGTCGTTTATCGTTATATACACGATGGTTAAGACTCAGTAATACCTTGTGTCTTAGTGGTTTTACGAACTTGCTTGTGGTGAAAATATATATATATATATTAAATTAGTGGTCTTTAAAAGTTAATTTACTGTAAAATGTCCTGCATATTCTGCATTATCAAAATTGATATGATTATAAATCTACGTTTGGTGAAAATGCTAATCAAATTCCTGATATTAAATATAAAAAAAATTCATGATATCCATGCTAATATTTACAGCAATAGCGGTCTCTCAAAATGCGAACCGAAATCCTGATATTAAATATACATGAGTCATATATTTGAACACGTTCAAATAAGTAACACTGAAGTCTAGACTCGAATAAATACACACTCATGCATAAAACCGATCGTCTTTCGAGTAATTTTCTTCCTTTAAGTGATAGAGATATTTTAAAAGTCAGAAGTGAATAGACAAACACGAAGCAACAAAAAATGACGGTATACGTCGAGTACATAATAGCAATGCTGATGAATAGACTAGAAAAATAGATGCCAAGAAATAAAAAAGAAAGAAAGAAAGAAATACAGAAATGAAAGGAAGACAAATCTGTATAAATGTGGGTAAATGAAAATCATCCCGAAATAAATTAATACAGAATGTAATTTCCCACATAAAAAGAAAAATCTTTTTAGCATGACAGTGTGTCACGATTTGTACAACGCCGCAAGGTGTTAAAAAATAGCAAAATTGTTTTCCTTTTTCTTCTTATACTACAAATTTTAATGTATGGATTAAAATATATTTCTTCTTTTACCAATATATATATATATATATATATATATATATATATATATATATATATATATATATACAGACATACCAGCACATATGTTTAAGCAAACAAATATATATATACATATATATATATGCATCTATCCATCTATGTATCTGCATTTCTACCTTTGTATCTGTCTCCTTATATATATATATATATATATATATATATATATATATATATATATATATATAACCAGAGAAAAGGAGAAGCAGTTGAAAAACGTGTCTGCTTAAAATTGCGAGTTTAGTTGGCTCACCATCTTCAACTCAACTGGTTGTGTAAGGCTGCCTATTTTACGAATTACCGTCACCGACCACATGATGATTTTGTGAATGCGCATGAAACTACATGTCGTGGTCGGTCACTGATTACCAGAAATCTGACAACGCAATCTTCAGCTACTGAGGTATGTCATGCTGACGGAAAATATATATATATTATTATTTAGTTTAGAGCTCTGTTATATTACATCGAGCATTATTTTATGAACACCAGCACTCAAAGTTCGTTATATATATATATATATATATATATATATATATATATATATATATATATATATATATATATATATATTGTCATCCATTCGATGTATCGCAGTTCATTAATGTGGCTAGACATCGGTTGCTTCTAGCTAGGATCGCTACCTGGCTGAATAATAATCACTGTTCACAAACTTACACTTCTTTCCCAGAGAGTTGAACCGAAATAATTTTTCAGTAGCATATATATATATATATATATATATATATATATATATATATATCAAATATTATATATTATTATATATTATATTAAATAAAAACAGTCCACTAAGTCTCCATCTAATAAATTATTTCACCACATCTCTTTTAAAGGACTGCGGATCATCAGACTTTACTTCCAAACAAAAAATGAAAAGAAAATTTACACATTTTTGACGGGCCGTATTAAACATATGTAAATTAACGAAGTGAGGAAGTGAGAGGAGATGGAGAAGACATGAGTGAGTTAGCAGATATTGACACATTTAAACGGTTAATATTGAAGGGGTAGAGAAGAAAAAACATAGAGGGAAAAAGAGAGAATGTAGTTAAGAGAGAAGAGGAGAGAAGATGTCACTAATTTTCTTTGTAAAAAGAGCTAGAAACAGACGCTGTTATTTTGCTTTACTTTGAAAGTGTTATTTTGGGGGTTCATAAGGATTATAATGTTTGATATAAATTTGAATGTCTCTAGACTGTCGACAAATAATTTAATTTGATGTTTGTTAGTGATTTAATTTTTTTTTTTTAATTTTGGGTATTTTCTATGAAATAGTCGATTAGAAAAATATTCATAGAAAGTACAAAATTTTATTATAAAATATAAGTTTATTTCTAGTAATCTTTTTTTCAATCTCTTTAAAAAAAATTATTATTGATTATTAAGTTGACATCTCTATCCGTTTGAATTTTGTTCATGAATTTAACTCGTGACTGTTTCTAGATAGGTAATCTCTTTTACTTAAATTATAGTCAATTTGCTCTGGATTTACATTGAGCTCTCTGGATTCTATCCTCCTTAGGTTTACCCATACGGATTACCTAGTTTTTCATAAACTATATATATATATATATATATATATATATATATATACATATATATATATATATATATATATATATAATTATTATTTCGTCAATATGAAATATTTAATGGAATTAAAAAATGCATATAGTTCAGCATTAAGAAAATGTGGTTATTTTATTAAACTGAAATACATAATTAACAATAATACATACAAAAATAAAAGAACAAGATTAATAATTTGGTTTAACAAAAACAGGAATATGGCAATCAATTACTAATCATTAATAAAATTACAATTAGAATCGGTTTTAGTAGTGGAGAAAATAATAAATAAATATAATAAAAATATTAAACAAATTAAAAGCCATTACAATAACACAAACCAACAAAATAGCAACAATAATTGACATTGTTGAAATAAGAACAACAACTGTCCACTAGTTAATACATGTTTGACTAATAATAACATATATAAAGATTAAAACGGAGGAACAATTTTATGTAGGAGATATTGAAACAACTTGTGAAGAAAGATTTAATAATCATAAAATGTCATTTAGAATAGGCAAATACGCAAATAACATTGTATCAAAATACATATAGAGTCAGTTATTTATATACATACATACACACACACACACACACATATATATATATATATATATATATATATATATATATATCAAATAAATAAAATGTGAAATCCAAAAATAGCCCCCCCATATAATATTAATAATAGAAAAAAGAGTTTGTTTAGAAGAAAATCTTTATATATAATTTTCAATAATCAAATTGAATAATTAAACATGAAAAATGAATTAATGTGTAAATGCAGACATTGTAATAAATATTTACTTTGCAAATTAAATCCTAATATAACATAACAGAGTAGATACAACAGAAACTAATATATATTAAATAATAATATATTGATATAATAAGGACACTAAAATACGAAAGTATATATCCAAATATATTTCGCCACACTAGGGTTAAATATTTTTTACATATCTATTTAATACTCTAACATGGAAAAGATCGATTTTGGAATTTCATTAAAAAACATTCCGAACACAAACAAACGGAAATATTTAGAAAAACTGGTTGTAAAGATGGAGGATCAGATTAGAAGAACCAGATGAAAAGCCACTACTTCTTTCTTGAAACTGATCTTCTGAACAATGATATCGCTTTTCACAAAAATAGTATTCACTTTCAGAGGCATTTAGATTGTACAGTAAAGGATATTAATAAATACAACCAAACATTTTTTTTAAATCTGATAAAACTACTAATTTTATAAAATTAAGCTCTAAGAATACAATTCATTAATCCAAAACAATTTAAATAAGATTTATAAGAAAATAGATATTAAAGTATTAATTGCGTTGGTAAAGTTAACACTTCTTCTAGAAATATTACTGATAAACATAAAATCAGCAATAAGATTAGTAAAATTTGTATTAAGGAATCTATGTCTTACTTCAAGATCATAAGCTACATTTTCATACTAAACTACCTACGAGGATCAAAAGCAACACCAGGCCAGAAAATGGAATGGTACCACAGAAGTCATTAATTCATATAGGTAGTCATAAAATATCATCTGCTCTTTTATTCAGTTTGATATTGTGGATTTTCCATTTCCCATGATGTTTTACTTTCGGCTTTGAAATTTGCCAAAGAATATTCTAATACCTCCATTGGTGAGATAAATATAATATCGAACTGTAGAAGATCTGTTCTTATCTACAGTAAAGGACAATGAGGTAAGAAATCTTATGATTACTCTGATATTTCAATGTGATCATTATATATATATATATATATATATATATATATATATATATATATATATATATATATATATATATATTGAATACGACAGAAAAGCTGTTTATATTTAGTTTTTTTTATACAATTCCTCAAGCAATCTATTTTTTTTCGGATGATAGATTATATAAAACTGTCCGAATGTTCTTTTTATCCGAGCGCTATACATTTAGTCACACATTTTAGGTTTAATAACTTTACTGAATAACTTGTTTTCAAAATAGGACATATAATATTTGGAGAAGTACGGCCTGTTAGTGTTTCTCTTACTTACTCCATCGGTTTTTGTGTAAATAGTACCATTCTGGCTATAAAAAGGAACTCTAGAGTTGCAAGCGAGCAATAGTTTTCTAAAAATATTTGGTTGGATTGATGGATTGATATAATTTTCGGTTATACATTTAGCGCTTTTGGCAAGAAAAAGAAAAAAAAACACGAATAGAAAAAAATATTAGATCGCATGAGAAATTGTATGAAAAACTAACTAAATATTTATATATATATATATATATATACATACACATATAATATATATATATATATATATATATATATATATATATATATATATATATATATTTATTTATTTATTTATATAAGATAAGTATATATAAAATAAATAAACCCACCAGATCAGAAGACGCTGCAGAATCTAATATATAATAATATTATTTGTATATTATTTGAATATTATATATATATATATATATATATATATATATATATAATAAACAATGTCATTAACTCACTAACTATCGTTCATATTTTCACAAAGTATTTGATTATTAACGAGCGCCACTTGAACATTTTGAAAAAAGATATATTTGACTTTTGTTTATAGAAGATATTTGAAAAATCTTCACAATTCCCTGTTGGCTAAGATGTAAATTTCTCGTGTTGGTGATCATCAAATTTTTACTTCTTCCATTCTTTGGTCGCGTGTTATCTTTGAGAATACTATACGGATTCGCTTGGCTATGTTGAGTGGAATATTGATACGAGTCTATTTAAATTGGCCAAACCGACCAGATTCTCCGAAAAATGTTGACAGCAAATCGCCAATAAAAATACCACATGGGCAACATATAGAGTAATATAAGCGACATCCAAATTTATTACGGCCCTAGATATTTCAATTTGTTCAAGAAATAACCGTCAATGGGAGGGAATATAAATATTTATAAACATTTAGCAAAAGCTAAACGCTTAAATTAAAATATGTTTCACCTATTAAAATACATAAATTTTATTCATTTCTATTAAGTATTTTATTTCTGTTTTCTCTTTGTATTTATGCATGAATGTACAGTTAATCTTATGAAAAGTATGTTTATTCATTAGCTGGAAATACATTGAATTAAAAATTTGTATGTGTACGAATACTTGTATCCCCCAGTTCATATATATATATATATATATATATATATATATATATATATATGTATATATATATATATATATATATATATATATATATATATATATATTTCAGGGGACAAGGTAATCCGAAATAAACTAAGAACAAAAACAACAGGATTTTCCCAACCATGCAACAACAAAAGAAGTTTATGTTGCAACCATATTAAAAACACTAATACATTCACTAGCTCAATCACTAAATCTACTTTCAAAATCTACCACGATTCTAACTGTAGAACTCATAACATAATTTACCTCCTAGAATGCACACTATGCCAGAAACTTATATAGGAAAATCTGAATGGCCCTTTCACTACAGAATTAATAATTATCGTAAGAGAATTAAGTCGACTCCCCATGAAAAATTATTACCTGTAGAACAACATTTCCGCCTGGAAAAACATGATTTCAAAACCCATGCCAAATTCACTATAATTGAGAGAATAGAAAAGTTCAGAGCAGATAACATTAGAAAGAGTTTTAGAGTTCCATGAAAATAAGTGGATACAACGTCTAAAAACAAAATATCCAGCCTGGCTAAACCATAAATTTAACAATATATAGATAGTAGTACCAATATATAACTCAACAAATCAAAACCTACCCACATTTCTCACCCTCACAAGACAGACTTGCTTACGGAGGTGTGGAGGCCTCAGATTTATACACTCACCCACACGAATATACACAATTACACACATCATACTCACTCACTCCCTAATGAGCCAAATGATAACACACACCCACAGCAATACACACGCTTACACATATCATACTCACTCTCTCCCCTTGAACCAAATGACACACACACAAACACTAAACAGAGACACATCCGCTCACCAGGCCCAATAAAACTGCCAAACTGACCAGGGGAATTAATAGCAGCATGTATCTATCCAGCTCTTATCTCAAATAACAACTTAAAAGAGACTGTTTGACCAACACAAGGAATGTTAAAAGATTCATGTTAAAAAGATAAAAAATAAAAAAAACAAATGAAAACTCCAGACAAATGTTAATTTTCTCCATCAAGACATTCATTTCTGTAGTTCAGTGCTACCAGCAAGCAGAAATATTTATTCCCCTGATGATGGCCATTTTGGTCGAAACTAGTCGAGGAATCTAAATGGAATAATAATAAAAAAAAAAACGAAAGAATATTAATCTACAACCCAGTGTGTCTAAAGATTTTAATTTTTAATTTTTTTATTCTTCAATATATATATATATATATATATATATATATATATATATATATGTGTGTGTGTGTGTGTGTGTGTGTGTGTGTGTGTGTGTGTGTGTTATATGGCCGCTACAAATGTTGCAACTTTGTTTCGACACGGTTGGTGTCCTATCAAAGGATGATACTGAATACTGAATAGAAATGAAATTTTTTCATTTAAACATCATCATTGAAAAGACAGCAGAGGTGTTGAAATGAAATTACAACATTTTAGCGATCTTATAACATGGATATATTATAAATTTAATAAATATTGTTACTTCTACTCGGCAACACTGTACTTGAACACAAACACACTCACACACACACACACATACAGATATATATATATATATATATATATATATATATATATATATATATATATATATATATATATATATATGTACGTGTGTGAGAGAGAGAGAGTAAAAGAAGTAGATAGATATTAATATTAGATTATCTTTGTGACTTATTTGTTCTGTATTTTCTGTTTCTATTTACATGGTTTTTATTTATAACGAACAAAAATAATTTTTCAATGTTTGTTTAAGTTAATCAATTAAAAGATCAAAATACTACATTTGGGAATTAAATCTAATTTTTTCTCAAATGAATTTCGAATTAAGTAAGAGGATTTTATATTTTTTTAACCGTTTTTATCTGGTCATAAGATTTTGACCAAAAGTCTGTGTGTGTGTGTATAGATATACATATATATATATATATATATATATATATATATATATATATATATATATATATATATATATATATAAATAGATAGATAGATAGATAGATAGATAGATAGATAGATGTAACATCTTTGGCTAGATATCAAAATAGATTGTGTGAATGTGAAAACGACATCAATGCTTAATTCTGTTAGTTTTCCTTACTTTAAAACTGTCGCAGAAAGATTGTGACTAAAAGAAAAAAAAATGGTAACTATTGTGTACAAGTGAATATTCATGTGCCTGTCTCCTTTGGAGTAACGTGTGAAAGACAAAAAACTACAATTTATTATCACATTGGAAATTTAGCGCGTCACGAAACTCTCAAAATCAAGTAAAGAATTAAAAAAATGATGCAGACTATCTCTCACGTTGACAGAAAATAGAATTGTTGATAGAACAATATAGAAAAACGAAAATATAATTAACAAGATTAAAAGAAACTGGAAAAAAAAAGAATGTTTTAAAATCCAACCAACTAAAGGAAGAAAAAAAAATTAACGTTTAAAATGTTTTGTAAGAGGTATCTTCATGTTGAGAAATAAGTTCAATCGTACATTTAGACTATTGTTCATAAAATCCCAGACCCAAGTGCCACTCATAATAGAGCAATGACGTTTGGAAGATCTTTAAAATATGCGTGTATGAAATGCACATTCCTCGGATAGATAAAGGATGTCCCTAGATTTGAAGATGTTAAATGATAGTAGTTATCTGGGAACAAAAGGTAACATCTTCCTTAAAAATGGAATGAGAATGTGTCCGCTCTGTATCGAATCCCATGTCGAAGGTGTTAACTAAGGAACATATCTCGTCAGAGAAACTGCTACAAATATAGTCAGATGCCTGCAATGATTCTCCAGTGTTCTTAGCGGGTAATAATTCCTAAATTCAATAGCATTTTTCGAAAATGCTCACTAAATACGAACCCAATAATCATTCACGGTTGAGCATTACCTAATGAACTTGGAAAGGTTTTTGAGGGGTTTATGTAAGAAGTGTTTATTCTGAGTTTAGCTAGAATAGAAAAATGTTAACTCTAGACTTGAAGATGGTAGTGATCAGGAAAGTATTATCTCCGGAGACGATTTCAACAGTTCTGTAGAAGTTGTCGAAATAAACTTTTTCCTTACAACTGCAATAGGCTTGTGAAGGTGTTAAAAGTCGTATTTAAAAAGTGCATATTCTGAGGATATGTAGGATAGAATAAAAGATGACTCTAGGCCTGAAGAAGTTAAGATGGTAGTGATCAGAAAAGGATCGTCTCCGGAGGCTATTTCAAGAATTCTGGGGAAGAAGCAAAGATGAACTTCTTCCTTACAAATGTAATAAGCTTGTGAAGGTGTTAAAAGGGTGTATATAAGATGTGCATACTCTGAGGTCATGTAAGATATATAAAATTTGACTCTAGACCTGAACAAGTTAAGATTGTGGTGATCAGAAAAGCCTCGTCTCTGGAAGCTATTTAAAATTGCAACTTCTTCCTTACAAATGGAATACGCTTGTTAAGTTGTTTAAAAAAAATAAGAAGTGCATATTCTGAGGATATGTAGAATACATAAAGGATAACTGTAGAGATGAAGAGATTATGATGGTAAATATCAAGATAGCGCCGTCTCCAGGGGCTATTTAAACAGTTCCGAAGAAGAAACTGTCTAAGTGTGACTTCTTTCTTACAAATGAAATTAATACGTCCCGACCCTGTACAAGTGCCACATCGATTTGATGTGCATGTCTGGACTAGTGGAAATAAGCAATGTATCTCTTCGGAATATCTGCCAGGTGTATAACAAGAGAGCTAGAAGCCTGCACATTTTTTGTCATTGGGGAAAGATTTTTAGCAGAGAATAATTAATTGCCCATAAGGTCGATGAAACGGTTTCGATTTCAATCTGCTATGCTATGATTGGCCAGCATCATTTCAGAGAGAAATCATAGAAGTTTTATCCTTTTTATAAAAAGATGATTAATCCATACACTGGGAAAAAATCTCTTTGAGAATTCTGAGCTTTTAATTAGCGTATACACGAGAAAAAATGACAAGTGATGAAAATGGTTAGTAAATGACGACTAGTGCAGTGATACCCCACTGATCTTAAAAAGCATCCAGACCCCCACGTGAAATATGGCCTCATTTCCTAAAGTTACTATATTCGTATTGTAATTAGAATCAGAAATTAACTTAAACATTACCAAAAAATTCTGACAGAAATATCGATGGTACGAATAAGTGACTATTGGGGTTTACGGCCGCATCACATTGAAAACCGGTTCCCGTGCGATCATCGAACTTCATGAGGGAATCGCTTAGGAATACCGGAATCTGTATGTACGGTTGGTCAAATGGATATTGACCTCGAATGTATGTCACTAAATGGATAAAAAGCAAATTCCTAGGAACAATCTAAAGTCACTCTCCCCTCAGAAAACGGCACTGCTATTGAGAAGACATAGTGATGCCAGGTTGAAATTCTTTCGTTAACATAACGATAAGGAAAATCTGTATTGGGAAAAGAGTATTATAGACAGGCGAAACCAAAAATGAGTTGTTTGGATGTAATTCTAGAAATCATGTATGACGGAAAAGATGGCGATGACTTCAAACAAAAGAACACAGTTCTAACAGTGAAGTTTTGTCGTGGCAGCATCATGGTTTAATGATTTTTTTATGCAAAAGGTGATGGGGACACATCAGTAATAGATGGTACAATAAATTCGTGGTATATCAAATAATTTTGGGATAAAATTTAATGTTTCCGTTTTAAAATCTTGAAATTCCTCTTGTTGGATCTTCTAACAAGACAACGATATTAAGCACACTAAAATCTACAAAAAAATGTCTTGCTGCAAATAATGTAAAAATCCCGAAATGCCCAAGTCATTAGCCAGATTAATGCTCAATCGAGAATATGTGCCTTTATTTGGAAATTCATATCCAATCAAGAGATCCGATAAACATCCCCGATCTGAAGACCATATGCGAAGAAGAAGAGAGCAAAAATAACAACAAAAATTTTCAAATCATTAATTTAGAACGGCAAGTGGAGTTTGGTTGGTGTAGAAGTGGATAATGGCGATTCTAGAAAGTATTAAATGCAGATTATCTATTTTTTTTTTGTATTGTACGAATCCTTTTTCACCGATTAAAATGAATTAATGGGATCTATTTCTATCATATTTTTTAAAGTTTTCTTCTGTTTTCGATACATACATGCATATATATATATATATATATATATATATATATATATGAAAACTATGTTTATTCATTAGTTTGAAACAAAATAAATTAAAAAATTTGTTTGTGTACCAATATTTGTTTACCCCCCACACGCTCTCTCTCTCTCTCTCTCTCTCTCTATATATATATATATATATATATATATATATATATATATATATATATATATATATATATATTAGTAGTAGTAGCAGCAGCAGTAGTAGTAGTAGTAGTAGTCCTGTCTGGCAGCTCTGCTTCAATCTCTCTCTAATTGACGTATTGCTTTTCTGTGCTTTTTCTATAAATATTTTCATGACAATTATTCAGAGGCGTTCTTCGTTATGATAGCTAGATTCTTTTGAATTTATGCGCAGTAGTAAACTGGTTTCGATATATCATACATTAACAGTTTAGTTGGCAAATGTAGCCGTAGGTGTTATGCTAACAATTTCTTTTCTTGACCTTTCCTTTTGTAGAACTTCTTTTTGGCTCCATGCTTTCCAGCCCAATTTTATCAGCAAAAGATTAAATGCTATGTCAATTGCTATGTACCATTCTCCTAGTTACTCCTTCCATTTCTCGCTTATTATTAATGTTTGTGTTCCTAAGTTTTCTGCGTCTTGCAATGACTTGTGTCTTTGTCGCTTTACTGCTTGGCATGGGATGATAACGATTAAATGATAATCGGATAGTCGAGTTCCAATTCCTGTTGGGTTCGTTATGTTTACTTACGCGGAAATACCTTTTGGAACCATATGAATCCACTTCCTAGTGTTTGATATGCAACTAAGCAAAAACAACATACAACCTACAACCAAACTGAAAACTGAAAGCAACGCTAAAAATTAACTGGAAACAAAAATATGTCAAATTGAAGAATTCTACGGATTAAGAGCCTGAAAACTTGAAAGCTATTTAGTGAACTTTGCTTTTAATTTGATTCATAGATAGTTGGTTTTTAAAACCTATCAACATTTTGCAGGTTTTTTAAAGCCGGAAAACATTTTGGGATCGTAAAATTCTTTTAGAGATAATAAAGAATTTAGGATGCAAGTCCTATTATTTAACCTATAGCTGAAGGGAAATAATTGGAACGATACCTTTTCAATGGTATTTGCGCGTAACTGAATATAAAGAACCCAACTGGAATTCGAACTCGGTTCTAGGATTTCTCCTTTCTGACTTGGTATGTATTGCACCACCATCACACCCAAGCTTATAAGTCCTGGTAATCCAAAGAGTTCACCGATCTAGAAACTTACCATTTCTTCGATTATCGGGCGACAATCGGTGTCTTCCCGAAAAATGGTCATCCGAATTTACTTGTAAAGTAAACAAGACCTCGTGTATAAGCTTAGATACATCGTGACCAATTCAAATCTTTCACTGTCAATAGCTGGATAAAAATGCTATCACTATCAATAGCTGGTTGCAAAAGAAACTGTTGATAACAATAGCTAATAAATTGTTATTTTAAAGCTGCAGATAGATAGATAGATAGGAAATGGACAAAGTCCGACAATTTATTTATTAAAGACATTTTTACAAATTTTCATAGGACGAATATTTTCTATGAAAATTTCTCGGACATTCAGGCCGGTAAATGTTATTTAATACTGTTTATTATAAACAGAGCATTTACTTAAATACTTGTATCTATAAAAAGAACGTTAAACATTAAAATGTCATTAATAGATAGATAGATAGATAGATAGATAGATAGATAGATAGATAGATAGATAGATTCTAGTCGTTGGCGGCAGCACCCACTCATGTCCGGGTTAGGTTCAACATAACGATACTTGAATCCGACATGGCTCAGGAAGGTAAGTCTTGAATGGAATAGTGTTGAACGCTTGGTAGAGCGGGTGATGGTCTTGGCTGGAGCTTCAGAATTTCCCCTCTCTTTGAAAATAGAACAAACGAACTGGATAAACTTTCGCCAGGGTGGACAGTCTGCGGTTTTTCTTTCACAGGTGTCAGGGCGGATTTCGGATTGAAGGAAAGACAATTTCCGTTTGTCTTGGAATCAGCATTTTAGGGCTCCGCGATTTCATTTACTGTTGACGGGCTGACTGTAAATGATAGTTCACAGGTGTCTTGAAGGGACCATTCAGGTAAGGTGTCATGATCACCTGAGGTACTGCAAATGGATGGTTGCTTCAATGCTCTGCTTTGCTGAGCGAGAGAGGACTTCGTCTCCCCTGCCATTTGATGTTGAGGATATACCAGAGCTTAGTTTGTTGGAAACGTCCAAGCTGTTTCAAGTCTTATCGATACAGCTTCCATGTCTCGCAAGCGTAGAGATTGGTGAAGATGACAACGACGTAAAATGCCAGGAATTTTTGTCGGGGTATGTGTTCGTGGTTGCTGAATACACACTTTCTGAATGAGCGAATTTGATGGGGTATTGATGCCTTTTCCAATTGCGAGAGAGTTATGCTGTGATAATCCTTAAAACCGTTGACAACTTTCAGAGATAGATATACAGATATTAATGGTAATATTTCCGTTTCCTTTTTAGCAAACATTTTGCATTCATTGACTAATCAGTCAGTACCAATACAATTCAGTAGGTGATACGATCATCAGAGCTAACACCATTGAACTTATTCTAGCAGAGGTTACTGAAAGATCTTGTTTATAGGCTCCAACTAAAAAGAATTCCTAATTAAAAGAAGTAACGCCAGACAAAATTTATGACATTAATGTAGACATTTCTCAAACTGTTTACAAAATAGTTGCTGATATGCTTTAGCATTTTATCTCACATTTTGGGTAGTATTTTGAACAGGTTAAATAGCTGGTGTGACAATACATACATACATATATATGGAACCGTCATTTACGCTGACGTGCCTTACCGTTAGGCTACAAAGAAGCGTTCGGTAGACAAGGTCGAATTTACTGCTTATAAACTCAATCTTCCATGAATCTCGAATATTCATAACTGCTCATGGCGTATCAAATGTAAACAAATGACGTCATATATTACGAAATGGACAAAGTCCGACAATTTATTTATTAAAGACATTTTTATGTTTAACGTTATAGATACAAGTATTTAAGTAAATCCTCTGTTTATAATAAACAGTATTAAATAACATTTACCGGCCTGAATGTCCGAGAAATATATATATATATATATATATACGTATATATATATATATATATATATATATATATATATATATATATATATATATGCCATTAAATGGACTCGTCCTGAACACCTATGGTTACGCCATATGCGAACACCTATTAAAGAACAGAGATTGTGCAGGCAAATTTAGTGCTGACTGGTTCAGTATGAAGTCGGACGACCGACTGGCCGGCTGATCGGTTGATCGGGTGAACTCTCTGCCTGCGGGCGGGGAGGAACCGATCGAGTCTACGCCGAAGGGCGGAGTCTCTTTCGGGGAGGTAAACCGACCCTGAACCCGTTTATACGGGTTCAAAGAGTATATTTTTGGCCGGGCCCACGTGCTCGGAGATCACACGTTAAACCGGCCTTGTGCCACATGATGCCCTCGTGGGGGTTGACTAAATACTAGTATTGACTGTTTCACCGTGTTGTGCCGGTCACACTCTTTATTTCATCTAAAGGTTCTGGAGGCACTTTACATCGGGTCCCGCAAGCCTTCTTTATGTAAACAACCTAATATATATATATATATATATATATATATATATATATATATATATATATATATATATATATATATTAGACTACCTCAATTTATTCCTGTTCAATAAAACTTAGTATATAAAAAAGGGGTTACTTTTTCGTCACCCTTAATACAATGTTGAACTTTTAATCTCAGAAGTGGACAAAAAAGAATCTACCCGTTTTTCTGTATTTACTCAAAATCCCTCGCGGTCAGATTTTAGCACAAGCTCGGTTTAATGTGGGGAGACAGAGTGCGTACTCCTGGGCTAGGAAAAAATTCTCCGAGTCCCCGTAACCTTGAGCTGACCTCGGCACGAGCACCGATCTGTCTGGTGCGATGAGAGGGCGCGGCCTCAGACAGCTGTTCCCCACCTCTCGGTATATTCCTCAGTTGCAACTTTGACAGAGACGCCCCTGATCGTACTCTGCCCAAAGACACAGACGCATCTGAGAGATCATAACAAGGGTGTTACAAACAACTCGTGAGACTAAATTAAATGATCCACCCTGATCAAATATGAAATAACCGTTTAGAATCACTGGATCAATTTTTCACGGTTTGTTTATATTGTGAGACCGAAAACTACCTACACAATAGGCTCTTCCAGGCCTATATTAAGTAGGAGACATAGCATTCTACAGAGAGTGATAGACACTGACAGAGAGTGTCTAGTACGACTACTAGTGTTGGACACTAACTTATAGTAAGCTCTGCTTACACCATCTCTGTAACCTGTTGTTAATATATCTTTCTTACATCTAATCCGTGTTCCGTGTTTTACTTCTGTGGGTCCAACACCCACACCAGTTTATTATACTGATATATTTACTTGTTTTATAAACTCCGTCACGATGCTAATAAATAATGAATGACTTAAAATTTCCATGTATTTTTTTATTTATATAACATATAATGCAGATTGCGCACTAGCTGAATCATACTTTTATCACGTGTCTATTATTGTGTCATACGAGTAGCCTACTTTATTGTATTTAATTATGCATGTATACAAATGCTACAGTAACAATACTTGAAAAGGACTCATCTAATAATACCTGAGAATACTTTTACGATTAATAGAATTCCATTAAAGTCTGATAATTCCAGTAAATTCGATAAAAGACACTATGATAAAAGATACTTGGCAAACATTAACCAAAGCTGACAATCTTTCATGCAAAAAATTAAATAATATTACTTTCTTTGCTAACAAATGCAGCCTGAAAATTGTGTGCTTGCAATAAAAAATACCTGAAAATAATATGTGAAAAGTACTAGATGAATTTTAATAACGGTTAACAATATTTCATGAAGTAAAGCAATTAATAAAATATTAATGCTTTTTCTTAAATTAACGTCGCTTGAAGGTTTGAGAACTTTCCGATGAAAATCCAGTAAAGTTTAGATGAAAGAAATACGAGTTAAAATTTAAAGATCGTTGACAATTCGTCGTGCAATAAAAAATAAATATAATGCTATAATTTTTTTTCTAACGAGCGCAGCCTGAATGTTGTGTGCCTTCAATGAAAAAATAAAAATATCATAAAACTAAAAGGAAAGAAATACCAGTCAAAATCTAATGATGGTTTACAGTTGTCCATGTAGTAAAAGAAAATACGACAATATTACTACCTGTTTCAAAATTAACGTTGCTTGAACGTTGGGGAAGTTGCGATGAAAATCAACTAAAATTTTAATGAAATACGAATTCCAAATTAAAGATTGTTTAGAATTCTTCACAGAAAAAAAAAAGATAATAAAAAAGTTTAAAAAAAAGATAATATTACCTTTTCTTCTTTCTCCAACGATTGTAGCCTGAAAGTTGCGTGCTTGAAATCAAAAACATTTAATATTAAGAGAAAATAATTAATAGATTAATATTAACGATTAAATATTAAAAAAATATTGATGCTGTAACAAAAATAACATAATAATATTACTTTTTTTCGAGGGCAGCCTGAACGTTACGTGCGTGTAAAGAAAAAGAGCGAAAAAAAGACGCTAAAAATACTAGTTGAATTTTAATGACGGTTGGGATTACTTCCAGCAAAAATACATTATATTAATGCTTGTACTTAAATTAACATAGCTTGAAAGCTGACTGTTTCTGATGATAAACAACTAAAATTTACATGAAAGAAATACTAGTTAAAAATTAGAGACGATTGACAAATTATCAGGAAATAAAATGTAAGATAATATTACAGAACATGAATAATACTTGCTTGCAATTGTAAACAACTAATGTTAAAATGAATGTATTTCTAACGCCATGAAGATAAAAATAAATAAATAAAACCTTTAAAATACTGTCAAAAATGATTGTCAGAAAAAAATTATAAAAAATTATAAGTGACATTAATTCATTTTTCTAAATGAATAAGAATCAACCCACGTTCCTCCTATACACACACAAGGACGTGAAATGTTCACTATCGAAAAAATCGTCAAAACGTACAGAGCGTCAACAAGTGTGTCATTGAAACTTGTAGCTCTTTTTCCTTTTTCAGGCCACGATAGTAAGATTTATCTCTTATCACTCAACAAAAATTCGAGGTAAGAAAACCCTAGACACTTGTAATTTTTCAACTAATTTATTTGGACTCTCTTTACAAACAACTGTCAAAAAAAAGTGAAAGGCTGTATTTGCATACTTTGTATTTCATCATTATGTCTGATCGACCTGAAACTCAAAATCTATCACAGTATTATTGTTTCTCGTGTCTACAACAACCAGATAATAATTATTACAAGTTTTGTGGTTTCTACGTCTGGATGTTTCTCATTTTTACGGGTATTTTTTTGTAGTTATAAAAGTTACGGTTTTATAATTATTTATCCTACTCCTCCACATTAGTTAAAATTTATTGACGATTAACAATAGTTTATCCAGTAAAATATGTATGCTGATATTACTGGTTGTCTCTAAACTAATGTAGCTTAAAATATTCCCTTCTTCCGATGAAAAATAACCAAAATTGCGATGGAAGAGATAGGAGTTAAAAATTGTGGAGGTTTGACAATTCGTCATGCGATTAAATGCTTCAGAAAATTTTACTACATTTTTTCTAAGGATTGAAGCCTCAAAGCTGTTGTCCTACAATCAAAACAACCTTAAATTAAGACGAAAGCAACACTCACATTACGATGAATGAAATACTGGATAAGTCGATCAATGGTTGATTAGAGTTGATGTAATAAACTTCAATATAATTTTTTCTAATACTTAGTTGGTATTACTCTCAAATATTCTAATACACTGTAATAGTGCATAAGAATATTTGAGAGTAAAACCAAGTCAGTAAGCCTGCGTTAGTCGCATTGAATTTCCGAAAATGGATCGTCTGCTTGTTATTTACGCATCCAATACAAAAATGCTTATACTGTTACAATTATGTAAAACAAGGTTCGTACTGCTGAAGAAAAAAAGAAAGAGATAACAACCAAACTCCGTTAAAATATGCATTTAATCAAGTCATTATGATAAATGCGTTGCATAAACATATGTCGTAAATTGTATGCGAGACACAGGAATATAATAAGAACAAGATTCGAATAATCTGAGCCACTTTTGTACAAAAATTGGGTTACTTTCTGTGAGTCGCTCAGTATACAAAAGAATTACGTTTCTTTGACTAGTTAAATCTATTAGCATTTTTCTGGAATTCTGCAAAGGCGCTGCACACACACAGGCACACACAGACACACACATACAAAAATACACACATATATATATATATATATATTAGATTAGTGCAAAAATAATGTCGTTTTCTCTCATAGTAACATGTGAGAAAACGTCATTATTTTGGCACCAACCTAATAGTAGAAGCAACAATCGTACGCATACAAATGTTTAATTTACTGTATTTTCAACTAATAAACACGGATGCATATTAACTAACTATACTATACATGGAAAACATAAATAATTTTGATTTAATAGAAATAAATCCCACTTATGCATTATAATATTTGCAAAAAGTATTCGTGAAATACAAAAATTAATACATAAACTTCATTTGATACTTTGCAGATTAGCCATTATTCAATTATGCAAAAAAGTAACTCTTGTCGTAGTTCTCAAATTGGTTTGAAAATTTTATTTTATTTTTTTTTTTTTTGTTCAATTCTTCTTCGTATATGCTTTTCACATTCGAGATGATTGCTGGAGCTCGCGATTGGATTTGATTTTCCAAATAAAGTCACACATTCTCGACGTGGTTTAAATCTGGTGAACTGAATTGGCCATTTCTGGATATTTACATTATTTTAAGCAAGACATTTCTTCGTAGATTTTGCAGTGTCCTAAGGGTCGTTATATTCTTGGAAGATCCAATTAGGCGGAAGTTCAAGGTTTTCAACTAAAATCATTAAATCTACTTCAGAAATACCTTGATAAGATGCGTCTCTCATTCTATCATCTATTACTGATATGTTGCCGGTAACTATTGCAGTAAAAAATAAACATCTTCAAGCTATGATGCTGCCACCATTAAATTCCACTGCTGGAACAGTGTTCTTTTCTTTCAAGGCATTGCCATCATTTCTCTATATATTTATAGAACCGCGCCAAAACAACATCATTTTCGTTTCGTTAGTCCATAATACTCTTTCCCAATACGATATATCCTGATGATTATTTTCGCTAATGAATTTCAACTTAGCATCTCTGTGTCTTTTCAAGAGTGATGGAGTTTTCCTTGATTTTAGATTGTTCTTCTGAATTTCATTGCTTATTTTCCTTTTATTAACAGAATCCTAATGAAATGAAATCATCCTGCAACACTTGACGCGTAAACATTGGATTTTATTAAATTGGACATTATTTTCCTCGAAGATCTTAAAGAATTCTTCCTTCTTTGTTTTTCAACAGATTTGAGATTTTTAAATATCACTATGAATGAACTAATAGCAGTAAGTGGAATATTCAGTCTGGCTGAGATTTTCCTCAAAATTTTATCTTCTTTCCAGAGTTTAACAATAAGTTCTTTTGCGAATTTGTCAATTCTTTACCTTTTGCCATGATGATAACCTTCTTGCACGAATATCAATTACAGAAAGTTCTGTTTGTATTTTCAGGCTTAAAATACCTACTGGTAACATTATAGAAACATTATAGAATAATTTACTTGAATAATCTAGAACTGAAGCAATATAAATATTTTAAAATCGGAAATTTGCATTGTACAAATTGGCCTATAATAGAAGAGGGAAATATATAGATATAGAAGGGGTAAGGAACGTAAGGTCGTTGCGGTGAAATCGGATACAAATAAACGCGATGGTTGACAATGAACACTGACATAAATGTAACATATCAACGCATGTGCAAGCAAAAATAATGAACAAAAAAGGCCATAAACCAGTTTTGAGAGGAGTTTAAGATATAGAATGGGGAAAAAAATTTAAATTAACACTTCTATAAAAAATATGTTAATATTAACCCATCCAATGCTACATCTTTAACTATATATTAAAAATTACAGCAAAGAAGTTTTTAGTAAATTATTAATATTTTAATTTCATTTAAATATAATCCATCCCATTATATCCATATAATATTAAAAAAAAATTGTCCTACTACTAAGTTTATAATTTAAATTATATCATATTTATAGCAATTATTTTAAAATTCTGTCAAAGATTCAATTTAAATGTTATATATATATATATATATATATATATA
>OZ010601.1:17640138-17665138 GCA_963932145.1 Acanthosepion lycidas | reverse complement strand
TTAGTTTGTTTTTTGTGTCATTGAATGTGACCATCAAGTCCCCGTCCCACTGAGATGTTATAGATAGGTCGGAAGAGACATTTTATTTCCGGATTGATGCTTTCCGAATAGTCCGTGTTTGAAAAAATTCGTAAAATGCAAATGAATTATAACATCTAAAAAATAATAGCAAAATAATTTAGCCATGTTTCAATTCTAATTACCAGAGATAATTAAAATTTTAATTTGTACATCTGCTACAAGAAGCAACTAAAACATCCGCTACACACAGTAGTCTAACGTGGGCTCAGGGTTTTACTTGCATCATATTTTGCTTTACCAACTGATTTTTTTTCGAATGTGACGGCAAAAGCAAGTAAAATAATTTATGCGAGTCTATATTACTTTTTGCTCTCGTTTTATGCCTTTCTCTCTCCGTTCAATTCTTGTATTTTTAAGATATTTACAGGTGGGCTTCCGGTGTTCGTGACAATTCGTAGCTGCAGAAATGTACGAGCTGATTTTTATTTTTGGTTTAGGAATCAGAAATTGTCGAGTGTCACTTTTCTACAGGAGAGCACGTTCCATTCACGACCTGCAAATTGGGCGGGGAACCTATCTATCCGTTGCATTTTCACTCTTTATCTCGCTTTAGATCTCCATGTTGTACGCCCTCTACTTTCTAACTTTATTTCTATAGCCATGTATAACGAATTGAATACAACAATGGTTATATAATTCTATTTTCAAAACTATGAGAATCAAGTTTTCACTTTGTTTACACAAGTCTCAAACCAATCACACACACACACACACATGACGGTTATTTTGTGGGAGTGTATTACAATATATATATATATATATATATATATATATATATATATATATATATATATCACATATTTAAACAAAGAATTAGATAGCAATTTTAATGCGATTAATGGCGAAATAGCTTCACTAACAGAACTTAATTAGACGTTAACTAACTATCAATTTAATAAAATCATTGTATTTGAATAGTTGTCAGATAGAAGACTCATGCTAAGTACTTTCGACAATTTCAAATTGTCATCTTCAGTGAACAGTGTTCTTATATATAGGAAAATATTGACTAATGATGTGTAGAGCGAAAGACTTTTTTTTTAAATTATGCTATATATTCACAATTAACTATATGATTTAGACGCTACAATTCTTGAACAGGAATTCTAGCACCCAAATTTATTCCATTTCAACACCTATTTTTATACAACCACAACTTTGTGTCATAAGGTTTATATGCAAGTTGAATCAAATAATTAAATATCCAGACAAAGAAAAATTATTAAATCGAAGACATGAAAAGGCAATAAATTGTAAACATACAAAAAAATTAACATGACAAACTTGCTAAAGTAATTTTGAATCTACGAATTAATCATGTTATGTTTGTAAACATGGTACCAAAGCCATCGCCTATTATACCCTAGATCTACTCGTAATACAAGATTAATTTTAGTCAAATTTACTTTGAATATTAAACATAGACCAAAATTATGATAATTTATTCCTACTTCTATAAACGTAATAATATAATAATCTTAGTTTCATTGAACCTAACTGCATAATTTACCCTTTTAGTTTCATTCAACCTACATTTATGCATTATCCATTAGCTGATCCAAACGAGGCTACTTAACGCTTTGAATAATAATACATTATAAATTATAAGTAATAGTAATAAATTAAAAAAAAATATAATGGAAATTTTGAAAAGTAAAAATTTTAAAAATAAAAATGTCCGTTTCCTGCGTAAAAACAATTGACATAGAATTAGCTTCCATAATAACAGAGTCTGCTACGCGCAAGTAGTAACGGTTCTGGCTGGCTCCACAATGGTTGGGTCTCGATCCAAGCTCACATTTTTTTCATAACTACCTTTCTGTATGCAGTAGTATAAATTCAGATTACCAAGTTACATTAATGGAAATTGAATGCCAATAATAATTTTTAATCTTATTTGGATATTTATCTATCTATAGGGATTCCACCACCTATTTGTCGCTAAAAAATGAAAAATTATATTAATCGAATTATTTTTCTCCTTGACAACGATTCATTCCAAAAATTATACGACGTTTAATTCTAATCTATACTTTAACTGTCTCTGACTACGAATTATTTTCACTTGAAGGATCGACCTAACCAACCTAGGAGACCGTTAAATTTGACATTTTACATCCTAACGGAATTCTATGGCCAAATCTATCTCTGCTTAACTCTTATAATCACTTTCTCTTTCCATGGCCTCTTTATTTTTTTATTTTTCTTTTCCTCTTCCCATTTTCCTTTTCCCATCCTTTTTTCGCCCACAATTACCAATAACATAGATTCTTTTCTATCTCCACATGTAAATTCTAGAATACCTTTTATGAACATTTCGAAAGGACGGAAGTAGGTGATATTTGCTTCAATAAGTATATTTCTGACTGAAAGTTTTTAGTAAAATCGTGATTCCCCACCTGATGAGACGTTTTTTTTTTTTTTTGACGTTGAAACAAAAATGTACAATTTTGTAGTGGATACGTGCACGTTCTAATGTAACACTGCATAATAAATAAATAAATAAATATTTCTGGCTCTACTTTTGTATTGAGAATGGTTTTTAAATTAATATTTTGAACGCTGTGATCTTACTATCTTACTGTTCGTTCATCTACACATTGATATATATATATATATATATATATATATATATATATATATATATATATAGAGAGAGAGAGAGAGAGAGATACATACATAGATAGATACATAGATAGATAGATAGATTGTCTAAAAAACAGACCTCACCATTTAGATATTTGTCAATGCAAATGTTTAAATGATAAAGCCTATGCTACAAAGCGAGAAACCATCACTGAGATGAAAGTTCCTAAGAATACAGACATACCTATCGGCATGTTGGCTCCTGTTTTTGATTCCTTTGAATCTCATTGTCAGCAATGTCTGAATTATAAGTGACTTCAATTTGAAAACTTTCAGTGACAAAATGGGTATTTATAATAAATGTTGTCTTCGTATGTATTATTTAATTCTGGCATACCTGCTTGAATTATTTCATGAGAAATTTAAAAAAAAATGTATATAACCTTTTGTAAATAAGCTAATCACACATTCACACAAACACATATACACATAGATAGATAGATGGATATTCACTATAATTTTTATATAGACAAAAACAATTTACTCACTACAAAATTCAACATCGTTTCAGTGCATTTAAAATTGCACTTCGACAGGTAAGAACCAAAATGGCTAGGAACAATTCTGTTTGATAGCAAACCACATGTAAACAGTCACTTTCCTTTTTCTCATTTCTTTGAAAAAAAATAGAAAATAAAAAAGATACATATAGGCAACAATGTGACGGAGTGAAACAATAGTGGTTGTTGATAGAAGTTTGTTGAAGGATGGTTGAGGTGTTAATGTAATGACTAGATCGGAAAGAATTATTTTCGACAGTAACAGTCAAGGGTTTAGGCATGTTATTTCCAAGACTAGATAGATATATAGATATATAAAAATTATAGAGACATGCTTTTCAGTTTCATCATTACATATAGGTCACTTTTACGTGATTCAAATTCCAGCAATCTATAAACGCCAGAATCCATATATTAAACAGTAGAGGATATATCTGAAAAATATTTCTTCTTTGCCGAATAGTGTTTAATGGGATAAAAAATAACAATGATTCTTCGAATGTAAAACCTTTTCGGCTTCAAATAACACACAAAGGGCTGATAAAACATGAAAAGTGAAAATCAATCAGACACATACATTCTTATAATGACAGCGTGAAGTTCTTAAAAAATAACGATAGTACATGAGCATTACTAAAAAATATGGCATTTCATTCATAACATCAATACCAAGTTACCATATCTCAATCGGCAATTATTAAGATTTAAGAAAAAACGTTTAATAAACAGATCTTGCCGGTGTAAAGAAATAAAACATATTTCAACACACCCACATATAAATTTCCAAGAGGATAGAATCTATGTAGAACACAATGTCCAGGATAGAGTAAGAATATAATAAAATTATTAGTGTAAGGACAGGACAGAGTAAGAACCTACTATTTTTTTATATTAGTGTTTGAGCCTTTTTTAATATATATATATATATATATATATATATATATATATATATATATATATATATATATATATATATATATGTGTGTGTGTGTGTGTATGTGTGTGTGTGAGTATACAGCAACAGTAACATTGGCCAAAACGTTTAACATCATACATATCTATCATACAAAAGCTTTAATATTAAAAAAAACAAATCACTCATCAGAGTTTCATATTTCGAGGTTTCAGAGAACGTTTAGCAATCTAGACACAATTTTTCGTATGGATCACTGAAAAACCCTTTCAGTAATTCTGCTACAAACAGAGCCGGTTAAAGTTGTTTTGTTTCAGAGCCAGTGTCTTCCCAAGTGAGCAATGGTAAGAGGAAAAAAGATCATTTAGTCTTCTAGTAATGGTACCAACATTCATGCTCTGGCTTCCATCTTCACAGTCCATTCATGGACCATCAGGACAACGGAAAATATGTATAAAAAAAGAGGAACAGTACAGAGGAAAACTAGATCAGAACAGGACGAAGGAACATTATTTCAACTTAGAGCTAAATAGATCAATTACAAAATATCGAATACAATTCATAAGACGTTTGTCACGTGAGAGAGGAGTATCAGCTACAGCAGTCCAAAATGCAGTGAATATATATATATATATATATATATATATATATATATATATATATATATATATATATATATATATATATATATAATAATTTCCCAATTGCTTGGCGTATGCCATAACAGAAATTTACATTATAGCTTAACAAACTGCCGAGGCTAAGGAGTGGTTACCTTGCTGTCTTTCAATTTTTTAGCTCAGGCGTCGGTTGCAAAACACCGTTTTTACAATCTATTTGTTTGGTGCAAAAATAATGACGTAATAATGTCGTTTTTGACGTTAAAAATACGTCAAAAAACGACATTATTACGTCATTATTTTTGCACCAGCCTAATATTTCGTCCGTGCGTCTTAAACATCCTATAGGCCCGCTCATATTGTTGTATAATGTTGTTTTACGAGACGTAGTCATGAGTCAAATTCTTCCCATCTGATTCTTTTTTCTCCTATAATCAACATATGCAAATAGGTAAAATCTTAATTTTTTTATCCTATTACAATGACAAATATATTATTTACTAGAAGCTAAAATCAGGGGTAAAATTTAAACATTATTTTCCAACTGTCCTTCAGGGGATCTGAAAGAAAATGAGAAATGTTAGTCATCTAGACACTGGCAAATAAAAAGCAGATTTCATTAAACCTTGTTCAGAATATTCTGTCGACAGACCACTCAAATGTCGTTACAATATAATAACCATAAATTTAATACGTTGCAGCAAAACCATTTTGTGATAATGTCTTAATGCTGGCTGGTTAGCACCGAGATAGAAATAATTTGTCATACATACGTATTAATGTCGCCTCAGATTTCTTTTCAATTTATATTCAGATCGACTCAATTTCTCGAAACTTTCGAAACATTTATTCGCTAGAGATTCCTCTGAAGATAACTTTGCAGTTGATTATCTGAAAAGAATTATTGTCTATCATTTTTTTTTTATGATTTTGAACATCTAAACCCGAGACATTTCGCAAAACGATATTATATATTTATATTCGAATGTATATTCATCTCATTTGGGATACATTATTGTAATATTTTAAGAGATATTAAATAAATCAAAAAATCATCTAAATGTCTAAATGGTTTAATTGTATTATTAGGTTGGTGCAAAAATAATGTCGTTTTCTCACATATGTTAATATGTGAGAAAACGACATTATTTTTGCACCAACATAATATTAAATGCTTATCCAATGATTGTGAATCATTTAAATGAAAAACATATAGTAAGAATATAGTATATTGTAAGAATAATTATATTATTTTTGGTGAGTGAATATTGTATTAACATTTTTTTCGAGAATTGCAATGAATATTTCAGGTAAAAGTTCTGTTAATCAGAAAATGGATATAAATTCATACTGAGCCACGAACTGTTTTAAGATCAGTATTTACATTATGCGGACCATTGTCCTCATCTTTGTCGCCATATTTATCACAACGTTTCGGCCGTTGTACGCTCCGGCCTTCTTCAGGTGGTTGGAATTTCGAACTGAACCCTTTATTTCGATCACTGGGGTAGACTGTTCTAGTTCCACGTACCATGTTTGATGGATGTCAGTTATCAGTTATCTCCTGCTAATTTTTCCCTCTGAAAGTTCTCCACTGCCTTAACCGGGTATTGAACTCACACTCTTTGGGTTCTGTCACTGGATCTAACCAACGTCTTTATCCACTGTGCCATACGCAAAGAGTGTGTGTTCAATACCCGGGTAAGGCAGTGGAGAAATTTCAGAGAGAAAAATTAGCAGGAGGTAACTGATAACTGACATCCATGAAACATGGCACGTGGAACTAGAACAGTCTACCCCAGTGATCGAAATAAAGGGTTCAGTTCGAAATTCCAACCACCTGAAGAAGGCCGGAGCGTACAACGGCCGAAAAGTTGTGATAAATATGGCGACAAAGATGAGGACAATGGTCCGCATAATGTAAATACTGTACATAATACCTCATCTCAAAAATACAGACTGTTTTAAGATCATTTCTTAAATTTGTTATTGAAAGAATTCCAAAGGATAATACATGTACATATCAAAATTAAAACCCCTTTTAAATGATTATACAAACAGATTTTCGCCTACTTACGATCTATGCGACTTACGATGGTTCAGTTTTATGACCACCACTGCTAATTGTCATGTCTGGCCGTCTTGTCCCGACTGCTACACGTCTTGCAGCTGCATCGCATCGCATCGCAGCATGGTGTCTGACAGTTTACGCACCAGAACTTGGCAACGAGAGCATTTCCTCGCTCTCACCTCATGCTCAATGTTTGAGCAATCTCGGTATAACAGACTTTCCCCACCGATTTCTTTAGGTGTCTTTGAATTTTTCTTAACAACCTCCTACTCCATTATGTCTACCAAGAATAAATTTGTCTACCCTTTAAGCTGCCAAGATGCAAAGAATGGCTATTGACGTCGACGTAAAGATGATTCAGCCGTTACGAATGAGGCCATAATGTGACAACCTGTATATAAATGTTTTAATAAATAGATATATATATATTAATAATACTACTAATACTCTCTAATGTCATTAATTAAATTTTCGAAAGAAGCTCGGAACACAGTAAGTGTACATGTGAAAGTTAAACCCCCTTTTAATTGATTATACCGTTACAGATCGTCGTCGACTTACTATCTATGCGAATTACGCCGTTTTGTTTTTACGACCACGACTGCGATTTGGCATGTCTGTCGTCTGGAAACGAATGCTACAAGTCCGGCATTGTTTCGCAGCTTGGTATCTCACAATTTACGCGCCAGCACTCGGTAGCGACAGCATTCCCTCGCAGACCTCATGATCGGTGTTTCGGCAACCTAGGTACAACAAACTTTCCCAACCGATTCCTTTTGTGTTTGGATTTTTTTAACAACCTCCTACTCAGTTATGTCTACCAAGAATAAATTGTCTTTGTCTGCCCATAAAGCCGCCAAGAAGCAAAGAATGGCTACTGACCTCGACGCAAAGATGATTAAACAGTTACGACCTGTATATAATTGTTTGTCTACCCTGAGAATTGTTATGTCTGGCCGTCTGATCACGGCTGCTACACGTCCGGCATTGTTTCGTAGCTTGGTATCTCGCAATTTACGCACCAGCAACCGGCAGTAACAGCATTCCCTCACAGACCTCATGCTCGGTGTTTTGGCAACCTAGGTATAATAAACTTTCTTTTGAGCCTTTGAATTTTTCTTAACCAACCCCTACTCCATGATGTCTACCAAGAATAAATTAGTTTATCTATCCCTTAACGCACCAAGAAGCAAAGAATGACTATTGACCTCGACGCAAAGATGATTAAACAGTTACGAATGAGGACAAAAAATGATGACCTGTATATAATTGTTTGTCTACCCTGAGAATTGGTATGTCTGGCCGTCTGTTCACGTTCGCTACACGTCCGGCAACGGCATTATTTTCTAGCTTCGTGCCTCAAAATGTACGCACCAGTACACGGTAGCGACAGCATTCCCTAGCACACCTAATGCTGGATGTTAGGATAGTTTCAGTACAACACACTCTGACCCGGGTCCGTTTGTGTCTTTGAAATTTTTCTTAACACACTCACAGATGTCTACCAAGTGGAAAATGTTATTGTATAGTGTCACGAAGGAAAGAAACCGGTATTGTCTGCTGCCAAGAAGGAAAGAGAGGCCATCGATCTCAACACAAAAATGATATTTCTTTGTATGTTTGGTAAGTATAAAACCGAATGTACAGTAGGATGCACTGTTTAACTTAAAACTGACGAAGGCAAAAATAAGTAACATGACCGTGTGAAGGGTGATGATAAAACTTCTATGAAACCTCAGGAAACGGTAAAAAAAATATAAAGATGTACAACAATGCCAAAAGAAAGATTACAAAATTAATCAAAAAGTGACTTAAGACCAGATCGATTTACGACCTGTCTGTCGAAACGAATAATAGTCAAAATTAACGACAAATTTCATATCATTTCTATAATATATATATATATATATATATATATATATATATATATATATATATATATATCTGTGTGTGTGTTGGTGTGTGTGTATGAAGAAATATATATATATATATATATATATATATGTACATGTATGAAGATATACATATATGTATATATATATATATATATATATATATATATATATATATATATATATATATATATATAAAGTGGACATTGAAGTCAACAATTAGAGGCGATAGGCTGTTTATATATATATATATATATATATATATATATATATATATATATATATATATATATATATATATATATATATATATATTAGGTTGGTGCAAAAATAATGACGCAATAATGACGTTTTTTCCTTTAAAATTACTTCAAAAAGCGATATTATTACGTCATTATTTTTGCACCAACCTAATATATATATATATATATATATATATATATATATATATATATATATATATAAAGTGAACATTGAAGTCAACACTTACAGGCGACAGGCTGTTTCATGCTAGACGCAATATGTTGCATCTAGCATGAAAAAGCCTGTTGCCTTTAGGTGATGACTTCAATGTTCACTTTTATATTTACACACGCTCTATATCTGATATTGAGAATTTTATCGTATACATATACCACAACTAAAGAGTATATTTCTTCATATATATATATATATATATATATATATATATATATGAAGAAATATATATATATATATTATATGAAGAAATATAGTTTTAAGTTGTGCTATATTTAGGGAATAAAGTGCTCAATATCAGAGATGAAGCATATATATATATATATATATATATATATATATATATATATATATATATATAATATATATATATATATATATATATATATATATATATATATATATATATATATTGAACAATAAAAAATATTAAAAAATTAAAATCTTTAGACACACTGTGTTTTAGATTAATATTCTTTCGTTTTTTTATTATTATTTCATTTAGATTCCTCGACTAGTTTCGACCAAAATCGCCATCATCGGGAGGAGAAATATTTCTGCTTGCCGGTAGCAGTAAACTACAGAAATGAATTCTTTGCTGGTGAAAATGAACTTTTCTCTTTAGTTTTCATTTATTTTGTTTTTTTATCTTTTTATCTTTTTAACATGAATCTTTTAACATTCCTTGTGTTGGTCAAACAGTGTCTTTTAAGTTGTTATTTGAGATAAGACCTGGATAGATACATGCTGCTATGAATTCTCTGGTATTGGACCTGGTGAGGGGATATGTCTCTGTTTAGTGTGTGTATGTTATTTTGTTCTTAAGTAGTGAGTGAGTATTATATGTGTAAGAGTGTGTATTGCTGTGGGTGTGTGTTATCATTTGGCTCATTAGGGAGTGAGTGAGTATGATATGTGTCAGTGTGTATAAATCTGAGGCCTCCACACATCCGTAATCATGTCTGTCTTGCGTGGGTGAGAAATGTGGGTAGGTTTTGATTTGTTGAGTTATATATTGGTACTATCTGCATTGTTAAATTTATGGTTTAGCCCGGCTTGATATTTTGTTTTTAGACGTTGTATCCACTTATTTTCATGGGACTCTAAAATCTTTCTAATGTTATCTGCTCTGAACTTTTCTATTCTCTCAATTATAGTGAATTTGGCATGGGTTTTGAAATCATGTTTTTCCAGGCGGAAATGTTGTTCTACAGGTAATAATTTTTTATGGGAGTCTTATGGTAGACTTAATTCGATTACGATAATTATTAATTCTGTAGTGAAAGGGCCATTCAGATTTTCCTACATAAGTTTCGGGTATAGTGTGCATTCTAGGAGGTAAATTATTTTATGACTTCTACAGTTAGAATCGTGGTAGATTTTGAAAGTAGATTTAGTGATTGAGCTAGTGAATGAATTCATGTTTTTAATATGGTTGCAAGATAAACTTATTTTGTTGTTGCATGGTTGGGAAAATCCTGTTGTTTTTGTTCTTAGTTTATTACGGATTACCTTGTCCCCTGAAATGTGGTTACTACGTATGATTTTTTTTAGGTTTTTAGGTCTACAGTATGCAAGAAGGCCAGGTTCCTTAAACAATGTTTTAGGTCTGGTTTGAGATGTAGTATTTCCCTGCGACGTTTGAATATTTGGGATAGTGGAGGCAGAGTGAAATTGAAAGTGGTTACTAGAAGGATGCGGCTAGATTTATTTTTAATCTTGTACATTAAGGTGTCTTCTCTTGCTTTATTTATTTGTTCCCTGATTAGGTGTTGTTTATAGCCACGTGTTGTGAATTGATGCTCCAGATTTTCAATGTGTTTATTTAATTCTTCATTGTTGGAACATCTCCTTCTGAGTCTAAGTGCTTGTGAATAGGGAAGGTTCTCTTTGAGATGTTTAGGTTGGGAAGACTTAAAGTGTAGACAGTTGTGAGTGTCGGTGATTTTAGTGTGTAGTGTCGTTTGTAGTTTCCTGTTTTCATCTATGTAAATGCGAGTGTCTAAAAATGTTAATGATGTTGTGGATTTTTCATAGTCAAACTTAATTGAGTCGTGCACTGTGTTTAGGGTGATAAGGAATTGGGTAAGTTTGTCATCACTACCCGTGTGTACAAAGAATATATCATCGATATATCTTGCATAGAATACGCAGTCGCTACAAATGATTGGATAGATATGGGTTTCCTCAAATTTTCCCATGAATATTGTAGCATATGATGGAGCTGGAATGGTGCCCATGGCACAACCTCTTATTTGAAGGTAGTGTGCTCCATTGAAGTTGAAATTATTCAATGTAAGGACATGATGCTACATCAGTTTTATGAGCCTTCTGTGGGTGGGGGGTCTTGTATTCTTCATTTAGTAAGTGCTTCCTGAAGGGCGGTTAGCCCTTCGATGTGTTTAATGTTTGAATAGAGTGACCTAACGTCCATAGTCACTAGGATAGCATTCTCTGGAACTGTATGTATGTGATCAATTTTCTTCAGTAGATCTGTTGTGTCTCTGATGTAGGATTTTACTTTCTTAGCTACCGGTTGTATGTAATGGTCTATGTATTTGGAAATTTTTGTCGTATAGCAGTTGAACGATGAAATAACCGGCCTTCCTGGGTTGTTGCTTTTGTGTATTTTAGGAAGGAGATAGAAACGAGCAGGTGTAATGTTTGTGGGTGTAAGTGCTCTGTGTGTTTCCTTGTCGATTAGATTATTGCGAAACATTATGTTTATTGTGCTATTTAATTCTTTTTGGTATTCTGGAAGTGGATCTGTAGGTAAGCTTTTATACGTTTCTTTGTCGGCTAGCTGTTTGTTGGCCTCTTTAATGTATTCTTCGATTCCCCAGATCACTGTCGCACTCACTTTGTCAACCTGTGTTATGATTAGGTCATCTTTATGTGTCAGCGTATCGAGGGCTATACGTTCCCCATCAGGAATATTCTCACGTGGCAGCTTACGTGCTATCGTTTTCTTTATGTCATTTGCTACGGCTAGTTCAAATGTCTGTATAGTAATGTCTTTGTTTTGTGGGGTGTAGGTAGTGTCCCCCTCTTTTAATGTCTCAAGTATGGAAGGTGTATGATAATTTTCCCCGTAGTGGGCTATTAATCGTATTCTTCTGAAGAAGGATTTCAGTTCCTTTGCCAAGATGTCTTTATCAAACCTTGGGGGACGAGGGCAAAAGCTTAGTCCTTTATTTAATACCCTGAATGTATTGAGTGAAAATTTATTGTTACTTAAATTTATAACTCGCCCGTATGGGTCAAGCTTGAATTTGCAAGCATGGCGAATTTCTTTTGTAAAAGCTCGAAAGACTGCATCATATCTCTTATTAGGGATCCTATTACCCCATTCAGGTGTCCTAGTTGGAGGCTTATTCAGTATTTTTAAGGTTAAGTGTGTTTGTTGTTGATTGTCTTCAAGGGGCTAATCTAGGTGGTCTGGGATGTCTAAAGTGGTTATGTGTTCTGTAGAAGGGCTGCGATGTTTTGGTTTTTGTATGTTTGTACGGCACCCTAAGGATGTCTGCGTAAGTTAGTGGTTTGTTTTGTGTGTGTGTTTGTTTTGAGGTCCTAGCTATCGTTGATGGTGGCGGTGTTGTTATTGTTGGTTGTGGTGCTGATGGTTTTCTGCTGGTGTACTTATTTGGTCTGTTTTGTGTTTGCATTGGTTGTGTGGTGGTCAGTGTAGTTGCGGTGTTTTGTTGTCTTATTTTGGGGTATGGTCGTTCACTTTTTTCAAAGTTTGGCTTCATTTCTATCTTGTTCCTCTGTCTGGAGGAAATATTCCATTTTAATTTTCTTTGCTTTTAAGTTTTTGTTTTTTGTAGTTCCCTCACAGTTTGGTCTGTGTGAGCTTTTATGACATTCTTTATGTTGGTATATTCTTCCGTGTCCGTTTTTTTTTTTTTTTTTTCTCATCGAGCAGGTTAATTTCTGCTGTTGTTGCTGTTATGTTTTCCTGGCAGAACTGCATGGTATCATGCATAAGTTCTCTGGAGAAGTCTTCTAATTTACGGTACGCATCATTGTGGTTACCTATTGATGGTTCCAAATCAATCCTGAAATTGGTCGGTACTAATTGATCCTTCAGTCATATCCTAATATATTCCTGGGTTGATTCATAAGTGGCTCTCACGCTGGCCAATAGAATCTTCCTGTCTATTCGTGGCAGCCAGCTATAGGCTCTCACTCTGGCCAGTAGAAAATGGCCGCAAACTACATGAAAACTGCCGTAGAAGCATGAAAAAATCGATTATTTCCACTATCGATGGGAGTTGGAAAATGCAAAGTCGGATTTGGTCTTCCGCTAAATTGGAGCATGTGCATGTAAATTTTGGTGCAAATCGGTCGAAAATTGCGGTCGTGCATTCGTTGCACACACACACACACACACACACACACACACACACACACACATATCCTGACTTTTATAGTTAGAGAAAATATATGCAAGTATTTTATAGAAGATAAAGACGATGACACGACATTCCAAGCTCAGTTTAGGTTTATAGATCGTTACCATGCAACAAGATGGGGCAACATTTATCTGCGGAATATCGTTACATTATTGTTACATAATTACATTGAAATCATTAACTTTTTTTAGTCAAAAGCATTTTATTTTTCTACGTATATTAATTTAAGATTTTCCTTTTTATAGGCTTTTTTTTAAAATGAAATAAAATCATTGTAAATTTCAGAATGTCGGTATTGCCCATCAAAATGGCTGGAAGAAAGCAATCTAAAAACAACTATGGAAAAGAGAGGTAACAAAGCGTAAACGAAATAGCCCCAGTCTGTTCAACTTAGAAAACATAGCAGCCAAAGTATTCTAATATGCAGCTGATTACAAAGAAGAAAAGGAAAAATACCTAACAACAAATCGAATTTAGTATCAAAATTTATATTAGTTTTATTTATTTCTTATGCAACTAAATACAAAATTGTCATCTTACGTAAAACTTGATAATTCCTGTAATAATACTTAATAAATATATTATTGTTATTATTTTACTTTACGTAAGACAGTCCTACATTTACAATTATTTACGGCTAACCAAGAAAAGAAATTTTGAGCAAAACATTAAGAGCGTATTGCCGCAAAATTATCAAATGTTGAATACGCTACTTCTCCGCCGAACGCGTCTTATAATCAAAACACATATAAAAAAAATCATCGTTCATGCGCATGAGTTTTCGGTGCTAAACACAGTCGAATATTTTTCTTGAAATAAAAAATTGCAAAGAATTATTTCATGGAAAACTTTCAGGGTTCGCAATATAAATGAAGTCGACTTATTTATCAGTGCGTATGGTACTTTTGGTTTTACTTTTTCTTCTCTTCTAAAAATAGGTACTTTTTTTGGAAGAGGTTAATATTCGCCCATTTTTGGTGACACGTAGCACTAACAACTGGTAAATATTTTTCTAGAGAAAAAATTCGGTAGAGATATTCATGCAAAAATTACATGGGTCGGAATATATTAGGTTGGTGCAAAAATAATTTCGTTTTCTAACATATGTTACTATGTGAGAAAACGGAATTATTTTTGCACCAACCTAATATATGGACTCGACTTATACAAGAATACATAATACACTTTTTCTTTTTTTATATAATTCGTTCTTTCTACATTAAGAAATGGAGAAAGTCCGACAATTTATTTATTAAAGACATTTTTATGTTTAACGTTCTTTTAATAGATACAAGTATTTATGTAAATTCTCTGTTTATAATAGACAGTATTAAATAACATTTACCGGCCTGAATGTCTGAGAATTTTTCCTTTAATATTCACCCATTTTTTTCAAAGGACGAATATTTTCTATGAAATTTTTTCGGACATTCAGGCCGGTAAATGTTATTTAATACTGTTTATTATGAACAGAGAATTTACTTAAATACTTGTATCTATAGAAAGAACGTTAAACATAAAAATGTCTTTAATAAATAAATTCGTTCTTTATTCGTTCATACGTTAAGTCTACTGCGGAAATTTAACTGAGTTTAACGTGTGATTAAAGTTTGTTGAAAAACATATCTCACGTCATCATCTTTATCTCTTATTCCAGAAATTTAAATTTTTCTTTGCTGAACGCCAACCCGAATATTCAGGATTAAATGTTTCCATTTTTTCCAATACCTTCTCCCGTTATGTATTCTCTATTGCTCTTTGGCTTTACAAGATTTGGTTGGTGATGAAAGAATCATAGTAAAAGTTAGTGCCGATGGCGTGAATTTGTTTAAGGTGGGAGCCAACTTACCATGACCCTCCTCTGCGACACATATGGAATGAGACAAGCAGAATTGCGATATGAAACTGCAACGGAATGCTGCTAACTCTGTTATAGTTGTGAGTGGTTCCTTCTGTAGTATGTCTATCATGGGTAGCCTTCTTCATCCGCAAGTCTAACCATTAATAACTGTTGTAATCTTTAAATTATAGTTTGAGCGTTGGCGTCTTTGAGTTTGGTAGTGTTAGTCTGTTACATAATTACAGTGAAATCATTAACTTTTTTTTGTCAAAAGCATTTTATTTTTCTACGTATATTAATTTAAAATTTTCCTTTTTACAGGATCTTTTTTTTTTTAATGAAATAAAATCATTGTAAATTTCAGAATGTCGGTATTGCCCATCAAAATGGCTGAAAGAAAGCAATCTTAAAACAACTATGGAAAAGAGATGTAATAATGGCTGGAAGAAAGCAATCTAAAAACAACTACTTCGAACATGCGGCCAAGGTTGGTCCTACCAGGATTTTAGAACATTCGAAGGCATCATTCTCAGATTCATTGGACTACGCAAGCCTCATTAACCTGGATAAGGAGCGACCACCAGAGGTACACATAAATAATATGCTTAAATTCTTATAAGGCACTGCTTTTGTCGCAATTTTCTTTTGCGTACTTATAATGGATAGCGGCTCGGATTGAGGATTCAGAGAACTGATTTGTTTGTTTGATTGGGTTTTATGGCATATCAACCACTGTGGGTTATTTAATGCCAAATCCAGTTTATATGAATTTTAAATGCCTATTTTGTATGGAATAAAAAACGTATAGCTGGCAACATTATTGTTTCAAAAACGCATAGCTGGCAACATTTTTCCGAAAACATTATCTGAGGCCTTGCTGTTGGATGTAGTTTATCGTCATACACAGGACGCGGATGTAGTTTATCGCCATACCCAGGACGTGTGTAAGACTTGGAAAAACTAGGAGTTCACTATTTGCCCATAGCTGGGACCCCAACAGGTGCTACCACCCCGGGTCAAGGTGGACCTGGGAACACCAGCAATTAAGAGGTGGTTACACGCTCCTCAAAACCTCCTCATCAGAGGCCTTGCTGTTGGATGCAGTTTAACGTAATACCCAGGACGCCTCATTGGGGTGGGGTCTTACCCCTCTACAGAGGTGCAGTCGGCGTATTCTAAAGCCTCAGCCGACAGGGCCGTCAGAGAACTGAGTTCGAATTCCATTCGAATTCATTACATTCACTTACGTGCTAATATCCTTGGGAAAGGTAGGAATCCTCTTCTTTTCCTCCCAGCTATGGTTAAATAGCAGGGCAGACTGGGTTATATAGCCTTGGATGGCAACTGGTGAGTCATAAGCGTGTATATCTTCAGCCTAAGTGTGTATCACGCATGGCACATAATTGACTCACTGCGTGTGATTGGATTGAGACTTGAAAACAAAGTGTAAACTTGATTCTCATAATTTTCATTACAGTGTTACCGAACAGTAGATTTATTTGCCTTGATATGACTGAAAATTTGTACTGAAATTTTCGATTAAATCACCTGAGTATAGGTAAAGAATAATATAACAGCAAGAGGAGAATAATGATGCCAGCCTAGCTCACGGTTGAGAGATAAAACGGATGCATATAGTGGGTATACAGTATATGTCCCGGAAAGGCAAATATTTGTTCGAAGTAGCAATGAGGTTTTGGACTACTGTAACTGAGTAGGACAATCTAGCAGGTAATCATAATGGATTGGTCTTCGTCGTAGTGTTAAGCAATAGGCGGAGGCAATAGGCATCGACTTGTACCTCCACATCAGTCTGATACCAGCCAATCCCATTACTGTGAGGGGGAACCCAGGTGTATGCATATTCATTGCATCATAGTAACTAAACCTGCACACAAAACGTATGTTATTGATTATACAAACATATCAATAATAGCATGTGAGTAATAATAGTTACTGTATATCTACTTTTGCATCAAACTTTGTAGCTTCGTCCATCGCAAGGAATGTCGGCTTCAGTGCCGCGCCAGGAATTTTTTCTCGCTGGAGTCAATCCTTCAAATCTACAAATCAACCATTCGCCCTTGCATGGAGTATTGCTGCCATATATGCCTGGAGCCCCATCTCTTTTCCTTAAGGTCCTTGATAAAATCCAAAGACGGATATGCAATGTAATTGTCCCTGATCTGGCATCTCGTCTGCAGTCCCTCTCTCAAAGATGGGCTGTTGCCTCCCTCAGTCTTTTTTTGCAATTACTTTCAAGGTAACTGTTCCGATGAGCTGATTTCGCTGGTTCCCAGACTTCATGAATTTAAGCGCTCAACTAGGCTGGTATCTCGCTCTCGCACATTCACTGTCGAAACTGTTAAATGTAGCCGTCTCTTCAAATTCAATAGCTTCACTCGCCAGTGGAACTCCCTCCCTATTTCTTGTTTTCCTGATAGATATAATTTCCAACTATTCAAATGTAATGTCAATCGACGTCTCCAGATGCCCTGATCTATTCCTTAACTTTCTATTCATCTTTTCCTCTATCACTCCCCTTTGCCCTCGCAATAACTCTTTGTAACCCCTTGCGTCCTAGTGGCTTCCCGCCTTGCTTGGAGTGGAATGCTTAAAGAAAAAGAATATGTCAATCAAAGAAACGAAAAGAGTCTTACTAGAAAATAGAGAATAACAGATAGAGGCTTGAGTGGATTCATAAAAATGGCGTTACCTGTAAGGTTTCTGAGTAGGTATGCGCAAACAACAATATTTCACGGTTTGGCATTTAAAAATCAATAACCAAAATTTCCAAAATGAAAAGAAATTATATGACTATACGTGGAGTTATTCATTCGATCACGTTAGCACGGGCATTCGTGAGTTTATCACGCTAAAATCAGGGTCTTGCATCATGTTTGGAAGGTTATTAGAGAGGCATTCGGTATGATAACATAGCTGGTCAATACAGGTGATGCTTGTCTGACAAATTCGTCTAGCTCCATGGATAGATGTCCAGAAATGTAGCTATTTTGCGAGTTCTTGTTTTGCTTACCACCAGTATCCTGTAAAGCGAATTCAGCGTTCGCTTAAAGTTCTAGAAATATTCGAGATGGGTCATATAGCTTCAAACAAAATGTTAATTCGAACGTCAATGCTGCAAAAAGTACAACGACTAATAACTATAGAGTCCTTAAAAATAGACCTGCACTTCCAGCAACATCGACTACCAGATAATTGGATGAAGTAATCGCTTTGCAGGAAACATTGAGAGAAGTGGATTTCCGGAGTAGTTATTTTTAAGTAGAAAATAACATTAGAATTGTTGGAGAGAAGGACATATCACATATTTCTTAGGAATATCCTGAAACGATTTTCCAAACTTTATAGAGATAACCTTCTCTTTATTTCGCTAAAGATTTAAAACTGTCTTTGATTGTCGCCAGATTTGTATTACATATTTCTTAGGAATATCCTGAAACGATTTTCCAAACTTTATAGAGATAACCTTCTCTTTGTTTCGCTAAAGCTCTAAAACTGTCTTTGATTGTTGCCAGATTTGGCTTTTTGAATGAATTCCGGAATTAAAAAAAATCGCGTTTATTAAAATATGGCTTACTTCGTTTTCACTTGCTTACACATACGCTATCTCACACAAAAACATACATAAAATTTCTTGATTTTTTTTTTTTTTTTATATATATTTTGGTTGAAGGTTACGTTTTCAAAAATTGAAATCATTGTCGAATTTCATCGAGTAAATATATACGTGTACTTATACATTATTTTTATACGACTTATCAACCCTTTTTATGTTATTTAAGCCGGGAAATATTTTAGATGAAGGAAAGGCTTTTAGAAAATAATGATTTAGTGGCGCGCGTCTTACTATTTAATATGGGAGAATGAGAAGTGGATGCACGCATTTCCTAACGGTATTTTCGCGAAAACATTATCCATTAGACCAGCGGCACATCCAAACTTAGAGCATCGGGTATTCAAAAAATTGTCACCCATACAGATACTGACCGAACTCGATGTTAATTAAGCTCGGTGTTCGTATGTTTAATTATATTTGACTTTTTATTGGGGATGTCAGACTCTTAAACGTTGTCACTTTTGTGATGTCAACGAATATTCGTTATCACGTTCCTAATTCTCCTTGTAGTCGAGACTTTGAAATTGCAGATACCAGTAGCAAATATTTTGTATGATATTCGCACTAGCAATCCGAATAGTAATCCGTAGAGTTGTTAGTATAGAAAATAGTATGGAAGTTAGTATATAGAATCGCGATAGCTTACACGCCACACTAATGCACATATATACCGTTCCTTTACGATCAATAGGTCTAGTTATTAGAAATGAAATCACCTGTGTTTGCTAACTAGTGAACTGTGTTCAAACTCCAGTGTCGGCAAAGACATTTTATCACAATACAACATCTTTAAAAATAGGAAACTTATGCAATCTTTTTTTTATATTTTGAAGAAGAAATATACGTATAATTCAAGAATTATTTGTCGTATTTTCAAATGAATAAATTAGGGAGATGTCGTATACTGAAGTGTGCGTAAATCACGCTATCATGAAATACAGTTTCTAATGAGACGAAAGAATTTCACAGAGTAATAGAAATTGACTTTCCCTATTTTGAAATCAGATGCCTCTTGGGTATTACGATAAACTACATCCAGTAGCGTCTGTGATCGGGATGTTTTGTTGAGCGTGGAACAACCTCTGATGTTGTTCCCAGGTGCACCGTGACCCTTGTGGTTGCAACAGTTAGGGTCCCAGATATGGGCAAACAGTTAAAGTATGAAAATTGGGTTGCATAGTAAAAAACCGGCAATATATCTTAAAAAACAATTATCAGGAATATATAAAAAAAACACCAATATATGTTTGGCAAAAATCACCAGCAATATATTTGACTATCGACAAAACCCCTCTTTACAAAAATACATCAATGAAACCTGATCTACAAGCTGATTTCTTATAAAGAATATAATATCTATTCAGAAGAATCTATCTTAAACACCTTGTCGGCATCAAATAACACACTCAGTTGTTGATATTCCATAAAACTAAAAAACAAAACAAACTTAAGCGGATAATTAATCACATCGTCTTCTATATATATATATATATATATATATATATATATATATATATATATATATATATATATATATATATATATATATATAAAGGTTTACATAACTTAAAGGAAAATACCACCAATTCCTTATTCGCGAGGCACAAATTTTGAAGATCCCTATCTCAACGCACTACTTGTAAAATCACGGCCTACGGCCGCATCAGTTTCGAGCATCAGTTCCCATACGATCACCGTTAAGTTAAGAAACGTCGAATCTGCTCACTATCTTGATGCGTGATCGCTTGCGAGTACCAGGGAATCTATGCTTCCATGTGCTCAGAATATATATATATATATATATATATATATATATATATATATATATATATATATATATATATATATATATGGGCAACTCGACGTGGTGCATGGTTAACAAGCTTGTCTTGCTAGATTAATTACGACTGTGTTGTTTTCGATTTTTTTCTGGGTAATTCATATATTCCATCTATTGGAACATCTAAGTCACGCTTAGAAAATAATATTTTGGTGTATCTCGACGTGGTATAATAGGTAGGAAGCTGATCTCGCTAGATTACTTAACACTGAGTAGCGTTTCTCATTGGGACCATACTATTTCGTCCTTGTGCCAGATTTCAACCACGCCTAGAAAATCACAACACAATGCGCTGCTGAAAGGTATATGACTGAACATAATAGTTTCCGAAACATATTCAAATATTTGGCCATATGCTCAGATTTTCGCAAGTGGGTCGGGCATTGACCTTTTCACCATCCACCTGTATGGTATGCATGCATGTATGTAAACACTGGGAAACTATATATTACCAATTCATGACGATGAGGAGATAAGAAGCTTCACATCTTGAACATTCCAATATGCCCTTACATGATTAATTGGTGGAATCCGTAGTCATAATGTCTACCACAATGTCAGAGACTCCGTTGTGGTTTAAAGGAATATCCCCTGTCCAGGAGTCACATTGATTAGATATAAATTTCTGCTCCTCGACTATCCAAACAGTGGCTAATTAAGAGGAAATCGCTTACAGATGAATCACGATATAGTTAGACCTAATGAAGGATCGAATTAATTGAATTTGCAGATTGATATCTTTCTTAGAAAAGGGTAATAATAATAATAATAATAATAATAATAATATATATATAAATATGTATATATATATAAATATATAAATATATATATATATATGTATGTATATATATATATATATATATATATATATATATATATATATATATATATATAACTTTCGTTTAATTAGTAGGCATGCATACCTAATTAACTGAAGATAAAGGAAATTTTTCATATAAAATATGCACACACATGTTGCTTATAATTCTGCATTTATGTAGCGTGCTCAACATTAGAGATAGAACGTATGTGGGAATAAACAGTACAAGCAAACGCCTCAATCACTCGTCATTAATCCTTTCCCGGGCTATGTATACATGCTGTAGTAGCATCCTCCTTGCTCGCTCTAATCGATTCTTAAAATTATAAAGGCTTAGAGAATATGTTCTTGGATTATCCAAAAATAATCATGTGTTAATAGCCTATATATAATAGCAAAAAATAGAATTAATAAAATGTCTCTATGTTCTGTGGATGTTGAAAGATTGTTTTTTTTTCTGTGATAAGCAAATCGTCTGAAATCGTGAAATTAAATATGTAACAAATATTCTAGTCATAAATTTGGTTGTTTCCAATTGGATCTTTGGGACTGCAGCAAGTGAGTTCGAAGATGCCATATCACATTTGAATAAAAAGAAAAGTATTAGGTTGGTGCAAAAATGATGTCGTTTTCTCACATATGTTACTATGTGAGAAAACGACATTATTTTGCACAGGTTGGTGCAAAAATAATGTCGTAATAATATCATTTTTTGAAGTATTTTCTAACGCCAAAAAATGACATTATTTTTGCACAAACCTAATAGTTGAAAACTACAGTAAGGCACAGAATCCACTGAATCGAAGGACATGTGTCCTGTGGCATTGTCCTGATGAAAGAAGTTCACATTTCCTGGTTCTGATTTTGGTCTTTTTAGCCTTACGTAACGGCCTCAGAAATTTGACATAATACTCTCCATGGAGAGGTACTTTTGAATATATTGAATAAAATAAATTGACTTTTGATTCACAAAGAAATGAGCTCATCATCTTTCCTGCAGATGAAATAAACATGGGCTTGGAGAAGTAAACGAGGGGTGTTTTCAGTGCATGGAATTACTATTTGTTTCTGGCTCAACGTGATGAACTCATATTGGGTTAGAGAAACTTCAAGAAAACCAACGCAAACTTCCTTAAACAATATCAGATCCTCCAGGATAGAAAAAACCTGGTGCGCTTGTTTCAGAAACGGAGCACACAATTAGAAGAAACATTCTTCAAAGTGTGCAGAATATTCCCATCTCTCTAACAAGATATGCTATTAGGTTGGTGCAAAAATAATTTCGTTTTCTAACACATGTTACTATGTGAGAAAACGAAATTATTTTTGCACCAACCTAATAATAGAATTGGCTATTTGATCTGTAGTCAATTTTCTGTTATCGATCACCATATGGTAAACAAGATCAATATTTTCATCGGTGGTGACAGTTGCAGAACGTCCTGAAATTGTGTTACCTTCAAGTCCTGCCCAAGTAGGCACCCATGTAAGCATTGACGTCCTCACTGTTTAAACCCATTTTTCTTCAAATTCTTCATAGCACCACCTGACCAAATATCCATATTCAAGAGAAGTCTTGAATATATATATCGAAGTCTTCTTTCAACAGTCAGAATGGCAGTATACATGTCGAAGAGACAATGCCGTTATTAAAAAGAATAGTTGAAGTTAATTCATGGAAGATTGCACAGCTCTAGCATTGGTTCTATATAATCAGCCTATGAACATTGCAACCCAGCCAGACACACACACTCACGTACACATAGACATATATATATATATATATATATATATATATATATATATATATATATATATATATATATATATATATCCAAGATCCTAATATACCACCAGTTAGATCAGGGCTACAGGAATGTAGGACGCCCATGGCTAAGATAAAAAGACAAGCTGAAAAGCAACTTGTCAGCAGTCAATATGCCACATAACATCCTTGAGCGCTTAGCCTTGGAGCGGGTAGAATGGAGATAAACGTGTTTTAGTGGACTCGGCAATTTTCAGTTTGATTTTCTGAATCATCTTCAAGAAGTGAGAGCAAGATCTAAAAGGTCAGCTCTTCTAACGGTGATCTCATCTCACAATCCTCGCACTTGCTCCACATGTGGCCTCCTTTATAAATCATTAGCGTTTCTTAAATGCTACTTAAGTTTATCGCACAAACTTTCATAACTGAATCAAAAAGCTGTCAGATCCTCATACGTCGAAACCGACGGGAGAGTCCATTAATATTATTATTATTATTATTATTATTATTATTATTATTATTATTATATAACACACACACACACACACACATATATATATATATATATATATATATATATATATATATATACATGTATATATATATAGTAAAGGTAATAAATCCGTTCGTATATGATCCAAGATGAACTTAGTACGATAAAATATTAAAAGTGATCCACAAATAGAGCTCAAGATATTTATTATAACAGCCAATAAATACTATTACACAGCAAAATTCAATATTACCTCACATGGGGGGTAGATTGATTTCAAACATCGAAAACTTCATCAGTCTTATTCAATCCTGGTGTATAGACTGAGTTCTTATCGGAATTAAAATTTTAATTGTGACAGCCGTTGAAAAATTGATGCAGAATGTATCCATTTTATATGTATGTGTGTGTGTGTGTGTGTGTGTGTGTGTGTGTGTGTACAAATATATTGATAAAATTGGAAAGAACTGTTAGATTAATTATCCGAAATTTTTAGTATTTCTGTTTTTATTTAAAAAAATAAAACAGTTCTCGATACACAAATAAAGCCTAGATTTTAATTATTTTTAAAACAAATGATTGTATCGCAACGCAGGAATTACTATGTTTCAAAAACAGAAGCTAAAAACTTCCAATTCAATTATAGAAATGAAATTATAGTACCTAGTTCTGTTTCATTTTAAAGCGGATTTTGGACTAATTTATACATACATACATACACAAACATTATGTGTGTGTATTAAGACATGACTCTTGAATAATTTAGAGAAGTTTTGTTTACTTAATTTCAATAGGATCCTCTCATATTCCGGGACAAGCTTCTTAGTATACTTATTAAAGGAAGAGAGAAAATTACCATGCCGATCATATCAATTTATTCCGAGCACTTTAGATATATTGTCATAATCTGTTTATTTTTTTCTATGTAAATTTCAAAACTTCGTTACATCTCATGCCGTTTACATCGTGGAATTTAAATCGTAGATT
>OZ010601.1:17552638-17637638 GCA_963932145.1 Acanthosepion lycidas | reverse complement strand
TCAGCAACAACATCCTAAAAACCTTTGAAAATACGTAAAATTAATAAAAATTCTAGTATTGAAATGCGACCAAATTATTAGTTAAATGTTTGCTCAATTATTAATAAGCGACAATTTTCAATAAACTCTCAGTTGTTCAATCAATTTATATTTCAATTTTCGAAGTTATTCTACTGATCAGTGTCGGAGCTTCAGAAAAATTCATTGGAATATTCTTAGGTGTCATATTAACATATTAAATTCTAATTATGAACTCAAAACGAAATTCAAACATAAAATGTATAACCTGCTAGAATCCAATTTAAGCATGACAACATTTAAATTTTCACATAAAGTATCTATATTCGACTGTTCGGAAAAAACTGTTTTCGAGTTTAGAATAAACCTATTGTGCTGATTCGGTATCGCTGCCAAAACTAATCTGGCCGTTGGTCTAAAAAGGACCTCCAATCTCTTGTTGACTGGGGCAAGAAATGGATGGTAAGCTTTAATGTCTCAAAAAGAATACTGTTCTTATTTACCCACTACAGAGAACCATACATGCCTCCCATTAGAATGAGTGATGCTCAACTCCACAAGAGCACTTCTTTGCGGCTGCTTGGTCTCACATTGTTCGCTGACCTGAGATAGAACAAATACCAGGTTGGTGCCAAAATAATGTCGTTTTCTCACATAGTAACATATGTGAGAAAACGACATTATTTTTGCACCAACCTAATTCATTAAATGCATATCTTCATCTGCGGTAAAGAAATTTGGCTCTCTCTGTCATGCCAGAAAGTTTTTCTCCCCCGAATCCATCAATCCATCAACTCGATAAATGAACCATTCGCCCTTTCATTGAATACTGCTGCCACATGGGGTCTGGAGCCCCGCTGTTCCTTTTAAATTCCTCAACAAAATCCAGAGACGTATATGCAATGCAATTGACCCTGATTTGCCGACTCATTTACACTCGCTCTCTCACAAACGTGCCATCGCTTCCCCCTAACTTTTCTACAAATACTTTCACGGTAACTGCTCCGACTAGCTACTTTCACTGGTTTGCAAACGGCAGGAATTTAACGCAGCATTATGTGACATAGTTCTTGGACATAAAAAGACTAGATGCGTTTATATTTTGCTTGAGTCAAACTTGTTCCTCATGATTTTCAAGCTGCCGGTAATATTAACCGAACATAAGTTGAAGGATCTACTTGTGTACGGATATGACGTTGGCTTCTTAAGACTTTATGAAGTATAGCGAAGCGCAAGAAAAACGTCGATTTCTCCTCAGTTTAAAGTTGGGCTGGCTAGATGTAACCGTAAATTCTACGATAATAGTTTTTTTCTTCCTAGCACTTCCTGCTTGCGGAAATACCTTCCGGGTCCTTGCTTCCCAGCCAACTTTAATCTTCACACATCTAAATGCAATGTCAATCGCTATAAATTTTCCAGTTTACTCTTATTTTTTCTGACCCATTAGTAATGTTTCTGTTTCTAATTCTTCCACACTCAGTAAAAGTCTTAGTGGCTTTCTTACCTCGCTTGGAGTGAACTCGATTCGGACAATTCTTTTCTTTTCATTGTTCTTATTTTGAAAACGTTTCGCCTTTCTGGGATGAAAGTTAACTTTATTTAAATTCGGACTATAATTGCTACAACGTTTCTCGGCGTTTTTCCCTTTCGACTACTTCAGGGAAGTTAAACTGAATCTATCAATATATATATATATATATATATATATATATATATATATATATATATATATATATATATATGTATATATCTTTTCTTGTTCTATTTTGTTTGGGTTTTTTAAGATTTTTTTAATTTATGCGAAGCGCTAGACTGGGTGTCGATATCTCATTAGTTTAGAGTTGAACTGGCTAAATATAAACGTCGATTTCAATTTTTTTTCACACTTGGCGTTGTGGAAATCCCTTCCAGCTCCATGCTTTCCAGACAACTTTAATCTTCAAAAATGTAAATCCAATGTCAAACCGCCCTCTGATTATTTCTTTTGTTGCTTGTTTTTGTTTCTAATTCTTACACACTCAATAACCCATTTTGTCTTAGCCGGTTCATTTCCTGGGGTGAAATCTGTGAAAAAAGAAGATACAGAAAATGTACTCAAATATATCCTAGTGTCTAAACAGCGTTTCATCGTAATGCCATGAATAATATTGCAATTCGACGTCAGAAATGCATATATGCTAAAAGTTAATCTTTTTACTGGTTTGAACACTGTTTAAATATATTAATTCAGAAATAAATGTTGATTATAATATCGGTCATTATTTACTGAGCAAGCTGCAGAGGACCGTGTGTGTAAGTGTATTAAATTAGGAACACGTGCGTTTATTTCCTGCTAGAAGAATGTCCAACTACAAGAAAAAGACGGACTCAAGTTGAGTCCAACCGGAGATGTAGAGAAAACAAACAAGACCGATATATAAATGTCAACAAATATATGCATTAAACAAAAAAATTACAAGTTACACAGATTTTAAAATTTGTGTTTGTGTGTAAACGTAAAGACTTTGCATTTTGGTGAATGTTCGTACGTACGTGTATATGGTATTCATGGCGTTTTCCCACAAGTGGGCGAAAACGCGGATCTCTATAAGAGATCACGTTTTTTAAATGTGTCCCCGAAAATGCAAACTGAAAAGAGAGAACGAGGCAAGAAGTTGCCCAGTATTTTTAGTGTAGGGAGAGCGACCCCTAGTGAACATTTAGGGAATTAAGGAGGAGCTAACTTCGACAAAGCTCATAAAATGACAAAATTTATGTTATTTTATTCACACTTCCGAATCAAGTTCACTTTAAATTTATTATTACTGCGGATTTTTCACCAGTTAAATTTGGTCAGTATTTTTTTTTTAATAATTGTTAGTCACCTTATAATTTTCTGTTATATCCCCATCACCGTCGTCTTATAGGTTTATTTTAAGTTCTCTCGATTTCGATTTCATATAAATCAAGTAAACAAGGAGCTCGACAATGATGTGCTGCAGCGTTTGTGGGATGTTATTCATCAGAAAAACGGAGAGAATTGTACGTGTCTGTTGAGTAGCTATTTCACATTGACAACGCGTTTGCTAATTCAGCGTAGCTGGTGTAACAATTTTGTGCCATGACAACATTCATGAGGGTATGACAAACACGATATTCTACAAACTTTCTGCGCTTTCAAAAAATGAAATAACACTTGAAAGGATAATATGTTAAAAACTTCGAACAACAGCTCAATTCAGAACAGCTTGAAATAGAATATACTCATGTTTAGATAGTTTTGTTTTTTGGTATATATATATATATATATATATATATATATATATATATATATATATATATACATATATATATATATATATATATATATATATATATATATGCACTATAATAATAAATTAATTGAGGTGTCTATAGATGAGTTTTAATATTGTTATTACTAGGATCCACCTGGAATATATACCGCCATATATATATATAATGAACTAAAGCTACAACATCCTGGTACTGGAAGTTTAATGGCAAATTAACATCTCATTCTCTTCCCATATATATATATTGAGGTTAAAAAGAAACATAACAATTCAATATTAATATTTTTAATGATTAATCCAGAGCGTCTTATTATCGACACGCATTTTTATAAACTTAAAATAAAATAATATTTTTATTAAAAAATAAATAAAGCAGCACTCTATATTAACAAAAAACTCGCTTTCAAAAACGACTGATAATTATGCACCATCCCTATATATATATGTGCGTGTGTTTGTATATATATATACATATATATATATATATATATATATATATATATATATATATATATATATATATATATATATATATATATGTTTGTGTGTATGTATGTATAATGTAAATGTTCATATCTGTATGCCGCGTATATTAGTTAATATCGTCCACTAGACTAGATCAAGGGTCCGCTGCGCAACAGGGTTACTGAGACAGCTTCCAATCTTCGATGACCAAATGAATCTCACTCGCCAACTGAATAGCTCCTAATTGCCAGGCAAAGAACACTTCGTCTCCATACATCTCGCTATCCGGAACCTGACATCACGTATCTCATGCACAGCTGTCTCTTCTCTGCATTTTATTCACCTCTTCACGAAGAATTGGATTCGGTTTGGAATTCCAGTCTCAAGCAAGGACAATTCAGAGCCATTCAGTCTACGGTCAGTATTTCTGAACGGAATTACAGAGGAACGGCAGAGAAATTGGCGAAAACATTAAGCATATAAGAGAAAGTGAATCCGAACGAATTGGTAGAGGTGGTTATTGGAAGTTAACATGTCTCGTTAGTAATACCACTCGCCTATATATACCATCTTACTTCGGCTGCAAGCAATCATGCCTTATTACATCTAACCATATTTTTTCCGGTTACATGCCACCTAGATCATTGCGCCCTGACAATTACCCACTTGAAATTTGTCCGCTTATGTCAAATGCTACCTGGATGGTTTCCCCCTATAGGAAAACTACTCTTGGAAATGGAAAGATAATTCTTTAAAATTTTGCTTTTATTTCAATAACAAAGATAATTTTCTAAAAGACATCTTGAAATTTATGCGGTTATCCTGAACTGACCTGACCTGCGCAAACTTTATCAAGATTCCGTAGTCAGAATCGAAAAAAGAAGTACTCCGTTGGATTTTTTGAGATTTATAGCCTATAATTTACAGTTTCAGATGTACAAGTATATATATATATATATATATATATATATATATATATATATATATATATATATATATATAATTGTACATATATACATACATATATATATATAAGGCATGATGTGTGTGTAACGAATGCACGACCGCAATTTTCAACAGATTTGCACCAAAATTTACATGCACATGCTCCAAGTTAGCCAAAAGGACAAGACCGACTTTGCATGTACCAACTCCAATCGATAGTGGAAATAATCGATTTTTCATGCTTCTACGGCAGTTTTCATGTAGTTTGCGGCCATTTTCTACGGGCCAGAGAGAAAGCCTATAGCTGTTTGCCACGAATAGCCAAGAAGATTCTACTGGCCAGCGTGTGAGCCAACAGCTGACTGACACGAATGTTAACTAGTATGCTAGCATGCATTCGAAAAGTTGGAAAAATTTATATCCGCATGGCACTTTACTCCATTTGGCTCATGTGCTTGCTTAAACTTAATGTTGATTCTGAATCCCCAGAACTGGGTTGGGTGTGAAGAAGTATTTGTTTTTAACATTCTTTTTTCATTCGTTTTTTCCAGTTACGAGTCCTTTTTAAAAGCTGATCGTTTTGTGTTCATTTTGTTTAGTTCTTTTTTCATAACAGATTTAATGTTTATTATAGAGCTTAGAAAAAATTCGCAGTGTGAGATAGGCAATAAGTAAGGCATGTAGCAACATCAGCACGGCAAATGGCACTCCTTTAAAGGCAAAGAAGGGCAAAAATATTTTAAGTCAAGTGATAGCGATTGCTGTATGAGTCGTACGATTTTTGAATCAAGCACGGGCAACGCTGGGCCATACTGCTAGTATAATACTAAAATTATGTGAATCGAGCGTACGTCGGCCGTCTGCTGCATAATAATTAAATTTTCTTTCCCCCTCTCTCTTTGCACCTCTTTATCTTTCCAGCCCTCTCTTATTATTTATGGTTCAGCTTTATTTAAAAAAACAATATTTTCAATATTTAAAAATATCTTTTGTCATATTTAAATAAAAATTCAAGTGAATATTATTTCAAAATATTTGATTTTAAAATACGAGTTCTTTTTGTAGCAATTGTTTTTATTACAACTTTTTTTTCACATAGACATTTTCTTTTTCAATGTTGAAATCAACTTTTAATGTTTTTGTAAACTGAACCGTCAGTGACCCAATGGGTCACGGTTTGTTTAGTAGTGATATAGAAATATAAATCATATTATTGGATAATTCTTATTGGATAACAGATAAAACCTGAAAATAAAACACTAATTAATAAAATTAGTATTTAGCATCCCGTCAAATAATTGTGCTTTCTTATGATTTTCTCTTAATATAGGCAATTGTCCACGGAGCAATTGTCTTACGCATCAATATTCCAGCGTTCAATTCTCCGGACAATTCTCCTAATACAATTTTTGGCTTTAAACTATACTTTCAAATTTATGATATAGCTTTACAAAACTGGCGAATATTTTATCTACTTCTGGCTTTTGTATTACTTTAGTTATCTTCATATCATATACACGCCTATATGTATACATTTATCTTGCAAGTTAAAGGTACCGACGTGATTGGTCAAAATTAAGACTAGAGGAACTGCACTGTCCAGATTACATGTCACTACCTCTCAGCCATACTGACAAGATCCAAAGGAATGCATGGTATTACAAAGAACTGCAAGAGTTGCCGTAACGTTGTCGGTGTTGAGAGCCATCAGCCTTCGGGGCTCCACTCGGCTATTTCTCTGTAGATTTATATTATATGCACATATGTACATATCATTATTAGTAATATAAAACGTCTACGAGTGTTATATTCTGCAATAACCAACTGTTTCCTTTGTATTTTCATCATTAGTTTGATTATTATGTTTGGGTTGCAGTTGATAGAGAGACCAAATTTTTTTGTAACACCAATGATGAACTGAATGCAACGATTATGACAGAATTCACCAAATTAATCAAGATATATATATATATATATATATATATATATATATATATATATATATATAAGCCTCAAACACTGATATACCATGGAATATTATTGATTGAGCGTTTTATATTATATTCTTACTCTGTCCTTGACATTCAGATCTACCTGGATTCTATCCTCTTCGGAATATATATATATATATATATATATATATATATATATATATATATATATATATATATATACTAACATACAACGTGTGTTAGCACGTGCGATACCCTGCCTTCATCAGCCGCCGACCAGGGGTGATATCACGGTTTCGGTGGCTATGGCGGGACCGCCACCCCTGGCACCACCAGCAGCGTTTGCCACCAGGCAGGGTATGATGATAAGCTAATTAATCGTTCCTTTAAGTAAAAACTATCTCCAATGAAAGTTTCCTGAACACGTTTGCGGTTATTGACGCGCTCGTAAAAATCGTTATAGACGACCACGCAAATATCTCACTTGCGCATGTTAGGTCGTGATGTTGCCAGCATTTTATTTGCTTGTTTTGATCTCGACCAAATCCAACATGACGCGTACTGAATAGTTTTTTTTTAATGCGATGCGAAACGCTTTTCAACCGACGGCCAGTGATGCCTATTTTTGAAAGGAATGAAATGACTGAATGTCCTAGAAACCCCTGACACCCAATCTCAATAGGCATCAGGTTACGCGTTATATATATATATATATATATATATATATATATATATACGTATAGGATTGGTGTATACGGAATAAATTCCACTAACCAAAAAATACTATTATTAAAAGAGTGCTCAATACAGAGTAGTGTATTATTATTAATTTAAAAATTATAAGAAAAACATGTTATAACATCACTACGAAAATAACCATTAGGTAAGGTCTGCCGATAATATATCCCGATATTTAATTCTCTTTGTGTCACCGGGTCAGGGGATGTGCGGATGATGTAATGGATAACGTATCGAGATAAGTAATCGGAGAGAATGTTCGAATTCCAGACGCCTTCGTTGTATTCACTTACGTAAATACACTTAAACGAGACAAGAACGAAAAACATCCACTGCAAGTAACACAGATTGGTTTATCGTGATAATCTAATAGTCTAATAGTCGAGCCGAGAAAGACCTTCACTAACAAAGGATATTCAAGTTCTATAAAGAATATGAATCTTCTCGATGTATAGGTAAAAAAAAAAAATATCAGAGATATCCACCTCATTTAACATTTTCGCGTATTCATTTGATTTATTGTGTATTATTTTTGTAATCTTCATATAACACACACATGTATATCAGTAGACATCGAGTTACTTTACCACATGAAGGCAGAGCGTTGTTTGTACAGGGCATTACACTTGCGGCCTGCTTGACTGCAGGTGTTGCCAAAATGTCATCATTGTTGGCTGCCAACCGCCTTCGGGGTTCCACTCCGGGTTTTCTGTTTAGATTTATAAGACTAGACTACCCGTGACCCGTTGTGTCACTGACGGTTCAGCTTATAGAACAATGAATTTGATTTCAAGTTTAAAAAATGTCTGTCTGAAGAAAGTAGAAATGAAAATACTTTCTGTATAAAGATCTCGTATCATTCAATCAAATTTACTTAAAATATTTTTAAAATCAGATTTATTTAAAAAAAAATTTATTATGGCAATAATATTTTAATATGACAAAATATTTGTCTCTGTCTCTAACTTATAAATAGTTTAATTAAAAGTTATCTGTTTGAAGTGAGTTAAAATAAAAATACGGTATAAACACCTCGTATTTTTAAATCTTATTCACTTAAATCAGATTGTTATGAATATCTAAGAGTGGTCTCCCCCTTTTTTTTTTACTCCCCTCTTCGACAAAGTCATTTCTGTTTCCTGGGATTGTAAAAGGACACTATACGCGAACCTTGTATTCTTAGTTGAATAATGGTTTCTTAAAGCCTACATTTATGTACATTTGTCATGCCACAGATTAACTTAAATCGGACGCACAGCGTAAGCACGCACGTAATCACAGAGAGGTGGAAAGAACAAGAGTTGGAAAGAGAGAGATGAATAGAAAGAGAGAGTTTTGTAAAGAGAGAGAGAAGGAAAGAGATAAATGGAAATAGAATTAAATCTTTATTATACGCCGGACGGACGACGCACAACGCAAGCACGAATCATAGACTTTTAGTATTAAATAAATACATTGTTCGTATTACTATGAAATTATTTTAAGAGGTTAAGGGATTTGAGGTTGCTAGATCGGCTTCGATTGAAAAGCCATACTAAAGAAAATATTGAAATCCCCAACTCTATAGCCATCAGGATTCGAACGCGCATCCCCTTTTCATATTGTTTTTTCTTTCATCTTTTTTTTACCAATCTGTTCACATGAGATCATCCTGAGAAATCGTAATTTCAATGTATTTATTGAAGGAAAACTCATCTCTCATTGGCACTTGTAAGAGTCTCTATGCTCTCGCTTTCTTTCCGTGGCCAAACGTAAACTACAAAAATTTAAAACTCTTAAGTCAAGGAAGAAACAGATTGTTGAAATGCGGTTTAATATTAATTTTCTTACAAAGTAATAAATACAGGAGAGTCTCTTCAGAGATGAAGAACTGACTTGAAGTGTCGAAGATTGCTTCGGGCAAAGAATACCGTAAATAGCAATGTGAATAACAATGAAATTTTATGGAAAAAATCGATATCGACCTGGCATCAGGACTTCAGTCACTTTCTCACTCACGTGACGTGATTCTCCTCTCTCTCTCTCTCTCTTCTACAAATATTTTCACTCAACTACTCCGAAACGTTTTTGCCCTGTTACCGGTCTGCGTGAATTTAAGCGTGCTACTAGATTGGCATTTAGGTCCTACTGTCGATATTGTTAAAAGCAACCGCCATTTCTACACCAACAGTTACTTGCCACCTGTCGAAATCATTTTCGCTTTCGTGCTTTCCTAATAACTTCAATCTTCAAATATGTAAATGCAACATTAATCACCATCTTCTGTCTTCTTGAATCCAATTCAACGTTTGATCTTTTGTCAATCTTCCCTAGTCTCAGTTTTCTCTTTAACTTTCCCTGCAACACACCTTCGTATCTTTGAAATTTCCGCTTTGCTTGGGGTGAAATGATGAAAGAATAAACCAATAAATGATACAAGGAATCTAATAGTTGCACGAAGAAATATGCATGTCATTTATATAACATGGCAATAGTAGGCGCTGTAAGCGTAGATGTGCGGGTGGTGTAAATGATAAGGCCTTGGAATTCTAAATCGGAGAGCCGAGTTCCTATTCTAGTCATGCTCATATATTCACATGCGTAAATACTCTGGGGAAAGTTATTAATCCACCTCGTCTCCCGCCAGCTACGGTTGCGGTGAGGTAAAGAGGACAGATATCAAACCAAACAAACTTTCAAGCTAAAAAGACTCAATGGACAACTGGGAGTAAAAAATAATGAAAAATAAATTTAGAAGGTACCGAAAAACAAGTTCTAAAGAGAAAACGTGGAAAAATCTGTACACCTGTTCAAAAGCAAGGAGTGGGAACGTGGGGTGGACGCTAGACGTACCCCCGGTTCTTGTACAATCACCTTATTTAAGAAACGTAGAGTTTTGTCAGTCCCTGGATCGGTGACCGATTGAAAATACCAAGTGATATAAACTTGGATGTTCAGCATGTGTAATTTTTAACGGATTATGATTGGAAATCTGAAAATCGATTACGTATTCGTTTAGGGTTCGATATATTCACTCGTGCACAATTAACCTTGGAAAATATATGAATCCACTTCTTCTCCCTCCAGCTATGAGTTAATTAGTGGTACTTGTATTAGTAAAATAATTATTATATACCAAAAATTATTTCAAACTTAGTTAATCAGTAAGATATTAGTTATCAATAAAAAAAATCATACAACTTAAAATATTTTCTGGATTTAAATAACCTGCAAAAAGGTTGATACGCCGTAAAAAAATGAATCAACGATTTAACCGGCCACTAGAGAATATAAAAATTATTTCGGTGTATCCATCTTAGAAAGTGGCCCCTTGTTTAAGCCCTGAATTACGCCCTGAATTGTATATAATCCGATTCAGTTAAATCGCAGGGATATATTAACAAATACGTGATGTCCTAGTATAGACTGTATCATAAATATATGGATTGAACAATACTTAAAAAATAAGTTAAAAATTCTTAGAGTGTTTGAGTCTTTTTTTGGCCTGAACGACTTGTTTAGTGTTGATATCTGTCCACTTTACCTCCGTGCCCACGTGGCTGTCGGGAGAAATACCGTAGGCACGCGAACAGTTCATTGTCGCTATATATTCAAGTGATTAGGCGTAGTACAATTTCTATTTACCAAATCGCTGAAAGTAAATCTTGTTGGCAGAACCCTTATTTTTACATGTGGATGAGACTATTGTATTTTTTTTTTATTTTCGAATAGTACCTTGCGAATGGAATTTATTCATATCTCAGCTGCGAGATTCAAATTACAAATAGCAAATATAAGCTATAAGTACACATGTTCTTTATGAAACTAAGTGCCTGATCAAATGAAATTTATGTATAATTATATAATCTGTTTTTTTTTTCGGATCATAAAAGAACTTCTGAATTGGTTGATGACGACCTCAGACTGAACCCGGAGGCCTACGCCATGTGCTTTGGGGAGAGCATACTGCCGTGGGTAAAAGATTGTGGTTGCTGGGATAACATATATATGGTTACATGGCTTGGCACCATGCCACACAAGCAGTAAAACATAATCATGGCTTTTAGACAATTTCTGCGACCACATCACCCCTTATATCTGACCACCTAACTCCATTTAGATTGAAAACTCTTGATTTTATGTGTAGGGTACAGTTGTGCGAGAGGCAAACAAAACACCTTGTAACATCAAATGTAAAAGGAAGGATTATACAAGCATTCATCAGCTTAAACAAGGAGGCCGTCCAGAAGAAAGGTAGGAGATTCTGAATCGTCTGCACCCTGTGATTGAAGTCGATGGCGATTTTATTGAATAATTTTTCTTTCTAGTATGTCAAGATAATTTTTCTATAATCTTGGTAAATAATTCTGTTCAAATGCGAGGTCGGTGTTATTTTCACTTTTGTATAATTCCGACAACAATTTATACACTGCGCACTGTCTATTTAACAATCTAGGCATATTATGTTTTCTGTTCAAACAAATCTTTTAATGATTATATTGGTTGCGAAAGAGAGTTGATGTACTAAATCTTCTATTTTTTAAATAGGTAAGAGGCTATTTTATTTGAATTTTCTACGACAATGTCTGTAGAAGGAATTTATGTTCAACTAAAACATCTCCTCTGCGAGATACAATTTACAGGGAACAAATATAATTTATGAATTCACATGTTCTTTATGGAACTAATTCATGAATAATTATCGTGGGCATACAACTACTTCACTGGGAAGATGACTCACGTTACATCTTTCTGACCATAGCTCAATTAGTGCTCATTTAAAAACATATGTAAACCTACCGAACTTCTCACGCAAAATATTCTTAGAAAATATAAATATAATAGCCTGATCAATATGTATAAAGAGGCTGAAATAATGGAAGCACTAAGAATAAAATAAAATTAAAAAAAAACACTCAATAACATAATAACACTTTGCATATATATATATATATATATATATATATATATATATATATATATATATATATATATTCTGACGTTTCTCGGTATGGAGAAAGAACGAACCCAGTGTGCGGCACCTTTGAGTGGGAAACCATACCAATGGTTGACCCCAGCCTTGTGAGTGAAACACGCTCTCTGCCAGATATTATGACTAAGGTCTGCTCAGCATAGTTGCAGCATGCTCCACGTGTTGGCTGTGTAGGTGTTGAATATCACAAATGTGCCTGAACGGGAGTCTACAATAGGGATAGACTAGCCGCCTTATAGACGGGTATCCCCGAATACGAGTTGGCATATATATATATATATATATATATATATATATATATGTGTGTGTGTGTGTGTGTGTGTGTGTAAGCAAATATATGGATATAGATCCGACAGTATGAAGAAAAATATACGGAAAAAACAAACAAAATTCAATTATGCAATTTGGCAGCGAGGTAAAGTTGCAGAACAATGGCGATATGCAGAAGGTGTTTGGATCCCAAAAGAAGAGAACTGAGAAAATATCGAGCAGTTTCGATGTATCTCGTTACTGAGTACAGAATGCAAAATATTTTTCGTGTTATTTCCCGACGGCTATCTGCTTTTCTGCTAAAAAATAGCTTCATAGATACATCGGTACAAAAAGGCGGAATCCCTGGTATGCCTGGCTGCGTTGAGCATATAGGAGTTTTGTCGCAATTAATAAGAGATGCAAGGAGGAATAAAGGGGGCCTGGCTGTTGCGTGGTTGGACTTGGCCAATGCTTATGGGTCCATACCGCATAAACTCGTGGAAGAAGCTTTAGTTAGACACTACGTTCCAAGTAGCATCCGCGAGCTGATCCTAGATTACTACAATCAATTCCATCTAAGAGTTTCATCCGGTTTGGTTTTTTCAGACTGGCATAGACTTGAGAGAGGAATTATTACAGGCTGTACATTGTCAGCCACGCTTTTTGCTCTCGCGATGAACATGCTCGTGAAGTCCGCTGAGGTGGAATGCCGTGGCCCCGTTTCAAATACCGGAGTTAGGCAACCTTCCATCCGGGCTTACATGGATGATCTTACAGTCACCACACATTCTGTTACGGGCTGTAGATGGCTATTACGTGGGTTAGAGAAACTTATTGAGTGGGCAAGAATGAATTTCAAGCCTAACAAATGTAGAACAGTGGTAATAAAAAAGGGCCGAGTGGTAAAACACTATTTCACAATAGAAGGGAGAGCCAACCCGACGTTGGCCGATAAGCCTGTTAAAAGTCTAGGTAAATCCTTTTGTAACGCTCTGAAGGACACACTAGCTATCGAAGGTATACGTACTGAGTTTGACTTGTGGCTGGCGAAAATAGACAAATCGGGATTGCCAGGGCGTTTCAAAGCCTGGCTATACCATCACTGTGTGCTCCCACGAGCATTATGGCCACTCCAGACATATAGCTTTCCCATCTCGACGGTGGAGACTTTAGAGAGAAGAGCTAGCAGTTTCCTCCGTAGATGGTTAGGATTACCTCGGTGCTTAAGCAGCGCAGCCTTATATGGATCATCCAATGACATCCAGTTGCCATTCAGAGGACTAGTTGAGGAGTTCATGGTGTCACGGACAAGAGAAAGCTACCATTATAGAAACTCCAGAGATCCCAAAGTATCAGGTGCGGGAATTGAGATCAAGACTGGTAGAAAATGGAGTGCGACTAAGGAATTAGCTATCGCAGAAGGGAATCTGAGGGTAAAAGCAATAATTGGTTCAGTCGCACAGGGCAGATATATATATATATCGTCCTCCAAACTCCAGACATAATCATTTATTCGGGCGCCACAAAACAGATTATTCTGCTGGAGTTGACGGTCCCATGGGAAGAGCATATGCAAGAGGCATTTGAGAGGAAATATAGTAAATATGAAGGACTCTTAAATGACTGCAGAAATAAAGGATGGCACACTCATTGTTTCCCTGTCGAGATCGGCTGTAGGGGGTTCGCCGGACAGTCAATGATACGAGCCCTTACTAGCCTAGGGATAAATGGACAAAAAAGAAGGCGGGGGATTCAATTGATCCTGGTGTCCGTCGAAAAGGCCACCAGGTGGTTGTGGATAAATAGAGCCATTGAGTGGCCGAAAAATTACAAATAAGAACGTTACCAATACAGATGTACATACGGCATAAATGCCATCACTAATTACGTTTAAGACTGATTAGTGTGTGTGTGTGTATATATATATATATATATATATATATATATATATATATATATATATATGTAGGTGAAATTTGTGTATATAGATGATGAGAAACTTGCGACTCAATCTTTCCATTTGCTTCAAGTTAGGGTTAGGGTTGCTATGACTTTTTACTGGTCTTCCGAACAGATTATTTTATTGCAAAACATTTTTCTTACAAGTATTCTTTCCTGTTTTTTTTTTTTTTTTTTTGGCCTCATTTATGGATAATTGTTTTTGTTTTTTTTACGAGAAACTTACTTTAGCTAAATTTACACGCTATTTTTCTTTCAACTTTTTTTTTCGACATGTAAATATCTCAATTATTTATTTTGAGGAATTCTAGTTATCTCTCTTAGTTTTTAAACGAATTCTTTCCGGTAAGGATATTTTTTTTAACTTATTTAAAATTTACACGTATTTTTTGTGTTTTTTTTACCAATAGTTTACATGTAAATAGCTTGATTAATTTATTTTAAGCGTTTTTTTTTGTTAAACGTTCTTCGTTTAGTTTTTAAAGTTGTAAATAGTCTGTCATTTTAATCACTCTATTGTAAACGTTTTATGAAGTGTAGTTATGGGAAAGAAAATGGGAATAAAAAGGTAAAAAAAAAGAAAGACCAAACAAATAAGTTAGTTAAAAGGGGAGGTAGAGGAAGAACAAGTCGCAGGACGAGCCTATTGAATATAACAAATCGTTTTTGTTTTTGTTTTTTGATTTTTTTGTTTTTTTTGTGTATATATGTGTTTGCGTGTGTGTGTATATACATATATGTATATTTATGTTATGTTTCTTGTTTTGTTTTGTTTTTTCTTCCAAAAAAAAAACCACCCATTTATGGCCGCATGTAGGAAGATCAACACAACTATGCATACCTAATTTATAACATCGAATAGCCCAAGTGAAGTCGTGATTGGTCGTTGTCTACTGGGGCAACTTATATATTTCACGTCCTAAAGCTCGTGGCAAAATTTTTGTTCTAGAAGCGGGCCGAATACTGATCATATTCGGTCGGGTCGTCCATCGAAGAAGTCTTTTGTTTACTTAGACCCGAAACTTCTAGCGACATGGGAGCAACAACACTGACGACGCATCTGGATTTAACACTTAAAGGTGTATTTTAATAATAATAATGCTGTTTTAATTTTATAACATTAAAACAGCATAATTGCATATTAGGATTTTTGTTTGATTTTTCCGTATATTTTTCTTCATATATATATATATATATATATGTATATATATATATATATATATATATATATATATATTCATACATGTTTCATTAAATAATATAGACAAGTGTTGTCTATTTATTTTGTGTAAATTCTTTTCATAACGTCTGATAAGCTTAATAACATTATCATTAAACGAAGAAAGAAAATCACAATATTCATCCATATTTTTAAAAATACAATCTAAGCTTTCGGCTTACATAAACCATTATCAAAGATATCAAATACTGTACAATATATTAAGCAATATACGGACGAGACAGTGATTATAGTCTGTGATTTTTTACATGAATGATTTCCTAACGAAAAACACGTGCATATAAGACGTTAGAAGCGAAAATCACCCTGCAGCTCATGACCTCATACATGACCACGCGAGATTGAATTCGAGAAGTATTAAGTATAGGAAGCCATTGGAATGAATGAAAAAATGTTGCCTAAATACACACACACTATATATATATATATATATATATATATATATATATATATATATATATATATATATATATATTAGGTTGGTGCAAAAAAAATGATGTAATAATGTCGTTTTTTGACGTTAAAAATACGTCAAAAAACGACATTATTACGTTATTATTTTTGCACCAACCTAATATAAAATGTTACCGTTATATAAATTGATAGAAGTCAGTTATAACGTTGTTTAAACTGAAATTTCAAATATTGAATATTCGTATGCAGTCGAGATACTTTCCTTATATAAATTGAATGTTAACATTCCAAAACTGTAATTTATATCAATAGTTGAGAGACATGAAAAAATAGGACGTTTGTTTAAACGTATATTCCTTTTATTTTAAAGCTCGTTTTTCCTACATTTTAGCTGAAAATGAGGATATGTTCAAAGTATATATCAGTGAAACTTTGATCTTTCCAAAATGTGTGTTTATTAGTTCTTTTTTCATATATTCGCATTGAGCAATCATTCAAGAGTACGTGTTTCAGTAAAGTACATTTCCGCATATATGGCGACATTTAGATAAAACGAGGTAAAAAATATAGCCAATTTTTATGTATTTATCCTATACCTTATTGGTTATATAATGGCACTGTTGTTGAAAATGTTAGTCCTTACTGTATCATTAGAAATTAAAAATAGATGACATAAGAGCACCGATTCAGTATCATGTTTTTTTTACACAAGTCCCCCAAAAGTGAGCCAAAGTTTTGTTTATATTTCATCACGTGATCTCTTACGAATACTGATTCTTCTCCCTCCTCCTCTTATTTTCCTATATCTAAGCAGTTACAAACCATCTGGTGTACTAATGACCATTTACTGCCTCTACAGTAACAAAATACCGTTAGCAACAGTCCGATAATGTACGACAATATTACATTCCACTTTTATCGAAAGATAATGGCTGTTTTGAATGTAAGCATACTCCATGTTTACATTTTCTCAGCTGAGCTTGCATGGATAAAATTTGATTTCATTGATATGGGAATATTTTTTCAGTAGACAATTTATTATGAAATTATGCCAGTAATATTTAAGGTATAACTGGTTTTATTACTTTGATATCAGTTCATTTGATAATGTGAATCTTTTCAAGTACGTTATTGTTTAGCGCACCGAGGCTGAGTTTAAGCTACCGGCAGAAATCACTCAGAATTTAAGTTTTCTCTTTTAGAATTGTAATATAAGACGACCCCCAATATTTTAGGCTGGGGTTTAAAGCTCGTCTTATTCGTTTTTATTTTTATTTTTTTATAAAAACAACACCGTTTCAGGATATTTATTTTTTCATCCTTAAGGTGTCGGGGAGTCAATTTACCAAGTCGTATTTTCACCAATTTTCTTCTCATTTATATTTAGTTATATTTTAATGATTGTTTCTTTGATGCAATATCCCTATTTTCATAACAGCGTAGTTCCTTTTTTGTTGTTTTCATATACACATACATACAGGAGAAGGAGACTTCCTGTGTTATCGGTCTGGAGACGGATGGGTCCCAGCGTGCGGCACGTTTGTGCTTGAAACCATACCACGGGTTGACCCCAGCCTTATGAGTGAAACACGGCCGCTACAAGAAACTCTAACTAATGTCTGCTCAGCATAGTTGCAATATACTCCACGTGTGGGCTCTATGGGTGTGGGCATAACTTCATAATAAATCGTCTATTGAAAGAATAATTCCATATCAATGAAATCAAATTGTACCCATGCAAGCTCAGCTTAGAAAATGTGAATGTAGAGTTATGCATACATTCACAGCAACCTTTACCTTTCAATAAAAGCGGAATGTATTGTTTTTTTAGATAATCTACAATTAGTTACTGAAGTGGAAATTAGCAACATCCTTCGACGATATTTGTATTTATACAGCATTTCATGCCGATACGGATAACGTCTTAAATATTTCTGCAGGACTACCCATGAGTGATCAAAATTCAGAATAAAATTGTTTTATTTTTATATTACGATTATTGCTTTATTTCGTTGAATAATATTCTCCTTGAACTAGGCATCAGCCATTTAGAATAATTTCTCCATCAAAAGGAGAATAGGCGCCATCTTCGAAAATTCTATAACAATGTTAGCACCACTCGTTCTTTTTCGGTGGCATTTTTGTAAAATTCAAATTAAAAATTCTAAATAAAACAATAAAAATATTGCTGATTCTTTCTTCGGATTTTCCCTAAATCTATTTTTCTATTGTCCTCTTTGTTGGTGTGTGTACGTTGTGAGAAATTGTCTCAAGTGTTTAGGAATCATAATATATTATGAAAGGATCATGTGTTTGTTCGCCATGCTTGTCTAAAATGTATGCCTTTGATTTTAAAATTTATAAAGGATAACCCGAAACATTGCAAGCTATAAAACATGAATGCTTCATTTGCTTCACGCTTCAGGGATTTTTAGATTAGCGTTTCAATTCATTGCATGTAACAATAATGCGTTCTCTAAAATACATTACAATCTTCTGTAGTGAAATGACGCTTTTGAATATATTTGTCTATTTAAGATGGTTTTGTAAATGTTTATTTTGATAATCCTTTAATAATCTGTAGTCACCAGTGTGGCACCATTTAACGAGGCAGAAAAGGAAATGAAAGAAAAGAAGAAAAAGAGAGGCTAAGAACCGAATCGTGAGTGTTAAGCAAGAACACACACACAGCTAAGAGACAATGGATAAAAGGATATTTTGTTAAGTAGCAAATGGCGAAAGAGTGTCATTACAATGACAGGGAAATTCTGAGTAAAAAGAAAGGGAAGGAAGAAAAGAATCAGATATGTTTTGGCATCGGCCGTGTTATCTAAGGGTATGAAAACAAACTATTGGTACGGGAAGACATCTTATTATCAACTACAGACAGACTGGCCAGAGAGAGAGGGAAAAATTCAAATGAAAATGTTGTTTCGTTAAGTGACGAAAAACAGACAAAAAGACTTAGGCAGATATGAAAAATTAAAAAAAAACACCCACGAGCATCCTTGGCCTGCGATAATAAAATTTTGTTATCAGGAATTGTGCCGAAAGAAAATAAATGTGTTTTTTTTTTTTCTTTCTTCGAGGCGACAGATCGACTGGAACTTTGGAGATGTTCCTTTTTGAGACCATGTCGAGAAGACCACACATTCTGAAAATTAGCGATAAAACACTTGACGTAAACCACGTGTAGAACAAGAGTTATGACCGCCATCGTCATATTGTCCCGTTTGCGACTGGAGAAATGATAAACCATTAAGGGGAAGAAAAAGGAAAGAAGGGGGAGATAATTTGGGGTGGGGGGTAAGATATTTTTTTTTCCTGAAACAAAGCCGCAGATTCGTCCACGCCTGACTAAGACATCATTGGTCGAGTGGTGATCACGTGATGCACGAGGGAGGCTGTTGCCGCCCATCTGGAGGATGAGTAAGAGAGGTTGCCACGAAGATGTGGGGACGGCAGTTCACGCCCCTCTGAAGTATGATGAGAAGGTGGGAGTGAGGGAAGGTTCCCAAAAATGGAAAAAGGTGGAAATTCCTAACCAGAGAGGTGGATATGTATTTAGAATTATCGAGGAACCCCCCAGCGCCGACAATAAGACGCAATGGTATATATACTCAAGTATAAGACGAGAATCATTTAACAAAAATCTGTAGTCACCATTATATCATCACATAAGACGCAATGATATTCATATATACTCAAGAATAAGACGAGAAATACTTAACCAAAAATCGGGAGTCACCATTATATCTCCATCTGTAAAAGGCATGATGTGTATGTGTGTGTGTGTGTGCGTGTGTGTGTGCGTGTGTGTGTAACGAATGCACGGTTGCAATTTTCGACAGATTTACACCAAAATTTACATGCTCCAAGTTAGCAGAAGGCCAAGATCGACATTGCACTTCACAACTCCCATCCATAGTGGAAATAATCGATATTTTCTTGCTTCTACGGTACTTTTCACGTAGTTTGCGGCCATTTTGGACTGGCTAGAGTTTGAGCCAATAGCTGGCTGCAACGAATAGGCAGGAATATTCTATTGGCCAGAGTGGGAGCCAACAGCTGACTGACACGAATGTTAACTAACATGCTACCATGCAAAAATAATCGATAGCTGAATTCTTCGCAAGTGGGAAAAATTTAATCTGCATGAAACTTTACTCCAATTGGCTCATTCGCCTGCTTAAACTCAACGTTGATTCTGATTCCGCAGAAATGGGTTGGATGTGAAAAAGTATTTGTTGTTAACATTCTTTTTTCATTCGTTTTTTCCAGTTATGAGTCCTTTTTTTAAAGCTGATCGTTTTTTGATCATTTTGTTTAATTCTTTTTTTCGTAACAGATTTAATGTTTAGTATAGAGCTTAGAAAAAATTCGCAGTGTGAGATAGGCAAGAAGTAAGGCATCTAGCAACATCAGCACGGGAAAGGGCACTCCTTTAAAGGCAAGGAAGGGCAAAAACATTTTAAGTTAAGTGATAGTGATTGCTGTATGAGTCGTACGATTTTTGAATCAAGCATGGGCAACGCCGGGCCATGCTGCTAGTCATCATATAAAACGCAATGAAATTCATATATATTCATGTTTAAGACGAGAAGTATTTGACAAAGAATCCATAATCAGTATTATATCATCTATAAGACGCAATTACATTGATATATACTCAAATACAAGAGAATTATTTGACAAAAAATCAGGTAGTTACAATTATATCATCATATAAGACGCAATGACATTCATATATAGTCTAGTATAAGACGAGAGATGAAGGGATTATATTCAAAGCCATATATAAACTTACCTTCAATTGTTTTGATTTTCATAAAAGGCCGTTGGAAGTTAATGTTTAACAAAACTTAACATTTTTCTCTCTTTATCAGTACAACGCAAGCAACGAAGCAATGTCACTTGTTCGCAGGTGGGTACAGGGAGTAAAAGTGAATGAAAACACTGAATATAGAGAAGATTTGGTGAACGGACAAATTATGAATGGGATTCAAGAAGGCTTGATTTTGTATTTAAATTTGTGAAAATTCTAGTTATTAGGGTAGCAGGGAAAACGTACGAGAAAGGAAATTGTTGGAGTAAAATTTAGCCTTTTCATCTAGCTTTTTCAACAGTAATAAGTTGAGACCTAGATGCCAATCTAGTAGTGTGTTCCAAGTCATGTAGTCTGGGTATCAGGGAAAAAGGCCCCTTACCGGAGTTGCCAAAGAAATATTTATAGAGAAGAGAGCTTTTAAAAGATTTATTAATGTTTTTCTTTCAATATCATTCAATGTTCCCGTCACATTTTTTGAGCTAAGATCTATTTTCTCCTTTGTGAAAGCTTTGTAAGCTATTAAAGACTACTTAGTCGTTTAACTACTATGTCAGTGATTTATAAATAAGTGTTCCCCGCGGCAAAGCGAAATCTTTGAATAAGGGGACATCCTAATATGTGTGTGTGTGTGTGTGTATGTGTGTGTGTATGTGTGTGTGTGCGTGCGTGCTTGTATTTGTGTGTCTGTGTGCGTGCGTGCACACGCGCGCGGATGTTGATGTATAAACTAAGGATGATGTATATATATATATATATATATATATATATATATATATATATAAGGTGTATATATATGTGTATATATATATATATATATATATATATATATATATATATATATATTAATGCACGTTTCATTAAATAATATAGGCAGGTTTTGTCTATTCGTTTTAAGTAAGTTCTTTGATATTGTCTGATAAGCTTAATAACATTATCATTGAAGGACGAAAGGAAATCACCATATTGATACATGTTTAAATCCAGTCTAAGCTTTCGGCTTACATAAGCCATTATCAAAGATGACAATTATATTTCAATATATCGACAAATACACGGAACAATAATGATAATCTCTTTTTGTTACATGACAAATTTCAAAGCAACGACTAACTCGTGTATACCAGACGCGGAAGCGAAAATCACGTCGCAACTCATGACGTCATACATGAGCACGCGAGAGTGAAAACGATAAGTATTAAGTATGGGAAGCCGCTGTTATAAACCAATGGCGTCTGTTATCATTTATAGGCATTTAAGAATATTTGTGGAGATTTCGTAGTTTATTTTTTTAGGTTAGGCTTCAACTGTTTTATGTATATAGCTTCAATATTTTTCAGCTTTGTTTATTGTTTTCGTGTTTAAGTATAGTTGTGTTTTCAACAAGGATTTTCCTGAATTGTGTACGCGGTCAGGCACACACACACACACACACATATATATATATATATATATATATATATATATATATATATATATGTGTGTGTGTGTGTGTGTCTAAATAAATATTCCAATAATAGCTTTGGCTAAATAATTTACACAAACCATGTCGATTAGTTTTAGATGTGATCTTTTCATGTTCACGGATTATGATTTTGGTGGATTTAGAAAATTCAGTAAGAAAAATTTACACTGATAAAAATCTAAAAACGCGTGATATTTGATCATTGAAATCTAGAACGCTGCATAAGCAGTAAAAACAAAAGAATAGTGGAAATATTTTAAATTCACAGAAACACATATACATACTCACAAACATCTTAATCCCCTGAAAATGAACTCAGATGGGATTGAAAGTACTTAGGAAAATAAAAAAACATTCGTAAAAAAAGTTTTTTTTTCACTCAATTTTCTGAATCTACCAAAGAAGTTAATCCGTGAACTTGAAAGATCCCAACGAAAACTAATTGACATGATATGACTAAATTATTTAACCAAACCTGTTTGAATGAAAATATGCAATCTATCTATCTATATATATACACACATATATATATATATATATATGTGTGTGTGTGTGTGCGTGTATGTTTTATATCTGTGTGTATATAAATATATTCTGTGTGTTGTATGTGTGTGTTTTGTGTGTCTATTGTGTATTGATATGTGATGGGTGTATATATGTGTTGGTGTATATATATATATATATATATATATATATATGTGTGTGTGTGTGTGTCTTGTGGATGCCTGTGCTTTTATATATAGATACATATATATATATATATATATATACACATATGTGTGTGTATATATATATATATATATAAATATATATATATATATATATATATATATATATATATATATATATATATATATATATATATATACACACGTTGTGTGTGTTTTATCGTATGTGTGTGTTCTTGTGTGTGCAAAAGATAGAGAGGTAGAGAGAGAGATAAATAGAGAGAGAGAGAGCGAGCGCGCGCTTCTGTCTCCTAACAAGAGAAAGGATATTTTTTTTTAGATATTTTCCAATGGACGATTCACTTATAATATTCTAATGTAACTTTTCAAATGATAGTGAGCAGTAGACTAGAACGGGGCGTTAACCAAAAAAAAAATAATAATCCGAAAACTACCAATTCCTTGCAGTGAATGGGTCCAACAGAATTTCCACTCTAGAAAACCTGTACAAAATGAGTCAAGTCTTAATCAACCCGAATAACCGCGTATTAAACGTTGTTCTGATTTAATAACTACACGCGACTGAAAGCAGGAAATTTGAATATTCATCAAATATCATTTCATCTTCTTCCTCCACATTCTCTTGTCTTTGCACTGGCCAGCGAACAATGAAAAGGTTGGGACTTTTAACCTTCCTTACTTTCAGTCAGCCCGTTCAATTGTCGATCGTAATGCAATCAAGCTACACATCTGATTTGATTACATGTCGCTGAGCATTGACGTTGGCTCCAGCCCCGTGGCATAGGTATGGATAATAGCATGTGAGTAATTTGCACATTGGGGTGGGTTGGCAAGAAAGTTGGGTGTTTTATTGTCTGCTATCTCTACGATTTCAACCTAATGTGTTAAGGCCAAGCGGAATTGTCCAGGAATTCGTAATCATCCAAAATAAAGCTCTGTTTTGTCCCAAGATCAGGTAACCAAATCTTTTCCTGCGTTTGTATGCAGCGCCGTGATTATTATGTTTGTTTCTTGGACTAGATCGATACAATATTGGACCGAATTATTATCCTGAATTACTCTCGAAGAATCATTTTCTTTCTATTATCTTTTTTTCAGCACTTTCCGAAGCATGGCTATCCACAACTTCATCCCTTCATCTTGCCCTTTAAATCCTTCCTGTTATATTAACTATTTATCTGATTGTTATGCTTTGGCTTTAATTAAGGGTTGATAAACCATAAAATATCTAATGCAACAATTGATAAAGATCTTGATTCATTTGTTATTAGGTTGGTGCAAACATAATGACGTAATAATGTCGTTTTTTGACGTATTTTTAACGTCAAAAAACGACATTATTACGGCATTATTTTTACTACAATTTTTTTAAGTTAAATATCGCAAATATTAATTCAGCTTAATGAATTATAAATTTTAAATTGTTTCGCTTTTTTAATACATTTTAGGCTCTCTTTTCAAAATATAAATTTTATATCAACATTTTCCTTGCTTAGCTTGAAAAAACGTCAACCAACAGAATTAAAAAAAAATACCAAGAAGCAGGGAGATATTCACATTTTTTAAGTGCGAATAATATTCGAGGAACCTTCAAAGAAAAAAAAAATCTGTTGTCTTGTTTATTGGGTTACGCGCGAACGAAAATCCCACACTTAGAAATAGCTCAACCGAGTTGCCCACATTTGGAGTGATCGCAAAGCTCAATCAAACGTTTCATTTAATTTTAGTAAATATAAGCTTTTTTATTTTGGAGTGAATAAACAGAAAAGGGTTCTAGATATTTGTTTTATTTATTTACAATCAATTTACACTCTCTTTTTCATGTGTGCTTACGGCCTAATCACGTTGAAATACCCACCTTCGTAAAGTCACCGAGTCTAAGCAACTTCGTGCCTGGTCAGTAACTAGATGTGTGACCACTTCTGAGTAACACGTCGTGTAAGTTTCTATGTGTGGTGTTGTAATGTTTAACAGGTCGAAATTCGAAATCGGTGTTCCCAATTCCAATTCTCTTGGGGTTATTTATACTAATTTACGCTCAGATAACACTGGAAATATTATGCACCCATCTCTTCTACCCTCACAGTTATGGCCTAAATAGTAGGACTTGTATAAGTTTAATTAGTATACTCGTTAATTAATATACTTTAAGGTTAATTAGTAAGACTTCTATAAGTAAAAAAAAGAATTATCCTAAAAAAAAAACAATCTAAAAGTATTTTCTGGATTTAAAATTTCAGTGATGTTATCTGTCTCTTATTCAACTTTATCACCCTTAAGGAAACAGCGCATATGCTAGGCTACAAAAATCTCCTGAGCCGACCAAGTATAGACATGGACCAAATAAGAGAACCAGTAATACAGAGAGCTTGAGAAGAACAATAACAAAAAATTGTAATATTATATCTTTTTAATATTTGCTCCTGGGAAATATGTCCCCAGAATTCAATCATTGCGGCACCCAATGACACAAGTTTTCAGCGGATAAATGAGTTGTTTAATCCAAAAAGTGACTGAACCCAAAGAGTTTCCAGTTCAATATTGAATGGATTTCCTAAAAAAAATAAATGAAACTGAGATATCCAAAAAAGACATAGCACTTCGAATTAAAAAAAAAAACAAAAAATAATGTTTTCAGTATGAAATTCCAACGTAGAAGGCCGGGCGTATAACGGCCAGACGTACAACGGCTGCACATACAACGGCCAGGCGTAGAGCGGCCAAAGCGTGGTGAAAATTGTAATAAAGGGATAAAAACGACAGGGCTGAAAGGGTTAAATATAAACGTAAAATTCTATCGTGAGATATCTTCATTAAAGGAAGAGATATGAATAAACTGACAGAAAAAGAAAGAAAAAAAGAAAGAATCATTAAGATATGAATGAGATAGATAGATAGATAGATAGATAGATAGATAGATAGATAGATGCGATCGATGAGAGATCAGATCCTTTAACCCTTTGAGTCTTAACCACCTCTTTACCGGTGGTAGAAAAAATGACGTAATATCCAGCCACCGGTTGAAAAGTTGTAGAGAAAATAACTTAATGCGCAGCCGCCGGTCGAATGGTGGGTAAACACGTTTAAATATTTTTTATGTTTATCGTGAAACATTACATACCAATTATTTGCGAATTTTGACTCTGGAGCTCAGGCAGAAGCTTAAAATTGTTCAGGAAGGCAAGGCTCAAAAAGTGAAATATAATCCTAAAATGCTCAGACATCTTCTTTAAAGGAAGAGATAGATAGATAGATAGATAGATAGATAGATAGATATGAACAGACATGCTGGTTACATGAATGCGAGATAACATCGTTTAACTTTTTGACTCCAGACAACCACCTTACTAGTGGTAGTGTAAAATGGCTTAATGCCCAGCCACCGCTTGAATGGGAGGTAAACACTTGTAAGTATTTTTTATGTCTACCATGATATATTACATATCAATTATTTGCGAATTTTGACTCAGGTACTCAGGAAGAAGGCTTAGAATTGTTCAGGAACGCAGGGCTCAAAGTGTTAAATATAAACGTAGAATGCTGTAGTGAGATATCTTTTTTAAAGGAAGAGATATGAATAAACTGACAGAGATAGATAGAAAGAAAGAAAGATAGAAAGAAAGAAAGAATTATTAAGATATTAATGAGATTAGATAGATAGATAGATAGATAGATAGATAGATAGATAGATAGATAGATAGATATCACCAGCACTAGGATAGATAGATAGATAGATAGATAGATAGATAGATAGATAGATAGATAGATATCAACAGCACTAGGATAGATAGATAGATAGATAGATATCAACAGTACTAGGATAGATAGATAGATAGATAGATAGATAGATAGATAGATAGATAGGTGTCATGGATGAGAGATAACATCGTTTAACACTTTGTGTCTTTTACGACCTCTTTACCGATGGTAAAGAAAAATGAGTTAATATCCAGCCACCAATTTAAAAGTAGTAAAGGGAAATAACTTAATGACCATCCCCCGGTCGAACGGTAGGTAAACACGTGTAAATACTTTTATATCTACCGTGAAATTTGACCTACCAATTATCTGTGAATTTTGACTTTTGGGCTCGGGCAGGAGAGTTAAAATTATTCAGGAACACAGGGTTCGAAGGGTTAAAACAGTCTTTCTGATATTTTATTGCTTTGCCTGTTGCCGCTGGTTTGTACTTTTTCTATTTTCAATTCATCAGTATGAACCTATCTCATGGAAAGAGCGAATCAACGACTTTTATTCCTCTGTTCTTTTATCTGGCTTTAGTTTAGTTAGGACATTGTTGATGTTGTTACTTTTAGGAAGTGCTACCCAGATATATATATATATATATATATATATATATATATATATATATATATATATATATAGTGATAGAGAGATAGAGATAGATAGAAATAGATAGATAGATAGATAGATAGAGAGAGAGAGAGACATAGAGATAGATACAGAGGGAGAGATATAGAGATAGAGAGAGAGAGAGATAGATAGATAGATAGAGAGAGAGAGAAGAGAGAGATAGAGAGATAGAGATAGAGATAGATAGATAAATAGATAGAGATAGATAGATAGAGATAGAGATAGAGAGAGAGATAGAGATAGATAGAGAGATAGATAGATAGAGAGAGAGAGAGAGACAGAGAGAGATAGAGAGATAGAGATAGAGATAGATAGATAAATAGAGAGATAGATAGAGATAGAAATAGAGAGAGAGATAGAGATAGATAGAGATTGAGATAGAGAGAGATAGAGATAGATAGAGAGAGAGAGACAGAGAGAAAGAGAGTGTCAGTGAAAGAGAAAAATATAGATGATATCAGTGATTCTGTTAACGACGTGCATTTACAGTGGGCGCCGCCACTGCTATTTCGAACGTGATACGGGCCGTGATTCTCACACATGTGTCCCTATTCAATTTACGATTGCTAAAAAAACAGAAAGACGACCAAGAGATATCTCAAGCTCACAAGAACCTCTCTGACTCTTTCGCTGGGTTTTCAATCTTGTATCAAAATCTAGATAACGACACTCCATCACCCCATTGTGGTATAAACCACTCCCATTTAGTTCTGTTCGTTGTAGACCAAAGGTCAAAATAGTTCGATTCATCTTCTATGTGCCGTGTGTCATCAGAACGGGGCTTTCCAAAACACCGTATCTCTTGCTGCACTTATCCTTTTGACATCCACCCCGACATCTCGCATTCCGTTATCCATTCTCACACTCTTGTCAAATATGCACCCCGCAAATTCCCCAATCCCTTTTGGCTTCGATATATCCAGTGAATGTGTTCAAATATTATCAGCTGTCTCTTTTTCATTTTGAATATAAGGGTCCGTTTTTGTTTCCATTTTCTTAAAGATTCTCTTGTTGCTTACACGCCAAGTCAATGGTATACTGAGAATTGTTCTGTAGTAACAAATTGCTGTTGCTTCTCGTCTGCTTATTATCTGTGATAAATTTCCCAGCATACACTGTCATATAGGACAACTGGTATTACATAGCAGTTCAACACTCTTTTATTTGTTTCTGACGAAAGTAAGCGCTTTCTCCAGTCCGTAGTGTTTCGAATTTCTGGTAAACGTTTTTATGTGTTTAAATTAAATTTAAATTAAATTAACTTTAAAATTAAATAAATAAAAAATATTTCTAGAATATTTACCATAATTAATTTCCCGCCTTTTCCTTTTTCTATTCATACCATTTGTTACTGGTAAATTATAAAATTTTCTTCGTCTATGATCAGATGGGCCAGAATTCCCTGACCGGAATATTATGTAGGATAGAATCAAATTGCTTGTTTATTCTATTTTTTACAGCGATGTTCACTCTATGCAAGGCCCAAGAGCCATTCAATATAGACGGTTACAGTGTATGTGCCACCGCAACAAGTAAGGTACCACCAATCTGCAAGTGGCCACCGCAAGTGAAATAGAATCAAAAAGATATTATGTGGGCTGGAGTTTATTTCGGCTCGTTCTATCCCTCCTTAAAATACATACCATGTCTGCCATGCACTATATTCAAAAGATTCTGAATAGAACAAACATGGAGTAATGCAGCTATACGAGGTTTTTAGCTGCCCAATCCATTATTTCGAAACTTGAATTCAAATGATTTTACGCGTCCTTGTAGGTGATGGATTTATCTTCTACCATAAACACCTCTCTAACGAAAGCACTATTTCAAGCTTATCTCTTTTTATTGATGTTTCCGTGAAAATGCTCTGTTGTAATACAGTTCTTTTTCACCATTTTAGAAATCGACAATTTCACACCATGTAGAGAAGAGCGTACCATACACATTCCATAGAAGTTCCATTCGATGAGCTGGTTTCCCAAGAACTGTTGCTAACGTGGAACATAGTCCCGAAATTATTCTTCCTTTCTCTCCACACTATTAAGCTCTTGAAGACGCGTGCGAAGAATTATCTATTCAACATGTCCTCCCAATCTACAATTCATAATTTCAAGGACACATGCTCCAGTGGATAAAGACTTGGTTAGATCCAGTGATTAGGCTTAAAGAGATGTGAGTTCAATACCAGGTGTACTCCGGATAACTCAGTATTAGTTATCTCCCTTTAACACAACTTACCATGTTTTTGTTCTCCTCTGCTGTGACTAGTTATTGAACCCCCAACCTTTAGGATCAAGTCACCAGATTCAAACAACGCTTTTTATCCACTGCGTCATGTGACCTTAGGTTATCAGTGTATGTCACCGAAGATGACATCAGTCTGAACAATGTAAATAGTGCAAATAATTAATACACCTAATAACAAAAAATGATAGATTGTGGAAAAAAGACGTAGCGTACAACCGCCGAAACGTCGTGAATATGTCAACGAAGATGACGACAACAGTCCGAATAATCAAAATAATGTAAATAATTAATATACCTAATCTCAGATATATAGGCATAGTACTTGAATTATAATCTATTTAGTTCTATTGCAAAATGATGAGACCTTACTGCCAATATGGTACTGCGATTAAAATCATGAATTCGGGGTATCAGATGGGAAAGTTCATCAAAAGAATTACTGTGGAAATACGGTATACAAAAGGCAATGGCATCCTGCAGGGCCGTGGTTGGAATATGTTTGAAACGGTGATGCATGGTCAGGATCTATAACGTTGGATAATCTTCTTTAGAATTTTAATAAATTTACAAAAAATATTCACACCAAACGAGGCAGAAAAGCCACTAAGACGAATACCATGCCATTGTGTCAGCGAATACTAGTAAAAATAAATTTATTACGGAGAAATAATAATAAAAAGAACACGAGTTAAGAAGGCATCAGGTAACAAATTAAATTTTTGAAGATCAAATTTGACTGAGACGCTGGAAGGCGATTGAGGATTTCACGCGCGAACCATGGGATAGAAGGAAGTTAGGGTTATATTTATCCGTTTCAAATGTAAAATAATGAAACCTTGCCGCCAAACTAGTTCAGCGATTAAATTCATGAAGTCTAGATACCGCTGGGGAAAGATAATTAAAAAAAAAAAACTTACCATGAAAATATTTAGTGAAAAGACAGAAGGTAACTACATTACGATAGTGAGAAAAAAATGTTTGAAAGTCGAGATGCCAGGTCAGGACATTACAGATTCTTATTCGAATTTTATCAAGAATCTCTAAATAGATAACTGGAACACTAGACCAGATGCGGCAGAAATATTCAAAACTAGGAAGTATGGTAGACTCTATCGAGAAAGAAAAAAAAATAACAGAAGCACCTTAATTGATGTTGCAGCAATGATGATTGATTAATAATGTGTAAGATTGATTCTGGTGAGAAAAATTCTTTTGCACGACATAGTAAACCAAATTTCGTAGTAATTGACCTAACAATTGATTAAAAAAATCGTTTTACTTCAGGTTCATGGAGCACGAGAAATTGAAAAGGTGTAATGAGTTGCTGGTGGCAGGTAGAGAAGATCCTATACGATAATTAAAAGACATCAGGTAGTTTCGGAGGCGTCAAAATTAACAAGCCACTTCTTGCCCCAGTTAATCACGATTGAAGTTAATTTTCGTCATCAGCTGCCAAAATATCAAAAGCAAAAGTGAAGTTTCCTGAATAAGAAAAAAGTGGAAAGCATGGAATTCGTGGAAAATATATTAGGTTGGTGCAAAATAATCACGCTTTCTCACATAGTAACATATATAAGGCAACGACATTATTTTTGCACCAACCTAATAGTTACAACACAAGGCGAACACATTATTCAGAAAATAATATATAAGTTTTATCTTTTTGACGCTGTTGCGTTCCAGTTCAGATTAGACTCTTTATTGACAGGGTGAAGCATCTTCAAGTCAAATATGTGTGGCTTAAAAATTAAACTTCGTCCTGATCGTTACCTACGCGTGAAAAACTGTTTCTAGCAGTCAACAAGATTTTGGTCTTGAGCTTTAACCTACTGCTATAAGTGAGCTAAACTGAGATGAAACGCGAAATTGAGCAGGCTAACAAGTGTCTTCTGTGTCTATTTTCCAAGGCTCATTACATTTCTGTCTGTGCCATTTCGTTGGAATTCGAGTTTTCTAAATAACACTTCTCGTTGTCTTGGAATCTTCTAAAAAAGTAATCTATCGTCATTGCGAGACTTTCTTTCTGCCTGAGCCTATTGCTCTGTAGTTTAATTACTGATCGTCATCATCCTTCGACCCTAATCAGAGTCATCGAGCATATACGAACGATGGTTAACTGTACTCAGAGTTTTCTTTTTCCCAAGTAGGTTATCATGTAAGGCTATAGATCCCATTTTGTCCTGCAATTTGCAGATAGCTGAGGAAGAAGAAGAGCGAACATACCTTTCATAATTGTATTTGCACGTACGTGAATGTAATGGGTCGAACTTGAATTTGAACTCGCCTCCCTGATTTCTAAATCCAAGCTGCTATCATTTGCTCCACCGTACTTCCCTCCTGTATGAATTACTAATAACCAACGGTTAACCTCACATATGTCATCTTCCTGATTCATGTCATTAGTCCTGCTCTGTTTTTACTTCTCCCTAACTAGCTCTGCTACTATCAGCAGAAAACTATTTACAAAGTGTTATATGTGGTGTAAAGAGAAGCAAATATGTCTTGCTACATCAATTACGATACAGGAGATTTCGATCGTAATTGGGTGCTCCAAGATTCTACCATATTTACCTGACGCTTAGAAAATCATATGGGGAACCTCAAGGCAATATATTAGGAAACGTGTCTTGCTAGAACAATTCCGATTGAGTAGTGAGTTCGATCCTCATTAGCTACCCGACACTGTCGGCCTTGTGCCACATCTAACTCTACTTGGAAAATCACTATATCGAAAGAAATTGTCTTAGATATTTACTAAATATTAGATCGAAAACATGAGAGAAAAAATGAATCCGTTGCGCAAACTTTTGTTTAATCATTTCGCCCTAGCAAGGCAAGTAACACGGGTTGATTAAGTGTGAGGTAATAGGAAGAAAAATAAAGCATTATGAAAGCGAAAGAACAATAAAAGAACAGAAATTCAGAAGAGAGAAGAAAGCGATTCATATTGCAAGGACATTTTTAAATGTCAAAGTAGATTGGACAATCAACTGTAAAATGATGAGATTCTACGGTCGGTCTGGAACAGCGTTTAGATTCAGTCTATGTACCAAATATGACTGTCCATCAGAAAAATTACCATGAAAATATTGATAGAAAAAGCACAGAAATGTTTCGATACGACGGTGGAAAAGTGCCTGTAGTCGACATGACATCTCAGGGCCAATAGCATTACATATCCATCTTTGTATTTTATCAGTAATCTCTAAATACATAACAGAAGTACCAGACCGGATGTGAAGGAAATATTCAATAAATAGAAGAAATGGTAAAATCTTAAATGTTTAGGCACAATTCCGGCGGTAATAACTACTCAGCGCAACAGAGTGAACAAACTCTACAAGCAGTCGACCCCAAAGCAACTGATTAATATTTTATTATTTTTTCTGTTGAATTATATAACATGAAAATTTGTTCTAAAGAGGGAGATGTAGAATAAAGCGTAATATCAACTGGATAATGTCTATCACTTGAGGATTTTTTATTCTATAACATTATGTCTTCTTAATTTCCTTGTATCCAAAGCATTAGTAGCAATTGAAAAATGTTGGAATGTTTTCCTCTGAAATTATAAAAATCGAATTTTAAGCAAAACAGAATACGTAGAAGAAAGTAGTGGTCATGTTAATTTGACGTCAGGTGGTTACGGATTAAGGATATATGTGTATCTTTGTTTTTTTATTTATAATTGAGGAAGCATATTCTTAAATTATAATCACATATCGGACCAATGTAACACATTAATAAGCAGTATTAGTAATAAGAACTCGACTGGTATTATACAGCTACATAAAACACTAGCAAAATATTTACAAATCAAATAGAGAAAAATAATTATGATCATTCAAGCAATAGAGCTACAAAAAGAATACAGTAGAATCCCTGACAACGAGGACTAAGAAGGCCTTCCGTGTATGAGGAACTGGTTGTAAAATCCGGATATGGGTATTTTATATATATTACGTTGGTGCAAAAGTAATGACGTAATGATGTCGTTTTTTGACGTATTTTTAACGTCAAAAAACGACATTATTACGTCGTTATTTTTTGCACCAACCTAAGAGGTTAAAATAAAAGAACTGAAATCAGGTTCAATGTTTTGCCGTAAAAAAAATAAAGCTAATAATTAGTAATATACAACGGGATTGATTTTAATATGGACATCAAAATCATAGAGATTCCGGATATGAAGCACTCCGTATATGAGAAATTCCGGATATGAGGGATTCTATTGTAACACCAAAAACTAATATAATTATAATTTAAGAGCACTCATCCTCTGTATAAAAAAACCAAAAAACCAAAAATAAAAAACAAAGAAAATACGAACAAAGACACAGAGGCATGAACACGCATTGTCTATGTCACAACACTCACTCGTGCTATGAAAGTAATCATTTGTTTCTACCGACACTGATGATAACTGAAAACTTGGAACATATATCTTCCGAAATTTCTTCGAAATTAACGGGTGAGTATATAATATATATATATATATATATATATATATATATATATATATATATATATATATATATAAAGAAATATAGTCTTAAGGTCCGCTATATTTATGGAATAAAGTGATCAATATCAGAGATAGAGCGTGTGTAAATATAAAAGTGAACATAGAAGTCAACACTTAGAGGCGACAGTCTGTTTCATGCTATATGCAATCGTGGCCTGACGATTGCATATAGCATGAAACAGACTGTCGCCTCTAAGTGTTGACTTCTATGTTCACTTTTATATTTATATATATATATATATATATATATATATATATATATATATAATTATTTATTTAAAAAAAATTTATAACATAAATATGTTATAAAATCACTACAAAAATAGCCATTTTGTTTCAACACCCTCGGTGTCTTATCAAGTGATGATGTTGAATGTAAAATAACATAATAAGATTATTTTACATTCAACATCATCACTTGATAAGACACCGAGTGTGTTGAAACAAAATGGCTATTTTTGTAGTGATTTTATAACATATTTATGTTATAAATTTTTTAAAAATAAATAATTATATCTGCTCTACTTTGTATTGAGCGCTCTTTTAAGAATAGTAATTGTTGGTTATTGGAATTCATTCCATATACACCAATCATATATATATATATATATATATATATATATATATATATATATATATATATATATATAATTATAATAATTTCGGATGATAAGTGTGACATTACTGTAATTATTGAACAATATAGTTCATGCCATATTGACGGAAAATCTACCAGTAAAAAAGAATTCTCTTATTGCTATATTTGTACAAAAACGCACAACCTTAAAATTTAAATTCAAACTCAGCGTTGCGACCGCACGTTCCAAAACTATAACGCATTTCTCATAGCATTTTTTCAGATTACATCTCTATTTTCGTTGTCCTCTTATTACCGAGAAGTAAAAACAAGAAAAAAATCTACTTCCATACCTGATGATGTCTGTAGGAACAGACGAAAGCTTGTAAAAGATTAAAAAGACCTTATGCAACTGGAATTTATAAGCAGGGATCATATCATTCATATACAGGTTCGGGGTTGGTGTATCTTATTTATATTGTTTGCGGTGATGTATTCTCGCCATTTAAATCATTAACCTCTATATTTGTTTTTTGTATGAATGATTCATGAATTTATAAATTATAATTGCCCCTTTTAATTGAAGTTGATAAACAAATTAAAAATTAGAAATATTAACATAAATTTAAAAGAACATTATATTTCCTCAAATAACCTTAGACCTATTTTACCGTAATGCAATTCATCCTATCTCTAAACAAGGTGAAAAAGTCCCGAAAAATAACATAAGTAGTAATAGATGCCCGACTGATCCCAATAAAAAACAAAACATATTATATATTATACTAAATATATCACAGCCTGCTTAATTATATGGAATAACTCTTCTCCACCAACTAGTATTTTGGAAAAGACCATCATATATAGCAGTTTAAATGTCCTTTGAGAGGTTGTGTATCTGAAAAAAAGTACATTATCAAGCCGTCTCACACTTCATTTATCGGATACAAGTTCCACTGCACAACATAAATTACAAGTTTAAAATAATTACAGGATGGTATGTCCCGGCCTTTTTTTTGTTTTATGCTAATTTACAATCACAACCGGATGCAGATTTTATGACATTAATAAGTTTCTCGTGGTAAATTTCCTCCTAGGAAGATATTAGAGAAGATCGAAAGTACTTTGAAAAAAAACTATGCTGACTTCTTTGATGAATTACATCTTAACATAAATAAACTGTTTAGATAACTGGAAAGAATCAGTATGAAAATATGCATAATATTATTCAATGAAACATGTTTGAATAAATATGCCCTCATTATCTCACTTTCTCTATCTATCTATCTATCTATCTATCTATCTATCTATCTATCTATATATATATATATATATATATATTTATATATATATATATATATATATATATATATATATATATATATATCAGTTATAGATACACAAATATATAAGTAAATGTGCTGGTTATAATAAAATGTAATAACAATATTTACAGGTCTGAATGTCAGAGAAATTTCATAAAATATATGCATCGAACCTCTATCCTACACGGAACCGTCATATAGCCTGACGTGCTATACCAGTTTAGCTGCGAAGGAGCTTCTTGTTAGCCGAGTCGATTTTACTGGTCATAAACTACAAACTTCCCATGATTTCCCTCGAACGTCCATATCTGCTCGATGCGTATCCTAACGTTAACAAATTACGTCACACACTACGAAATGGAGAAAGTCAGATCTTTATTTGTATTTATTTCATTGTTATACGTTATATATATATGTATATATATGTATTTGTGCGCATATAGACGAGTGGTTAGAACGTTCGCTTTATAACCATGAAGCCTGGATTCGAATCTCACAACGCTCAATTTTATATTTATTTTTGTGTGTGTTTGTTATGACCACGAAAATAGTGAATTTGGAAAGTGGATTGATAACCTTTTATTCTTCACCAGATAATATCGGAAAGGATATTTCCTGATGTTATCTGGGGACGATCCCAGTGTGCGTTACATTTGGAAAGCGCCACGGCTTGACCCAAGCCTTGTAAGTGAAATTAGGTAGATGGAACAAAGTTGGGCTTGTTCAGATTACTGATCACACTACATAATACGCTCTCTACCTGAAACTGTAACTAAAACCTCATCAGCATAGTTGCTGTATAAACCAAAGTTGGGCTCTGTGGGTATTGAACATACACAAATATGTCTGAGCGTCTGCAATAAGGATTCGTATAATCGAATGCGAGTGGCCAGGTATTATGTCGAGAGAAACCTACGTGTGAGTATGTGTGTGTGTTTGTGTTACGCCCACTGAAATAGTGATTTTGGAAAGTAGGTTGTGCCGATAGCCTTTTATTCCTTACTCGTAATACTAGGTTGGTGCAAAAATAATGACGTGATAATGTCGTTTTTTGACGTATTTTTAACGTCAATAAACGACATCATTACGTCATTATTTTTGCACCAACCTAATACCTTTCTGTTCATATGTGATTTATTGATGAAAGCAGGTACATGCAACTTCATGTATCAATACAGTAAGCGTTCCACAAGAACATGGTCCGATCCAAAATGGTCGCAATTCACTTTCGCCACCTTTGAACACACTTGTCAAATCCGTTTTACATAACTTTCTTCGACCGGCCTTACCTAAGTGCGAGCTATTTTTATTCAATCAAAATTTTCACCCTTTTCTTACGTTAGGCACAACGGTTGCCTCTTCAACATATACATCGGGCGGCCTTCCATATATCTAGGCAGAAGAAAGTTATTATTTCGTAAATAACACAATGTATAATTTTACATCTTTCCATCTACCTAATTAATAAAAGAACTGAAGAAAATCAATAATAAGGAACTATGAATACTGAGCTGTTACGTGAGATCTGTGCTTCTTTGCGGCACCAAATGTTGGACGATTTCCTCAAAGATAAAGAAGTGACTCGACACGACGGATTCTAAGGATATCATGGACCGAGCCTGAGAGGATACAAACAAGTAAGAGGCTTATACTTATCATCAGAAAGAGGCAGCTGATGTTCCAGGGACAAATGATGAAGAATGACGGCATGGAGAATCTGATATTCACGGTTCGAACAGAGGGAAAGAGAGACAAGCGAAAACAACGCATGACATATCTGGCGTGCTTAAGCAAGTGGATGACAGAACGTGGTCTAGCGGAGGGCGGCAGACGGAAGGAATTTGTTGAGAGCTGCAAGGGATAGAGGGAGGAAGAAAACCATGATCGCCAACGTCCTTAATGGACATGGCACATGAAAGAATCAGTCATGTAGTAAAAATTACTGGCAATGCGACTGAAAGATTATCGTCTCGGGCTGAGAAATCAGAGGACCGAGTTCGATTTCCAGCCGAGTCCCTTGGCATTCCCTTCCGCATAAAGACGCTTGGGAAAATATCTCTGAAAAAAATCAATAAGAATCTAAGAATATTGAGCTGTTAAGTGAGATCTGTTCTTACTAACGGCACTGAATGTTGGACGATTTCCTCAAAGCAGAGATTTGGTTCTACAGAAGGATGCTGAGGATATCATGGACCGAGCATGTGAGCAACGATGAGGTCTTAGAGGGTTTACAAACTAGGAGAAGGCTTAAACTTAACATCAGAAAGAGGCAGCTGACGTTTCTGGGATATATAATTAGGAAGGAAGGCCTGGAGAATCTGATACTCACGGGTCAAATTGAGTGAAAGAGAGACTAGGGAAAGCGGTGCGTTTCATACCTGGTGAGCTTGAGCAGGTGGATGACCGAACGTCGTCTAGGGGAGGAAGCAGAGGGAAGGAACATGCTGAGATGCAAGGGATAGAGGGAGGAGGAGATCCATGATCGCCGACGTCCTGAAAGGACATGGCACATGAAAGAATCAGACGTGTAATAAATATTATTGGTGTTGCGTCAGATGTGCGTCGTTGATTAATGAATATCGGCTCGGGCTGATAAATCAAAAGACTGAGTTCAATTTCCAGTCGAGTGTCTTTGCATTCACTTCCGTATAAATACGCTTGGGAAAATATTCCTTCTTCCTCGAGTCACGGGTTGAAAAGCAGGTCAAACTCGGTTCTATAGCCTTGTTTGGCAACCAGTTTACATGCAAAGAAATGGCTGTCGGAAAACCTTCTGACTAGTCCGAAATGCTTCGGAAACGCGTATGGCGCGTAACTATCTGCTTCGATAGTTTCAGGACGGAGATCTTCATGACACTTCAAGGTTTATGATCTTTATCATCAGTGAATTACTAGGACTTGTTGAAATGTTTTTTCCGTCTCCTGTTACCTGGTTTTAAATTCATAGCACTACTGAAAGTCTGGCACTCACCTAAGACTAAAACCTTGAGACAACCCATTTTACTTTCAGTGTTAACAATGCCGTCGACGAAACTGTTGGAATGCCGAACACTTCTCTTGCTATTACGAAGCCAGAAGACATCATTACTGAATGTCTGTGCGTACTGAATATTTTCAGTTGCACTCTGCAGACTGTCTAGGAGCTAGAGTGCTTGCAGAGTGCTTTTGAACAAATCCAGTTTCGAATCCTTCTGGCACACTATGTGCCATTTCTCTTTTGACGGTTCTTATAAAAAAAATGAATCTGTTTATACACAGGCTTTCTCCACTATATTCATATTTACTGCGTAGAAGGAGATGAAAACCTCTGAATTCAAAACTAAATAGAAAGTAACAAGATTCCACTCAAAAATGTTTCCTAAAAAATTGTGTCAATCCACAGATGATAAAGAAAAAAAAAACAAAAAAAAACTATTTCCTGAATCATGATGTTAGACATCCTTAAGAAGGTGGGCATTTAAGAAATATAAATTATTTCGCGATTTGAACAGGATTAGGGGTTTCAGTCTCCGGATCCTACTAAAGTCTACTTCAATTTTTTTTTACTTACAACGTCTTCACCTAAACTGTGAAATTATATTTACTTTTTACTGGTTTGAATTTTCCATTCATAAGAGTAGATATGTTCACCTATCATTCAGGTTCATACTCCTCCCCGGTCTTTTGTAAAGGAGGAGAGTTTTATCCTTTGTTTTCTGTTCTGGGTTGTGTTTTCTGTTCCTTTTAAAGGCTACTTAAGGTTGGTATGTGTTGTTTGTTAAATCTAGAGTTACGTCGATGAAGTTTACACTTTTAATTCTAGATTTAACAAACAACACATACCAACCTTATGAAAAACCAAATACTAACACCTTATATATACACCCGAAGTCAAACCACCCTCCATCCATAATTAAACATATACCCTCATCAATAGAAAATAGAATCAGCAATAACTCCGCTAACAAAGAAATATTCCAACAACACAGTAGCTTTTATAACGCTGCCCTAAAAAATAGTGGATACAAGAATGCAAACATTAATTATAGAAACAATTGTACTAACCAGAAGAAAAAAAAACAGGAAAAGAAAAATCATTTGGTATACCCCATCAGTTCATACAATGGTTAGTATTAAACTAGGACAGAAATTCCTAGCTTTAATTGAAAAACACTTCCCTATAGATAGTAGACTTAGTAATATATTTAATAAGAACACCCTAAAATTGAGTTACAGCTGCACTGAAAATCTAGAACGTATAATAAAAAACTCAATAATAAAATCCTGAACAAACCCCCATCCCTGAATAGTATCAATAAAAACCCTACACTTAAATTAGACAGAAACAGTGAAAAATTATGTGATTGTAGAAACCCAGAAGACTGCCCATTGGAAAATAAATGCTGCGTCAAATCTGTGGTATACCAATGTACTAACTCATCCACTGAGAGTCCTAATACTAATATGATATCCTTATGGTCTACGAAGAATGCATTTAAAGCCAGATGGAGGCAGCATAAGTGCTCTTTCAACAATATAAATAAAAAAAAAAATCAGACATCTCTATCGAAATATTTTTGGCATCTGAAGGAAATGAATAAAACACCAAAAGTAAAATGGAAAATTATAAACAAAACTAGAACTTGTAAAACTTGGGATGACCCATGCCCTTTATGCCTGCATGAAAAACTACACATTATTAAGTTTCTAAATAATAAAAATCTATTAAACAATAGATATGAGTTAAAGGTTTTTTGCTGACATCATCAAATTTTTGCATTGAATAATTAGCATAAAAACAAACATTCAATAAAAAAAATTTTAAAATCCATAGTCAAAATAAATAGTTTAAATACCCTATAAAAAAGATAACCCTAAAGTCGTCAAAAAACAAATTTTAAGGCAGTTCTTTTATATACACAAAACTCTTTCAGAAAAAAATAAAAAAATAAATCAAATCTCCATAGACACGTAAACCAGACTAGATGAAATCATCTTCCGTTTTAAATTTAGAAAACCCAACATTACCCTGACTTGACTTCTATGAATGCAACTCTATACTGATACAAATTATTAACACCCTACACCCCTTTTTATTTAAACAATCGCTCTAGCCGTTACCATGGAAATTTTGATTTCAATAATGAATATGCTATTAAAACACGTAAATTTCAGAAATAAGTTATGCTAAAAAAAAAAAAATCGTTTGAAGATGGAACACAGCTTACTTTAATTCAATTTAATTCAAATAATTATATTGAAGTTTTCGGCTCTTGTTTTGAAACATAAGAACTCTTATGTAGCGTGTTGGAATCATATTTTTAAATAAATAATTATATTTATGCTCTAATTTTGTATCGAGCAATATTAATTAAAAATAATAACAAAAATACTTAAGAACTTTGGATTATTTATCTAACGAGTTCTTTCCAATTTTCTATATATTTTCACACACACACACACACACACACACACATATATATATATATATATATATATATATATATATAATAAATTAGGCAGCATATATATTATATTACAAAGATATGATTAACTCTTTGTAATACGATATATATATATATATATATATATATATATATATATATATATATATATATTACAACTGCGTGTGCATGTATGCACGAACTCATGTATATGTATCGGCGGCTAGCCTCGGATTGTTTATATATTTGCGTTCGCGAGACTAAAATGAATACACGTGTGTATGTGTATCTATCCGTATCAGAGTGTCACCCAAAAACAAACACAGAAGTAAATTCCCCATCCCACGAACAAACATAGTGAAACTAGCATAACTAGATTCAATTTTAAAAAATAAGCCAATTCGCTGATGGTCGCCAATGCAGGAAACACACGATCACAGACTCATATCCATACAACTGAATATATATATATATATATATATATATATATATATATATATATATATATATATCAAACGTTAAAATCTGTTTATATATCAAACGTTAAAATCTGTTTTTACATAAACTATACCACCTCTCTACTCCCTCCCCAAACCCTAAATACATCTCTTTTCTCTTTACTTCACCTTTTTTCTTTCTCTTTTTCCTTTTCTCTCCTTCCCTTTTAACATATCATTTCCTTTGAGATGACCGATTAAATAGGTCAATGTCTGATCCTTAAACCTTCTTCTTAAATATTAAGTATGATAGAAAGAAATATAAAAATAAACCCTCTCGACCATGTCTCTCACACGACTCATCGCTACCTTCTCTGTTACATTACATAAACTTTATACTACCCGTCCAAAGTGTAAATTTTCATTTTATTTTTCGATTCACCTTTTGAAAGTGATGTCTGAAGATTCACGGTACTGTAAAAGGTCTCTGGTGAAATAAACTATTACAATAGTGCCTTAAAGTGGTCTGTTATTCGTTAAATTATTAGCTCTGAATTAAGCTCTCAGGTTTTCATCCTCCTTGACGCTACACATACGGATTAACAAGTTTTTCTTTACTCATATATATATATATATATATATATATATATATATATATATATATATATATATATGTTTGGAAAGTTGTGTAATACGCGACAATTATGATTTTCGTTCGACCTTATTGACTAATCTCATAATGCTGTCATTATTCGACATGCTGCTGTTCACATTCATGAGAAAGCAGAAAAATCATAAGACACACAAAAATCAAAAATATATATGACATTTAAAACATATCAAACAGTTTGACAGTTAAGAGATTTCTTTCATATATTTGAATACTCAGGGACTAAAAGCCTATCATCAATTGAAAGCCTACTTCAAGATTCCGAACACTTTGATTTGAATATCCATTGCTGGAATGACGTAAGCGTGCCAGCAAGCACATCTGGAACTGGTCGACTATTACCCTAGATTACCCTAGATTACCCTAGCTCTCTCACTATATATATATATATATATATATATATATATATATATATATATATATATATGCACATACACTCACACACACAGATATATTGTCATCCACAGAAAAACTGTTTCTCTGTATTGCAGCTTATCAGTGTGGCTAGATGTCCGGTTACCTCTAGCTAGGATCGAAACCCTATTAGTGTCAGTCGGGGATTCTACACCTAAGCCGTTGGCGCACGTCAGGGATGAAGGCGAATTTAAGCGTATTTATTTTTAGATAAACACAGAGCGACTGACAGAACTCGATTAAATTTACCGTAGTGTATTGTATTATTAGCCGTAATAATCACTGTTTAAATCTCACATCGCCTTTTACTAGATATATTTATCCAAAAATATCTTGAGATAATAAAGAGTAAATTTATTAAATAAAATCGCCATTGGCTTCAATCTCGGACTCCATGTGACTTCGGAATCTCTTGCAACTCTTCTGCACTGTCTCCTTGTTTAAGTTGGTAAATCCTACCATAATCCTTCCTTTCAGTTCATCTTTGATGTTGCACCGATTTTTGTTTATAACACGCTCATCTGCACCCATGCGTAATAATCCAAGCGATTGTAGTTTGGGGAGTTAATTGGCCAGATGTATAGGGTGATGTCGCAGAAATTGTCTGACAGTCATGACTGTATTTCCTAATGTTTGGCATTATGCAGATTCATGAAACCAGAAATAGAATCTACCATTAGATGCCCTCGTATCACTACCTCCTCAGGATATTTAATGTAGGCCTCCGTGTCTGCCTCCCTCTCCAACAAATTCGGGATTTCTTTTCTTATCAGAACGATCAGAGTGAATTTTTCCGAGATGTCATACCTTCGTAATCATCATTAGACTCATCCAACTCTTCCTGAATCCATTGCAATCTCCTCAGATTCAAAGGAGATATTTGTATAGGAGATATTCGTATAGCAGATTCGTATAGTTCCATATATGTACACTGGTTTTTAATTAAAGAAGTTTTACGTTATCTAGTCCTGCATTATTGGCCGTGTTCAGATACGCAATTTTCGACTTGATTTGGTCGATTTTATTTTTTTTTTTAATTTGGTATGATATTTCAGTATTTGTTGTATCTTTGAACAATAATCAGATTTGTTTAATATCACGAAGATATTGGTTTTATACGTTTTTTTTAACTACTGTATTAGTGTGTTTACATAGCGCCTTGTCAGCAACATTTAATTGTTTTGATAGAAGCTGGAACGCGTTTTTCCTTCTATCATGCCTATCTTTTATTGCTTCAGTTTTAGATAGGTCCCGGATTTCTGTTTTTTTTTTGTTTTTTTTAATTGATGTGCTTGAAGTTTTTGTATGTTCTTTTCTTATCAGAACGATTAGAGTGAATTTTCTGAGTTGTCGTACCTTAGTAATCATCATTAGATACATCCAATTCTTCCCGAAAACTCTGAAACTTTCCCAGATTTACATCTAAACCCTCTGAAATGTCCGTATTAGAGATTCCGGTGCGAATGCCAAGCAGTAAAACATGTTATTTCCAAATAACTGGTTTGCGCCATGGTTCTCTTTTTCTCACAGGTGTTGCCCAACTGTCACTTCTATACTGCGCAGTCGATAAAATGAAAATAAACAACGCGCATATGCAATATTTAAAATATAATATGACGACAATTTATCCTTTGCACCCGTAAATGTTTCTGTATTTGAGTATAAGACTATTTTGCTTTCCACTTTCCCTCACACTTTCTCATTTTTACAAAAGTCAGATGAAGCTAAATTCTCAAGACAGGGCTTTGAAATACATGGACATATTAGATGTTGTCCCTTATTAAAATAAAGAGCTAAGTTCCTACTAGCGGAGAAGATTAGACAACGCATAGCCTCCAACAACTTTGTGGTTCTCCTGATTAATCGTGGCCCTGTAATAGGGGGTTAAATAAGTGTAAGATCTCTATTACTCCCGTCTTAAATGACTTGTGGTGTTATCACCCTCTGCGGATAAAGCTGAATGCTTTGCCCGTATAATCTCCTCAAACTCTACTTTTGATTAGCCCTGCCTAACTTCCCACAGAGAACTGAAATTCATTTGACCGATACGCATATAACCCCTTCTATGGTGTCGGCTACCATCTCTAAATTAGATACATACAAAGCATATGGAGTCGAAGGTAACCCTGTATTAGTTATTAAGAAGTGTGCTCCTGAACTAGCCCCTGTTCTCTCTAAACTGTATAAAAAATGTCTCGTTGTGACCCCCTGGAAGTTATCTGTTGTTGCAATTTAAAAGAGCTCTGTTGAACAGTCCGACCCTTCCTAATATTGGACTATTAGCCATCTATCACTTTTGGAAAACTCGTAGATAAAGTAATCAATGCTGAATTGTTTCTGCATCTCTCATTGCAGGATATTTTCACATACAATATATATGGCTTTCGTTTCCCCAGGTCAAACGCTCATGTACTGATGATAATTGCGGAAAAAGGCTATTATGCTCTAGATGAAAACGGTGAAGCCCGGACTATAGCTTTGGATATCTTGAAAACTTTTGACAGAATTTTGCATACAGAGCTTCTCCTCAAACTGAAAAGTTATGGTTTTACAGACTCATTTTTAAACTGATCCAGTCTTTTCTATCAAATTGCGAAATGCTATCCTGAACAGCCACTCGTTTACATTCATTTGTACTAACGCGGCTGAACGCCAGGCCTCTGTCTTTGGTCTTACACTATGTTTAATTTTTTTTATTACCTTCCCGATGATGTCAGCTCTCAACTTGACATCTACACTGATAACACAACCATTTACTCTTACCTAGAGAGTAAGCTTTGTCAGACAAACTCAAAATAGCTGACATCCAAAACGATCTGCAGTTTATCGTTAACTGGTGCAAAAGATTGCTTGTTAATTTTAACGTCACCAAAAATAAACTTCTCCCCATTAATCATCTGAGAGACTTATCTCTGCCCTCAATCAGTATGGTTAATGCTAACGTCTAGGAAAGTGAACCATTATGCCTTCTCGGGCTAATGGTCTCAGCTGACAAGACGTGTCAAGACTATATTGAATGCATTGCTACGTCAACTGCCTATAAAGTCGGTTCACTGTGTCATGCAAGACAATTTTCTCTACATCATCTATCTTATATATATCTTATAAATCTCTATGTCTACCTTTTGTCAATGCTTATATTATTGTTGTCATATATCGTCTGATGCTACTGCTATTCAACAGGAGGTTCTTGATAAGATCCAACGAAGAATCAGCAATATTATTGGTGCTGATCTGGTGCCTCGGTTTCACTCACATTTCCACCACCTTAAAGTGGCCTCTTTGTGATTGTCTATAAATTATTTCATGATATTCTTTTAGGATAAGCTCTTCATTCCTGTAAACATAGCTAGAGCATATATGTTTATTGGCACATTTTATTTCCGTCCATTTTTCTTTTGTTTAATTCCCCATCTCCTTTCTAGTTCGGTGGTCAGTGATGTCAGTTCTGTGGTGGATGCAGGGTGTCTTTTGTTTCGGGTGTGATTTTAATATTTACTTTCGTGTCTGTATGAACGTGTGGTTGGGTGAATGCTTGACATGAATGAATGGTTTATATTTTTAAATCTCCCCCATTGATGTCTTCCACTTAACTTATTTTTCTGCCACATTTAGGGATTTTGTATTTTATTTTTTTAATTATTAACATTATTTTGTTTAGTCTCTTGTAAATAGCTTTGTACATTTTTGTAAATACAGATTGCGATTAGATTTTTAAATTTGTTGTTTTATTCCCCTCCCCACACAGGCAATGAAATGTACATTTTTCGGAATAGTTAGGACTTTCATAGAGACAATGTGGTATTATGGTGGATGTAGTAAGAAAGGTAAGTAAGAATGCGTTGTTGTGGTGTAAGGAATATCGTTGTATGTTTGGGTCATTGTTTGTGGCTAGGGACCGTGCTTTTCCCCATTCCCATTCTTTGGCCTGATGCTACATTTCTGCGCATAGCAACATAAATATCTCTCTTAAGTATGGTAATTAATCTTTATGAATTTAAACCCAGGACTAGACTGGCATCGAGATTTCATCATTTGAGAGTTGAGCTGGCTATATAGAGCCGTAAGTTCTATACTAACAGTATCTTTTCTTAAAATTATCGCTTGTGTAAATCCCTTCTAGTACAATACCTTGGAGGCAATTATAATCTGAAAAAATTTAAATGCAAAGTGAAAAGCTATTATCCTCCCGATAACATTTTCTGTTTCAATTTAAGGTTTTTGTTTCAACTTTAATGATTCCGTCACTAATTCTTCCACACCCTCATACCCATTGGGTTCTGTGGCTAATATAAATATAAATATATATACATATATATATATATATATAGATAGATAGATAGATAGATATATGTATGTATACGATTGCGTCTAGCATAAAACTGCCTGTCATCTCTAAGTGCTGAATTCAAAGCTTACTTTTATATTTACACACGTTCTCTCTCTGATATTGAACACTTGATCCACAAAATAGAGCCCACATTAAGTGTATATTTCTTCATGCATATATATATATATATATATATATATATATATATATGCGTGTGAATATATCTGTGTATATATATATATATATATATATATATATATGCACACATATTGTTTCACTAAATTATAATGATTATAAGAAATATGTAAAATATTAATAATAGTTACATCTGAAAAAAATTATGTATGAGTCTGTGTTTCTGTTTATATGTAATTTGTATGCATTAAAGCATCAGATCTTCATTGTGTGTTTGTGTATTTGTGCGTGTGTCTTATGTAATGATCGCGATAATCTTTTTTAGTTGATAAGTAAAAAGCAGCCTACATATTTTTTTTTCAAGATACCTATATTCTGGAAGGTGTTCTCTCATATAAAACCACAGACATTCATTAATTATTCAACTGTATTCTCTTGTTTGTCTCGGTTAATATTGGCCTGAATGAAATATATTGTGTTTATTAAGAATTAGCAGGATATAAATGTAGTTTAAACTAAGGTAAATTGAGATCGGTGTTTATCCCTTAGTGTATATTTATAAAGTTTAGTTAAAGACATATTCCAAATCATTTTAAATGAGAGATTAACCAGATTACCGCGTAGCATCCAACCTTGCTGAAAATGCATATTATATACATACATATTTTTCTTCACCCATAATCCATACACAAAATCAATGACAGACATAATGGACATATCAATAGTATAAAGAAGTAAACAATAAAATCAAATCATAACATACGTGCTTAAAAATAATTTCATTTGGTCCATATGTTCCCATATATATATATATATATATATATATATATATATGCACATCTGGCCAAAAGACAAATTACAGATCAATAACCCCATTAGTTTTCATACACCCATATACACATATACACTCATACATATACCCATACATGTATGCATACATATATACATACATATATTTTACTATCTAAACACAATATTCTCAAAAAAGAACATATATGTATCAAGAAACCCAATATATACCCCTACACAAAACACAAACACGTGCACACATATATATACACATATACACATGCATACACATTTCTACAAGAAAATCCATATCCAATTTACCAGACATATTACAATATATAGATAGATAGATAGATATACAGATAGATAGATAGATAGATAGATCACAGCCGTAAATTGTAAAATACAATAAACATTAGCGCAATATAGGTACTTATATTAATTTAAATAACCCAGTAAAAGGGGGACTTTTCTAATTTTAAAACATTGTTTTTGTCTGCATTTTGATATAAGTTCACTTCGAATATTAATTAAATTCTCCTGCGTTTTATATTTAATTAGGAATATTTTCCCCAGGAATCAAAGATTACAACGTTCCCTGAAGTTCTTAGGAGTTTGAGCTCTGGATATGTATTCCCACTCCAATTACGCTGTGAGGCATTTGTTAGTAACGCCCAAATGTCAGTAAAAATCTGTTGCTGAAATAGTGTCTGTGTTTATATATGCTTTGCTTCCAGATTCCCGCAGATATTCCAATGTATTCCATTTTTCAACAGGCAAATCCATATTCAATTAACTATGCATATATATATATACATACACATCACCACCATAAATGTCAGATTGACTAAATATTCCTATGTGAACATATGCTATAACCTTAGTGTAATGTAGATGAAGATAAGAATTTATATAATGCAAAACAAAGGAAACTTTTTTTAAGACAGTGTTCGTGCCTGCATTTTGATATGAGTGAAACGTCCAATGTTTGTTTTTGCTATTATTTTTTCGTTATAAAACTAACTTGCAATTCATTTCAACTGATTTATTTTTCGAGTGTTATTGCTAATAATTTGGTTAGAAATAGAATATATATTGAAATGTCCTTGTCGCATATTAATCTTAAAGAACATCTAGTTTGAATAAATCATATTCAATTACATTAGTCCTTTCCAGGTCAGATTTAAAATCTTGTTGTTTTTCTTTCAAACGTTAGTACATTTAGTTTTCTCTTAAAATTTGTGTTTTATTTAAGCTAGCATATATTTTTGAAATTGACATTTTGATTAGCACACGCTTTTAATATGCATTTATCTCTACATTATATATATATATATATATATATATATATATATATATATATATATATATTTAATAAGCTCTTTTGAAATCGTTCTTGTAATATTTGTTAAAATTGAATTTAAGTCAATAGCTTGTGACTTCACTCGTTTCTTTCCTATCGAATTTGTAATTTCTTTTTTAAGGAATTCACCCCAAGGAAGCCGGCAGTTCCACTGGTATGTAATGACGTGCAATGAGTGTAAGTCATGGAAAAGACTGGTTATTGGAGGGTTAGGAAAGGATAAAAAGAAGAATGGAGGTGGATAAACAGAAAAAGTCATGAAGCCAACAGAAGATGTCGATTGACATTAAATTTAAATTATGGTGGCGGTTCCCAGATTGTAATTAATTGTTTTGCACCATTTTTGCATGTTGCAGTCTTTCAAAGCTTTCTTGTATAATCCTCGTTTGTCGACTATCGTTTAAGTACACAACTAAACAATTGGATTTATCTCCAGTGACATTTCGCCGAACATTTAACCGAAGGTCATTTCGCAGAAAATATAGTATCTTACATGCATATCACATTCTTTACTGTAATGGGCTATATATATATATATATATATATATATATATATATATATATATATATATATATATATATATATATATATATATTTATATATATATATATTTGCTGTATTTATTCTGTATATATTATATTTTACTTCAAATATTAATGTAAGAAGATAAGTATTTTTAGAAAAACACATTCTCTTACTACAAAAATCTTAAGCTTTAACGATATGAAAGTTCTTTTATATTTCGTTTTTAATGACCATTATCTCAAAGGGATGGAATATGTAGGTGCTACTTTTTACCCAAATAGAGTCAAAAATTAAAAAAAAATATTCATTTCAATGAAAACAGAAAAGTTTTACCTTTAAATTTAGACTTAGTAATTTAATCACTTGGAATTCAGTGGTAATTATAATCCTATTCTACTTTATAATACTGCTAATTAAAGTACTTAAAGTATTGCTTGTTAATATTATTACTTGTACATTTTCGGTGAAATGCCCGTCGGGCAAATATCTCTCGGGCAAATACTCTCGGCGAAATGTCCGTCGACTAAATGTCCGTCGGCCAAAAGTTTATTGGCCAAATATCCGTCGACCAAATATCCGTCGGCCAAATGTCCGTCGGCTAAATGTCCGTCAGCCAATTGCCCGTCGGCTAAAAGTTTCTTGTACAAATATCCTTCAGCCAAATGTCCGTCGGCTAAATGTCCGTCGGCTAAAAGTTTCTTGGGCAAATATCCGTCGACCAAATATCCGTCAGCCAAATATCCGTCAGCCAAATGTCTCTCGGCCAAATATCCGTCGGCCAAACGTCCGTGGGCTAAAGGTTTCTTGGCCAAATATCCGTCGACCAAATATCCGTCAGCCAAATGTCTCTCGGCCAAATATCCGTCGGCCAAACGTCCGTGGGCTAAAAGTTTCTTGGCCAATTATCCGTCGACCAAATATCCGTCAGCCAAATGTCTCTCGGCCAAATGTCCGTCAGCCAAATGTCCGTCGCCTAAAAGTTTCTTGTCCAAATATCCATCGACCAAATATACCTCAGTCAAATGTCTCTCAGCCAAGTGTCCGTCGGCGAAATGTCCGTCGCCTAAAAGTTTCTTGTCCAAATATCCATCGACCAAATATCCCTCAGTCAAATGTCTCTCAGCCAAGTGTCCGTCGGCGAAATGTCCGTCGCCTAAAAGTTTCTTGTCCAAATATCCATCGACCAAATATCCCTCAGTCAAATGTCTCTCAGCCAAGTGTCCGTCGGTCAAATGTCCGTCGCCTAAAAGTTTCTTGTCCAAATATCCATCGACCAAATATACCTCAGTCAAATGTCTCTCAGCCAAGTGTCCGTCGGCCAAATGTCCGTCGCCTAAAAGTTTCTTGTCCAAATATCCATCGACCAAATATCCCTCAGTCAAATGTCTCTCAGCCAAGTGTCCGTCGGCCAAATGTCCGTCGCCTAAAAGTTTCTTGTCCAAATATCCATCGACCAAATATCCCTCAGTCAAATGTCTCTCAGCCAAGTGTCCGTCGGCCAAATGTCCGTCGCCTAAAAGTTTCTTGTCCAAATATCCATCGACCAAATATCCCTCAGTCAAATGTCTCTCAGCCAAGTGTCCGTCGGCCAAATGTCCGTCGCCTAAAAGTTTCTTGTCCAAATATCCATCGACCAAATATACCTCAGTCAAATGTCTCTCAGCCAAGTGTCCGTCGGCCAAATGTCCGTCGGCTAAAAGTTTCTTGTACAAATATCCATCGACCAAATATACCTCAGTCAAATGTCTCTCAGCCAAGTGTCCGTCGGCCAAATGTCCGTCGCCTAAAAGTTTCTTGTCCAAATATCCATCGACCAAATATACCTCAGTCAAATGTCTCTCAGCCAAGTGTCCGTCGGCCAAATGTCCGTCGCCTAAAAGTTTCTTGTCCAAATATCCATCGACCAAATATCCCTCAGTCAAATGTCTCTCAGCCAAGTGTCCGTCGGCCAAATGTCCGTCGCCTAAGTTTCCTGTCCAAATATCCATCGACCAAATATCCGTCGGCCAAATGTCCGTCGGCTAAATGTCCGTCTGCCAATTGCCCGTCGGCTAAAAGTTTCTTGTACAAATATCCTTCAGCCAAATGTCCGTCGGCTAAATGTCCGTCGGCTAAAAGTTTCTTGGGCAAATATCCGTCGACCAAATATCCGTCAGCCAAATATCCGTCAGCCAAATGTCTCTCGGCCAAATATCCGTCGGCCAAACGTCCGGGGGCTAAAGGTTTCTTGGCCAAATATCCGTCGACCAAATATCCGTCAGCCAAATGTCTCTCGGCCAAATATCCGTCGGCCAAACGTCCGTGGGCTAAAAGTTTCTTGGCCAATTATCCGTCGACCAAATATCCGTCAGCCAAATGTCTCTCGGCCAAATGTCCGTCAGCCAAATGTCCGTCGCCTAAAAGTTTCTTGTCCAAATATCCATCGACCAAATATACCTCAGTCAAATGTCTCTCAGCCAAGTGTCCGTCGGCGAAATGTCCGTCGCCTAAAAGTTTCTTGTCCAAATATCCATCGACCAAATATCCCTCAGTCAAATGTCTCTCAGCCAAGTGTCCGTCGGCCAAATGTCCGTCGCCTAAAAGTTTCTTGTCCAAATATCCATCGACCAAATATCCCTCAGTCAAATGTCTCTCAGCCAAGTGTCCGTCGGTCAAATGTCCGTCGCCTAAAAGTTTCTTGTCCAAATATCCATCGACCAAATATACCTCAGTCAAATGTCTCTCAGCCAAGTGTCCGTCGGCCAAATGTCCGTCGCCTAAAAGTTTCTTGTCCAAATATCCATCGACCAAATATCCCTCAGTCAAATGTCTCTCAGCCAAGTGTCCGTCGGCCAAATGTCCGTCGCCTAAAAGTTTCTTGTCCAAATATCCATCGACCAAATATACCTCAGTCAAATGTCTCTCAGCCAAGTGTCCGTCGGCCAAATGTCCGTCGCCTAAAAGTTTCTTGTCCAAATATCCATCGACCAAATATCCCTCAGTCAAATGTCTCTCAGCCAAGTGTCCGTCGGCCAAATGTCCGTCGCCTAAAAGTTTCTTGTCCAAATATCCATCGACCAAATATACCTCAGTCAAATGTCTCTCAGCCAAGTGTCCGTCGGCCAAATGTCCGTCGGCTAAAAGTTTCTTGTACAAATATCCATCGACCAAATATACCTCAGTCAAATGTCTCTCAGCCAAGTGTCCGTCGGCCAAATGTCCGTCGCCTAAAAGTTTCTTGTCCAAATATCCATCGACCAAATATACCTCAGTCAAATGTCTCTCAGCCAAGTGTCCGTCGGCCAAATGTCCGTCGCCTAAAAGTTTCTTGTCCAAATATCCATCGACCAAATATCCCTCAGTCAAATGTCTCTCAGCCAAGTGTCCGTCGGCCAAATGTCCGTCGCCTAAGTTTCCTGTCCAAATATCCATCGACCAAATATCCGTCGGCCAAATGTCCGTCGGCTAAATGTCCGTCAGCCAATTGCCCGTCGGCTAAAAGTTTCTTGTACAAATATCCTTCAGCCAAATGTCTGTCGGCTAAATGTCCGTCGGCTAAAAGTTTCTTGGGCAAATATCCGTCGACCAAATATCCGTCAGCCAAATATCCGTCAGCCAAATGTCTCTCGGCCAAATATCCGTCGGCCAAACGTCCGTAGGCTAAAGGTTTCTTGGCCAAATATCCGTCGACCAAATATCCGTCAGCCAAATGTCTCTCGGACAAATATCCGTCGGCCAAACGTCCGTGGGCTAAAAGTTTCTTGGCCAATTATCCGTCGACCAAATATCCGTCAGCCAAATGTCTCTCGGCCAAATGTCCGTCAGCCAAATGTCCGTCGCCTAAAAGTTTCTTGTCCAAATATCCATCGACCAAATATACCTCAGTCAAATGTCTCTCAGCCAAGTGTCCGTCGGCGAAATGTCCGTCGCCTAAAAGTTTCTTGTCCAAATATCCATCGACCAAATATCCCTCAGTCAAATGTCTCTCAGCCAAGTGTCCGTCGGCGAAATGTCCGTCGCCTAAAAGTTTCTTGTCCAAATATCCATCGACCAAATATCCCTCAGTCAAATGTCTCTCAGCCAAGTGTCCGTCGGTCAAATGTCCGTCGCCTAAAAGTTTCTTGTCCAAATATCCATCGACCAAATATACCTCAGTCAAATGTCTCTCTGCCAAGTGTCCGTCGGCCAAATGTCCGTCGCCTAAAAGTTTCTTGTCCAAATATCCATCGACCAAATATCCCTCAGTCAAATGTCTCTCAGCCAAGTGTCCGTCGGCCAAATGTCCGTCGCCTAAAAGTTTCTTGTCCAAATATCCATCGACCAAATATACCTCAGTCAAATGTCTCTCAGCCAAGTGTCCGTCGGCCAAATGTCCGTCGCCTAAAAGTTTCTTGTCCAAATATCCATCGACCAAATATCCCTCAGTCAAATGTCTCTCAGCCAAGTGTCCGTCGGCCAAATGTCCGTCGCCTAAAAGTTTCTTGTCCAAATATCCATCGACCAAATATACCTCAGTCAAATGTCTCTCAGCCAAGTGTCCGTCGGCCAAATGTCCGTCGGCTAAAAGTTTCTTGTACAAATATCCATCGACCAAATATACCTCAGTCAAATGTCTCTCAGCCAAGTGTCCGTCGGCCAAATGTCCGTCGCCTAAAAGTTTCTTGTCCAAATATCCATCGACCAAATATACCTCAGTCAAATGTCTCTCAGCCAAGAGTCCGTCGGCCAAATGTCCGTCGCCTAAAAGTTTCTTGTCCAAATATCCATCGACCAAATATCCCTCAGTCAAATGTCTCTCAGCCAAGTGTCCGTCGGCCAAATGTCCGTCGCCTAAGTTTCCTGTCCAAATATCCATCGACCAAATATACCTCAGTCAAATGTCTCTCAGCCAAGTGTCCGTCGGCCAAATGTCCGTCGCCTAAAAGTTTCTTGTCCAAATATCCATCGACCAAATATACCTCAGTCAAATGTCTCTCAGCCAAGTGTCCGTCGGCCAAATGTCCGTCGGCTAAAAGTTTCTTGGCCAAATATCCATCGACCAAATATCCGTCAGCCAAATGTCTCTCGGCCAAATGTCCGTCGGCCAAATGTCCGTCGCCTAAAAGTTTCTTGTCCAAATATCCATCGACCAAATATACCTCAGTCAAATGTCTCTCAGCCAAGTGTCCGTCGGCGAAATGTCCGTCGCCTAAAAGTTTCTTGTCCAAATATCCATCGAACAAATATCCCTCAGTCAAATGTCTCTCAGCCAAGTGTCCGTCGGCCAAATGTCCGTCGCCTAAAAGTTTCTTGTCCAAATATCCATCGACCAAATATCCCTCAGTCAAATGTCTCTCAGCCAAGTGTCCGTCGGCCAAATGTCCGTCGCCTAAAAGTTTCTTGTCCAAATATCCATCGACCAAATATCCCTCAGTCAAATGTCTCTCAGCCAAGTGTCCGTCGGCCAAATGTCCGTCGCCTAAAAGTTTCTTGTCCAAATATCCATCGACCAAATATACCTCAGTCAAATGTCTCTCAGCCAAGTGTACGTCGGCCAAATGTCCGTCGGCTAAAAGTTTCTTGGCCAAATATCCATCGACCAAATATACCTCAGTCAAATGTCTCTCAGCCAAGTGTACGTCGGCCAAATGTCCGTCTACTAAATGTTTCTTGGCCAAATATCCGTCGACCAAATATCCCTCAGTCAAATGTCTCTCAGCCAAGTGTCCGTCGGCCAAATGTCCGTCGGCTAATAGTTCTTGGTCAAATATCCGTCGGCTAAAGGTTTCTTGGCCAAATCTCCGTCGACTAAATATCCCTCAGCCAAATCTCCGTCGGTCAAACGTTCATTCGGCCAAATATCCATCGGCCAAATGTCTGTTCGGCCTAATGTTTGTCAGTCAAATGTCCATCGGCTAAAAGTTTCTTAGAGGTAAGGCGGTGAGAACTAGGCAAAAAGTAAATTCATTGTAATTCCTAGTATAGGAAGATTTATCTGAATCTTGATGCGAGAATTATTAATAATTAAAAAGAGATAACTTGGCCCCAATTGTAAAGAAAAAAAGAATTTCACATTAGATGGGTACTGCCGGATTGAAAATATAAATTATAAAGCTTCGGTAAGTGCAAATGAAGACAATAATATAATGGATATATATATATATATATATATATATATATATATATATATATATATATATATATATATATATATATAATTATAATACTATCAAGCTATATGCGATATTAAATAAAGATATGACGTATCCCATATAGTAAGTGGGAGATAATGAAAGAAATATAATTTCTATCGGAAAAATTTAATTTATCCAGAGCGATTTAGATTATTAAAGGCAAATGGGATATTAATCAAAATATATAAATACAATGAATTATTCACTGGCAAAAATATATTAATGAAAATGGACGACCTTGCAGTTACTTCCTGTTTTTGCACACAAGGCTGTAATAGAAGAGTTCCACCTTTGGTTACGTGGTAGCAAATCTATAGTATGACTTATCCATAATCCTTAATCTGCAGTTTCACGAGACGTTGCTACCATTAGCCGATATTAGAGTGCAGAGGTCTCATTAAAGAAATGGTCTCTCATTAAATATAATTGAATTATTATTACTGCTTTGTTTAAATGATTCAGACAGAAAAACCCTTTTTTTCCTGGTAGAATATAAAAATTATTTTACTATATTCTTAAATACGTGAAGACCCAGGAATATTCTCTGTTTACCATTCGTAATAAAAAAATCTTCTGTAGCTCAGACCATTTTTCTGGTTTCTGAGGAAGAAAAAAACTGCACATGTATTTGCCAATATCTGCTAAACGCAGAATGCACTCTTCAGACATTATCAGCGATTTTTATTACCTGTTGTCTATGAATATATATATGTATGCATGTGTGTGTGTTTGCGTATTTAATCAAAATCATCCCACGCATGGCAGTAACCCCACTGAAGTATAAGGGGTTACGGAGTGTGGAAGAATGGCAAAAATAAAAGTTAATAATGAGTAGAAAGAGAAGAGAGTAATTGAGTGGACAGTAGATAGCGATTGACATTGCATTTAAATTTTTGCAGATTCGTCTTGGAAAAAATGGGAACTGAAGTTAGTTCCACAAGACAGAAGTGCAAGAGAAGAAACTGTTACGACAATATCTAGCCAGTTCAAATGTAAATTGATGCGACAAATCAAATTTAATTAATTTTGATTTATTTTTCTAGCATAATTAAATTTTCACGTTTGTTTGGAGTAACGGGGTGAAAATGGAATTCATTGTCTGAAACGCTTTCGGTCAATTTAACCTTTTCAAATGGGTTGATTTAGGTGTTGATTAATTCGCTTCATATATGACTAATATATAATTTTTATATAATTTGATATTCTGAATACTAGAGTAGAGTGTGTGTGTGTGTATATACATACATACATACATACATATATATACACACATATATATATATATATATGAGAAATATATTTATATTGCATGTTATTGTATGCTACATTTATTCGTAAAAGTGGTCAGTATTAGACACATAACAATTAGAAAAGTCGATATTGAAATCAATGATCAGCGACGAAGGTTTGTGTAATATTTCAAAGCAATTTACAACCTAAAAGCTAAGTATACGTTTTTGTTAATTCTCAAATACCTAGTCTCACGTGTGGGTAGTTGCGATGTCATTTTCATCAACAATCGAAAATTCAAGTGTAATTTTGTGATTTGAAGATATGTATTAATTAGTGCATATACGCGTACTAACGATTTTGGCGTGCGACTATAGTTTTGCTGGGTGGTGTTCCCAGTTCCTCAGGCACGGGGTATATATATATATATATATATATATATATATATATATATATATATATATATACTTTAAAATCAGGAGGTCAGTTGAATTCGATACCTTGGTTTCAACCAAAAGGTATCCTCAGGCGATTTTTTTATCAAATATCCACCTAACACTCTTTATACTTTTTTTTAACTAAATAAGGCTACAATATTGTTTTTAAAAATAAATAAACAAACACACGGCGCCTGAGGATACCATAAGCTAGGAAGTTCAACTGACCTTATTTTTTAAGCAAAAAGCTGTACATATTTTATACTGTTGTTTATTTTACACGTGAGTTCAGCGTTTTTTAATATCACATTTATCTGATCTGATTCAATTCTGATTAACCTTTCATATATATATATATATATATATATATATATATATATATATATATATATATTTATATAATGAAATGGACAAAGTCCAACAATTATTCCAATATATTTATTGTTTACAAAACAGGAAATGAACCTGTACTCTACACGGAACAGTCATATGGACTGACGTGCTATACCATGTAGTTACAGAGGAAGCTTCAAGTTAGCAAATTTGAATTACTGCTTTTAAAATTAAAATTTCTCATGTTTTGTCTCGAACGCTCATATCTGATCGAAACTGTCTTATCAGTCCGAGATTCCTGTCGGGGGGCGGGGAGACATATTTTCTATGAAATTTTCCGGACATTCGCGCCAGAAAATGTTGTTAATATTGTTTATTATAAACACAGTATTTACTTAAATATTTGTATCTATAAAAATAACGTATAAACAATAAATATATTGAAATAATTGTCTAAATAATAATAATATTAAAATAATAATTTAAATATTCTACTCTTGCTGATAGATTTTTTTAAATCCTGTGGCAGTGTAGATTTTAGGGTTATTGGCCCTCGTTCGATGACCTAACTTCGGAGGATTGGCGCGATTACCTCACGATGAAGGGACGTGCCTCGTGAAATGGAGTGGCTCTTGCAGTTTGTCTCACTGGCGATGGTTTGAGATAATGCTTTCTCCATCATTGCGACTGGCAGAGGATAGCATTAAAAAAGAAAAAAATGTTTATAGTTTCTGGAATTGTCATTAATGGTCAACTGAACTTGCTTTGTTTCAATAAATATTGCATAGTTAAAAAAAAAAATTGTCGGACTTTGTTCGTTTCGTAATGTGTGACGTCATTTGTTTACGTTATGATATGTTTTGTTCATCAGTGTTTCTGATACGTTCGTAGCCTTCGTAATAACAGCATTAGGCGCGAGAGTTCAGGTAAAAATAAAGGCATTACACAGATCATAAAAATAAATAGGAAATTGTGGAGAGACATAACTATATATATGTAATTGTAATAAAATTCTTTTCATCATGAAACTGTGTCAGATGCTCTATTATATGTTCAGGATCACAAGCCCTATCAGAATGTAGAATCTTTTCAAAATTCTCTGTCATACTCCTATTATGTCTGTCGTGTGTCGGCAACGCATCCGTGACTTTGGTCAATTCAATATCCAGTGATGAAGGAAATCAAATCTCAGAGAAAGCAAACTTAAGTTAGCAACTACCCCGTTGCAACAAATGGGGTGTACCGTAGTTATCCGAGTAATCTGGATGACAGGGCAATGTTTGGACGTGGATCATCGGTACGCTTATATTCACGGAACCTGAAATGCAAAATTATATATAAAAAAAAAGAAAAAAGATGGGAAAAAAAGTACTGAAGGGAAAAAGAAATGTGCTTAAAGCGTAACAGGCGGTTATCGGCGCAAAATGGCTAAACGGCGAGACGAGATTAAAATCTGAATAACTGTTTTGCTTTTATTTCACACTAATGCCTTTAGGAATGCTACGCATCCATTTCCAATCGTCTCTATGAATTAAATATTCGCAAAAATTGAGTCACCTAATGTAGACAGTCATACAGATTATGAATTTAAATCCCGGATAAGTATGAAGGATATCATTGCCAAGTATTTCCCAACATATTAGAACATTTCACTGATATAAAAAAAAATATACCCGGATGGAGACAAGATCAAATAAGTCCTGAGGTGATATATTAAACATATTACACGATTGGTAATGTTTAAATAAAGAATGTATGAGCAGAAGTAAAATATTTTCATGCAGGATCAATAAATCTGTAACCTGAAATACGGTATGATTTGAATTTGGATATCAAATTACATCGCGCAGTATGTGATTTAGTGTCTTTTGCAAGGTAATTAAGTTTTTTTTCAAAATGCCGCCATTTAATTGAACGACCAAAGGATAAATTGGTTGGAAAGAAAACGATTACAAGAAGATTATAAAACTGATGTAACCAGTTTTTTTTGTTGTTTTTTTTTAATATAGGCAGGACGAGAAAATTATGGCTCCGCTTCGAACAAACGCTTTTCAAATTCGATTCAGTCTATTGAGAATTAATTCAGTTTACAAACTCTGAACATTAATATCTATCTATCTATCTATCTATCTATCTTTTACTATATATCTATTTCAATGTTTTCATATCTATCTATCTCTCTATCTATCTGTTACGGGACATTACCCATAATGACATAATGAACTATTCCATACGTAATAAATACTGCGCCTCAAGAGGAAGCAGGATCTGAAGTCGGCCGACTGGCTGACCGGTTGATCGGTGGAACCCGAACGAGGCTGAACCTGTTTATACGGGTTCAAAGGGTTCGAAGGGCATATTTTCGGCCGAGCACACGGGCTCGGAGATCCCACGTTAAACCGGCCTTGAGCCACATGATGCCATCATTGTGTGGGGGTAATTAAATACCGTTCAGTCCGAAGTCGAGCGACCGGCTAATCAGTTGAACTCTCTGCCTTCGGGCGGGGAGGAACCCGGACGAGGCTACGCCGAAGGGCGGAGTCTCTTTCGGGGAGGTAAACCGACCCTGAACCCGTTTATACGGGTTCAAAGGGCATATTTTTGGCCGAGCCCACGGGCTCGGAGATTTCACATTAAACCAGCCTTGTGCCACATGATGCACTCGTGTTGGGGTGACTAAATACCGTTCAGTCTGAAGTCTGGAGTTAAGTCCTTCAGGAGTCTGTCAGTCAGTCAGAGCGAGTCAGGTAGTCGAGTCAGTGGCAGTCCGAAACAGAGTCGCGTTAAGACAATTACTACAAGATATCTATCTATCTATCTATCTATCTATCTATCTATCTATCTATCTCAGTCTGTTCATTTCTTTATATATATATATATATCAATGTTCCCACGTATAACTCCCTCAAAATTTCGATATCTATCTCTCTCTCCTTATCTCTATATTTCTCTCTGTCTCTCTCGGAAATATATATATATATATATATATATATATATATATATATATATATATATATATATATAGAGAGAGAGAGAGAGAGAGAGAGAGAAAGAGAGAGAGAGGGGAGAGAGAGAATATATATACATATATATAGAGAGAGAAAAAGAGAGAGAAATATTGAAATATATATATATATATATATATATATATATATATATATATATATATATATATATATATTTATAAATATACTGCGTTACAAATTATTATCGAGATAACATTTTTTCTAATATTTCAGGAATTCACCAATCAATTCATACAAAATTTTCACACAATGTTGACAACACCGATCTGCGTAAGTACTGACATTTCTGATCTGCGCCATGTAAACAAACTGGCAGAGTATTTGTTATCAGCACGGTGACTTGAGAGTGCCAAATTATTAGAAAAGTGTAAGGATTTAGTGAAAAGATGGGCCGTAAAAGCAGTTTAAGTGATGCTGAAAAGAAAACTATCACCTCAGAACTCTCAAAAGGTAAATGTACCCTAGATATTTCTAAAATGATAGAGAGGTGTCATCAAAAAAATAGTTAACCCTCGACACTACACAAGTACGCAAAAGGGAAGCCGAGATTATTTCACGTTGTCTCATGGCACGACTTAAACGAGAGGCCACGAAAGACCCTGGACTTACCAGTCAAGCGCTTTTCAGTCGTAGTGGGGATCCTACTGTGTCTAAATGTGCTCGGTGTTGGTATCTGAGGGAAATAGCAACAACAGTCAGACCTGTATCGAAGGCTCCGTTGACGAGGAATCATATTTAAAATCGATTGAAATGGGCCGAGAAAAATATGAGGATTGACTTCTCTAAAGTTTTGTCCACAGACGAAACTCGAGCAAAACTTGATGGGCCAGATAATTGGTGCAAAGGCTGGGTAATTAACGAACAGAATCGCCATCAGCGTTTGAGACGCCAACAAGGCGGTGGAGGCATAATGATCTGGGGTGGTATTATTGGAAAAACATTAGTGGGCCCATGGAGAGTAGCAAATTGCGTCAAAATGACTGCCGATGCATACATAAGCGTTTATGATGAGCATCTTGAACCGTGGATGAAAAGGCAAAGTCTTGCCTTCAGAAGGGCAATTATTTTTATGCAAGATAATGCACCCTCACATGCTGCTCACAAGACTACTGAATAGATGAAACAGTTAGGCTTCGATGGACCTCGGAAAATGAAGTGGCCAGCAAATTCTCCAGATTTGAATCCAATCGAAAACGTTTGGAACATCATGAAGCGAATACTGTACGCCAACTGACGACAATTCAGAAGCAACGCTGAGTTGTGGGAAGTAATTCTTGATATATCTCGCGGCATTACAGCAGATGATATCCTACAATTAACAAATTCCATGGATCGTAGACTTCTTCAAGTAATTTCAAAACTGGAAAAGCACATTCCATATTAATTTGTTTATAACTGTTCCTTTGTTTGTATCTGTTATTATTTGTTTGATTATCTTATTTATTAGATTCTTTTGATCATAAATATTCACGTGCAACATTAATAAACGTTTTGTTTGCTCATATTCTGGGAATTTTACTAAACCTTTCTAATAACTTGGCACTCTCAAGTCACCGTGATGATAACAAATATGGCGCCAGTTTGTTTATATTGCGCAGATCATGACGAAAAATTCAGTGATTGTGCAGGTCAGTATTGCCAACGTGGTGTCATGCTGTCAAAATTTTGAGTGAATTGATTGGAGGGATTTTGAAATATTAGAAAAGAAGTTATCACGATAACAATTTTGCACGCAGTATATATATAGAGAGAAATATTGAAATTTATATATATATACATACATATATATATGTATAAATTTTACTATGTATATATCTATTTCAATGTTTTTATATCTATCTATCTCAGTCTGTTCATTACTTTATGCCTATATATATATATATATATATATATATATATATATATATAAATATATATATATGTGTGTGTGTGTATATATATATATATATATCATTAATTTATGTCTATATATATATATATATGTGTGTGTGTGGTTATATATAATAGATATATCAATGTTTCTGCATATAACTAACTCAAAATTTCGATATCTCTCTATCTCTCTCTCTCTATATATCTATCTATCTATCTATCTATATATATATATATATATATATATATATATATAATTATTTATTTAAAAACATGATTCCAACTCGCTACATAAGAGGTCTCATGTTTCAAAACAAGAGCCAAAAACTTCCTGTTTTGAAACATGAGACCTCTTATGTAGCGAGTTGGAATCATATTTTTAAATAAATAATTATATTTATGCTCCACTTTCGTATTGAGCACTATTTTTAAAAAATAATAACAAAAATACTAAGGAACTTTGGATTATTTACCAAACCAGTTTCTTTCCTATTTTCTACAATATTTTCACGCACACACACACACACACACACACACACACACACACACACACACATATATATATATATATATATATATATATATATATATATATATATATATAAATTTCAATCTTTTCCTATATATATTTCTATTTCAATGTTTTCATATCTATGTGTCTTTTTTGACGTACGTTGGATGTTAATAATTAAATATTACTCAAGACTTCGATGTGAAAATAAAGCAGTATTTAAGTACAACCGAAAATAAATACTTAACAAGAACAAGGAAGTAAAAGTCAATCAAAGATAATTAACCATTTCAGTGAGTATCTTGTTAGTAGCGCAGCTCGGTTTAACATCCGATAATTCGTAAATCAAATCCCAAATCATCGACGGACAAAATTTCACAGGAATTTGACCGAAAAGTTACAATCAATAATCACTGTAGACATCGCTATTTGTTCACGTTGCTGAAACATTTATTCATAAATCCAGAGTGTCTCGTTCGAACCTCGGTGTCAGTAGTTACTCATTTTCTTCCTATATGGCACTATCTAAATCTCTTCCTATCTATATACCTTTCTATCTGAATTTTTTTCCTATCTATCTATCTGTCTATCCATCCATCCCAAACATTTGATATTTATCGATCTATCCGAATCATTTTCTCTCTATCTAATTTTTTCCTATCTATCTATCTATCTATCCGTATATATATATATATATATATATATATATATATATATATATATATATATATATATATATATATATGCACCCTCTCATGTCAGTGAACAAGCTGATGCAAAGCAGGTATAGTGTGTTGTTCAGCCAGAGTTTTTCTTCACCGATGCTGATAGCGAACAGAATATCTCCCCTCTAGCGATTAAAAGGAAGCAAGTTTGCTATGGAGAGGTTTAAATTTACAAGGCATTTTTCTCCGAGTTACCCATTAATTGGAGGTTCTTTTTCCAGAGCTGATGCTTCAGAATCACGAGTAAATGTGTGTATCATCTGCATGAAGATCAGTAACAGCATAGGCCAAATAGACTTGTATGTCCTCCGCGTTATTATGAAATCATATGTAACCATTCCCTTTCAATACGATTTTCATTACACAGTTTGCTTCATTTTTTTTTTTTTAAGAAAGATTTGATTCAGAAAGGTATTAGTTCCCTGAGAGTTTAGCCGTTGACTGTCCGTAGAAGGCCAGCTTCCCAAAACTTGTCGAGCCACATCGAGATAACGATGACCCAGCCCCAAATTCGCCATTTTTATTTTGAACTTGATAGAGATATTCAACAATGGTCGTGTAAACGTCGGCGTTAGACTTGGCGAAACGGGAGCTTTATTGCTTGTCCGAAAGGAGATCGTTTAACGTCAAATTCTGAAGGAATTAGGCATTTATTAGAGACTAGATTACATTGCCGAAAAGGTGTAAGAGACAAATAGGTCGATAATTTTACGCGTCAGTCGGTTCACAGAGTTCTTAAAAACAGAAGCTACAGAGGACGACTTCCAAAAAGCTGAAAAGCAGGGAGCGGAACGGCATTTCCTGTAAAGTTTGGAGATAACAAGAACACTTTTCTTTAAGACAGAGGCATGGACCCCGACACACCCATTTAACTTTTTGGGAATCTAATTTAGAAATGGTCTCTGAAAGCAGTGAAGTGGTTATGCGCATATCACTCCGCAAAATGTCCATTCGAGATGAGAAATATGTTAGTGGTATTCCACATGATCCACCTTATTTGCAGTAGGTACCAATACTTCATACTGATTGAAGAGAGAAACTACCAAGTGTCTGGTATTGTTCAGCAGACTCGTGAAGAGCCGATTCTGTATAATCAAATTTGTGAGAGTCTATGATGTTTCATTCTATCAGAAAATGATGACTTTGTTTCTTTGAGGACGACACGCTTGCACTGATTACAAGCAATGATAAAGTGACATATGTTAAAGTTAGAACACTCCCTCTGGTATAGACAGAAGAAGTGATTCCTCTGGGGTACAGAGGTTGAGTAGGCAGGTAAGAACTAGGGAGAGAATCATGTCTGCACTTGTCAGTACCTTGCTATGACGAAAGATTCCATGCTGGCTTTCATCCAGGAAGAGACCTTAGTGTCACATTTATAAACAGAATAATCAAAAATATAATTCCAAGTGACAGCATGAAGACAGTAACGATACGAGACCCAATCAGGGTGTTGAGAACACATATATTCTGCTCATAGGAGGTTCTTGATTGATGGGAGAGCGAAAAGAGTTATCTATAGACACTACTGTATTCTCGGAGTTGCCAAAAGTGGAGAGATGCAGAGCACGACATGAGTCCGGAGTGTCGGTAAGTTAATGATGAGATCAAGTAGAGAGGCCTGCCCTTCAGAATAAATGGAGGAAAGCCATAAGCAAGGCTCAGTCAGTTATATGCCATGCATGATAAAAGCTTAGGCGATCATGTATCTTTTGATACATGATTGACGAGGCAGGTTCCATTTCTGTGGTAGACCAGTTGCAATCCAAGGCTATAGAACCAAGTCTGTCCTGTTATTTAGCCATAGCTGGAGGAAAAGAAGTATATTTATACATTTCCCAAAATATATTACCACGTAAATGAATGCAATAGAATTCGAACTCGGCTCTCCGAATCCTCAATCCGACCCGCTATCCATTACTTGAATAATAGAGATGTCCAACATCTGGATGCTGGCGAAGTCAGTGGCAATATAGGGATTAAGCGCCTGGCACTGTTGAATTTTGGTGGACGGCGTGTTAAACATATCAATTTATAATTTCCTCTTTCTTTCTCAAAAAAGAGCAACAGAAAATATAAAAAATGGTCAATATTCTATATTAAATAACACACATTCTAGAAAATGGAAAAATGTAAGCAATAGAAATCAAAAGAAAAATTTAAAAATGTCTGACAAATCTGTCAGTTTCTGATCAAATCGTGGTTCCGTATTTCAAGTTAAGCATGATCTTAGAATATCGTCCTATGTAGCTTATTTTCAAAATGCCTGATGTACAGCGTACCAAGATAAGAACAGTTTTTTTTAATTATTTCAAATATTAATGAAGCTTTGATTTTGATTTGGGCGGCATGAGTTATCCTGTCCGTCAAGAAACAAAACTTCCCCCTTCCTTTCTCTAAAAGAGCAAAACAAATAAACAATGGACAATTTCTATATTAAATAACACAAATTCTAGAAGGTGGTAAACTGGAAACAATAGAAATTAAATGTAAAATTAAAAGTAGCAGAACATTCAAAAGCCTGTGATCCATTCCTGATTCAGCATTTCAACTTAAGTATCATCTTAAAATATTGTCCCAGATAACTTATTTTCAAAATGTGCAACGTTCGCGAAACCAGGGTATGGACTTTTATTCATCTCTAATATTTTTCTAACCTTGATCTGAAATATTATGACTGACGTGTAAAACTACCATTTGTGTCACGAAACAATATCTGCACGTTCCCTTCTGAAAAAAAAACAGTAAAAATCAGTCTATCTATCTATCTATCTATCTATCTCAGTCCTTTTCATATCTATCTATCTATCTATCTATCTCAATCTGTTTAGATCTACCTATCTCAGTTTGTTGTGATCTATCTATCTATCTATCTATCTATCTATCTATCAATATATATATATATATATATATATATATATATATATATATATATATATATGTATCTCAGTCCTTTTCATATCTATCTATCTGTCTATCTATCTATCTATCTATCTATCTATCTATCTATCTATCTATGACAGTCTGTTCATATCTATCTATCTATCTATCTATCTATCTATCTATCTGTTTAGATCTACCTATCTATCTCAGTTTGTTGTCATCTATCTATCTATCTATCTATCTATCTATATATCTATCTATCTATCTCAGTCCTTTTCATATCTATCTATCTGTCTATCTATCTATCTATCTATCTATCTCAGTCCTTTTCATATCTATCTATCTATCTATCTATCTATCTATCTATCTCTATCTGTTTAGATCTACCTATCTATCTCAGTTTGTTGTGATCTATCTATCTATCTATCTATCTATCTCAGTCCTTTTCATATCTATTTATCTATCTATCTATCTATCTATCTATCTATCTCAGTCCTTTTCATATCTATCTATCTATCTATCTATCTATCTATCTACGAGTCGGGAGTCGTTTGAAACATTCACAGGTTGACTAGGAAGGAATGACACTAGCGAGGTGAAATCATGCATGTATTAATTACAAATGCTTTGTTTTATTTCTAGATATACTGACATCTAATTGTTTAAAGATGACCCTTCACCCTGCTGATAAAAAATTATCAACAAATATGGCGTCGTTATCTCTTCGATAATTGTTCCCAGCGAAGTAATTTTTTTGTTCAATTCCATGCAATTTAAATCAATTGAATTCTGACTTATAAAAAATAAGTTTTATTTGGTGGCTTTCTTCATTTGGTTTGGTTTGTTTTTTGTTTTACGGCATATCCACCTCAATGGGTTATTTAATGCCGACAAACTATTTTTTGCTGGTAATATGTTTTTCTTCAAAACTCTATTTCTGAGAATATTTTTCCTTGAAGAAATCTATAGCTTGTCATCTTTTTATCAAAGAATGTATAGCTGTTTTTATTGCTGGTATTTTTTTAAGTATTGCTGATAATTTTTCCTTCAAAAATTATTGCTGGAAATATATATTTTTTTTATTACAAAGTATTTCTGGTATTAAAACCTTTTTTAGAACAATGTTGGGTGTTGACTATTTGTCTATAGGTGGGACCCCCCTAACAGGTGCTACCAACCCGAGTGAGGGTGGACCTGGGAACACCAACAATTAAGAGGTGGTTCCACGCTCCTCAAAATCTCCTGATCAGAGCTCTTGCTTCCAAATGTAGTTTATCGTCATACCCAGGACGCGGATGTAGTTTATCGTCTTACCCAGGACGCGGATGTAGTTTATCGTTATACCCAGGACGCGGATGTAGTTTATCGTCTTACCCTGGACGCAGATGTAGTTTATCGTCATACCTAGGACGATTCATTCATTTAACCAACAATCGTATATCGATTAAGAGCATTTTATCACTCACATTGCATAATTCGGCGGGGGGTTGCAATATTTCGAGTACATTATAAAAAAAATGAAAGCTCGGTAAATAAAAAATCAAAGGTAATCTTGAACAAAGGTGGCAACGGCGAACGAGCTACTAATTTACATAGTTGAATGTAAATCAGCACTGAGAATATACGCGACAGGGAAAGACAAAAGACGCTTAAAGACACTTGATCGTCCACATTCTGAAAAGAGACGGTGTATAACAGAAAAGAAGCTGTACCTGGGCTAATCTAAAATTGTTATACCACACTTTTCCTCCATTCTCCCTAGAATAATGTTATAATCATAATCATATAAATCGTCTCAATTATAAGAATTTTCTTTTAATTATGCTTAAAAAATATTACATATATTTTTCCAATTTAGTTAATTTGAATGTGTATTATAAAAAAATAAATAAAATTTACATTGTTGCACTGTGTTAAAAATAAATTTATTCGAAATACATTTTTGTCTACATGTATATATAAAAAAAAATGTTCGGTTAAGAGAACAAGATGGCTGACGATAAAGAAATTTCGTTGCAGACATAAATAAAAGAAACGAGAGGGAAAAGCGAACAGAATAACGTTTGTGTGATCAGAAAATTAAGTTACGGTAAATCGGGGCTTTTTGTTTTGACATTTGCAAAGTGCTTTCACGTCTTTATAGACCACGTACTGGTCAAAGGAATGTTGTTGTGTCGTCTGCAATTATTGAGTCGTAACAGATGCTGAGAAGGATAAAGGGAAAATGGCGACGGTTATATTTTTCGCTTCTTCCGTCTATTTTGAATTGTATGAAGGCTGATAGAAATTGATGATAATATAGCTCTATGTGTGCATGAGTATATATTTTACAAATATGTACTCGGAGAATCAATGAAACCTGGACACACCTACACCTACATCCAGACCAACCTACTCTCACAGCAATACATCGTATTGCCAGGAATGTTTTGTCTATGGAATTTAGTTTGTAGTCCAACAAAATTTCTTTGATGATTTTTTTTCCCTTTAACGTTCCAAGGTTTGGATTATTTTTTGGGTTCCTTGTGTTAATTTGAACAGAAATATCTACTGGAAAATTAACGCATTCAGCTTTCATACACCATTTTTAATGGGTTATATTCCCGGCCGAAATATAGACCATGTAAATAACACAAGTCATCGAGAGACATTTATCATCATATTAATGACTTAAGTACGTAATTATGCATACACAGAAAGACAGAAAGACAGAGACACACACTCGCACGTATATATATATATATATATATATATATATATATATATATATATATATATATATGTGTGTGTGTGTGTGTAAAAGTGAACATTGGAGTCAGCACTCAGACGCGACAGGCTGTTTCCTGCTAGACGCATTCGTTACCTCTGAACGTTGAGTCCAACAATGTTTACTTTTATATTTTTATTTATTTACGCTCTATCTCTTATATTGAGCACTTTATCCCATATATATAGCACACCTTAAAACTATATTATTTCATATATATATATATATATATATATATATATATATATATATATATATATATCTGTATGTGTTCTTGTGCATGGCGGGGTGTATGTATGTGTGTGTGGGATGGAAAAAAGTCAGCATTTAACAAGAAAAAAATGTTGATCCGTAGATTTCTCCAAGATAACGATTTTAAGGCAAGAGACTTTTGTGTTTAAAGCGCCCAATATAAGCAGAGAAAGCATTAATATTAAGGAAAAAAAATAGTGAAACTACTTGTTTTTCTGAAGTTGTTGAAGATCGATTTACTCATCAGGAAACTTTGTGGTATATATGAATTAATTTGCTTAAATCACATTTTTTCTTGAATAAAAATACGATTACTACAATTGTATATATATAATTATAAGTAAATAAATGCGAATGTATATAGTTTTGCGCAATATATATATATATATATATATATATATATATATAACCACACATACACACAAATACACACACACACACATATATATATATATATATATATATATGTGTGTGTGTGTATATATATATATATATATATATATATATATATATATATATATATATATAACATTAATACAAATAGAATTTGTCACATAGAATCTTATTGATGTTATATTCAGTAGATCGGTTGTAGAGTTTCGTGGACAAGCCATTTTATAATCGTTCGATCCACTCGTCAGGAGGAAGAAACATTGAGATTTATAGAAATAGAGAGAAAGAGAGAGTGAGAAATATTAAATACCAAATAAATAGTAAAGCATAAACAAAATGTCTTCTCCAGCAGAGAAAGCATCTGTAATGTCCAAGTTACTCATCTGAATATTCTTAATATAATAACCTATTGACAAGGTAAAAGGAATGACTAGAACAACCACGCCTTTAGTAGTATTATCGCCTTGCATAGTTAATATAGTTATGGCTCTTGATTCCTTGGGGATCATAGGGCCGCAACAACACATGGTTCCGGGCGAACCTCTCCAGCTCGGCGCATGTCATTAAGGCTGCCTTCACTTTTGCCTCTAATATTCCGCGCCAAGTGTGTTTTCGTCAAACCCACTTTCGCTTCCATTATGGATTCACGTCAATGGCCTTCCCGATGACGCCAGTAGCAGCCTTACAGAGTGTTTGGCCGATCCATCCACATTTACGTTTTTTGATTTCAATCTCGATTGAGACTTTTCTGGCCCTGTCCCACTGTTGGTCGTTGGAGACGACTTCCGGCCACTTGATATCAAATATATTCCTGAGACATCAATTGGTAATTATATAAGGTTTGTGGGTGTTGATCTTGGTTACCCACCAGGTTTCTGAGCCGAAAATGAAGACCGACTTAACCTTGCTGTTGAAGATCCCCATCTTGCCTTGCAAGTGGTGAAATTATTAAATATTAGCAAAAAATAATGTCGGTTTTTAACGTATTATGTCGGTTTTTAACGACATTATTTTTGCACCAACCTAATAAAAACTTTGAGATCAATACCGAAAAAAAAATTAAGAATAAAGCATATAAATGTGTCTACATCATCGGCATTTATGCACTGGGAACAAACAGGAACGTACATTGGACATTAAAAAAAAAAAAGAAGAAAAAAGTGTGACTTCTATAATAGGGAGCCACTACATTCCAGTCGTTTCAGTTCAGATTCTTTTAACTTTGGAGAAACTATTCTCAACCAATGTGCTGTCAGCTGGTTCTCACTGATTCCTTGGGATATAACTAAAATGTTTCTCTCACATGCCTATACATGTAAACGGAAGCCATCATCTAAATCTAACTAGGTCGGCTATAATGTCGGAACAATTCTTCATCAGGTCAAAGGAAATAAAAACCTCCAACAAAAACGTAACTGACTGCCCATGTCTTATCACGACACGTAAATATGAAAAAATGTGAAGTTTTTCAAGCAAACAACAAACCGAATTCCTCATTAAAACATAAATCATGATGACTGGCCAACTCATCAACTGATATGGGAGGTTATGCAGTAGTCGTGGATATAATAGTGTAAACTTCATTTTCATTAGTAACAACTATTAGACAAAGTAGATGCCATTAAAAAGACTTAGTCTTAACTATGAGAGAAAAAAACAGGAATTAGTTTTTTTTTTGGGGGGGTATTTTTTAAATAATTTCAACCCTAGCAAAGCGGGGATGTCACTAGTACGCAGGGGGATTACAGGGAGTGGAAGTGAGGAAAATATCAGAGTATAGGGAAGATTGAGTCAGAGACAAAAGATAAACGGAATTCAAGAAGATAAAAGAAGGCGATTGACATTGCATTTTAATTTTTTGGTGATTTTTGTTATCAGGAAAGAACGTAAACGGAAGGGACGCTCACATGCGGGAATTACATGAAATGAAACTGCTAGAGTAGAATCTGCGGATACATTTAAATATTTCAACAGTAAAATTGTGGGACCTAGATTCCAATCTAGTATCACACTTCAATTCGTGTAGTGAAGGTACCAGTGATAAAAACTATACATTGAAGTGGATGGAGGCGAAAATTTCCACAAAAACTTGGTTATAGGAATACCGCAAGAAGAATGCTGAAGATGTAGGGAATTTAAAGATTTAATTTAATTTTTAAATTTTATGGTGTCCTATGTTACTCCACGTACAGCTTAAGCTGTTATTCCATTAAATTACGTTTTTTGTTTCTTTCGCTTTTGTTTTTTAAAAACTTTGGTGGAGCAAGTAAGTATTGTTTCGGTCATTGAACCTCTAAAGTTGGAAAAAAAAAATTCTTATTTAAAATTTAGTAAATTTTTCCAGTTGAATATAATGATTTTAGTATGGCGATGTTTATAGTGAAAGACTCGTGCAAAAAGAAAAACATGAATTATTGATCCAGGACGATGATAATTATGATATTTAATTATGCACTCTCCAAGAAACTAAAATCAAAGAAATATTAACACTGAAAGGTAATTTCTTTGGAAGCAGAAATTAATTATTATGGAATTCTTATAGAAATGTTTTTTTCCTATATACCAAATGGAGGAATAACATCCATAGACAGTGGAAAGTCATATATAGATTATTAGTTTTGCATCTCAAGACAAATTGAATGCGTTCAGATTGAAGATATAAATCATAAAATATAGACAAAAAAAATAATATTAAGTGATATGAATGCCTCGAGCAACCATGGTACACTCATTGTACAACGACATCAAAAGAACCGTTAGTAAAATTTCATCATTTCCCGTAAAAAAAAAAAAAAAAATTGATAAGAAGAGAAAACCTGCAGGGTTAAATAGGACATATAAGATATATTTACAAAGTGCTGAAGAATGAGAAGTAAAACTGACTTGCATTGTCAAAACAACTTTGCTGATAATATTTCTAAATATCTGCAATTATAGATAAGAAATGACAAATGCGATTTTAAACTGGACTCAGAATTATCTTATACATTTTCAAAATAATAAATTCATTCTATATTAATGAAAAAATGTATTCATAAACTTAAATTAAGTTCAGATTCCTTACGTTGAACGATTAATTATTGTATTGGTGACTAAACGATCGTTTTGGCTTCATATATTTTTTATTTAATTCCCAGAAGTCACAATTAAGCAAATTGGTGTAATGGAATAAACTGCCACTCCCATGATTAGCGGCACTACAGGTAGTAACTGCCTAAAAGTATCCATTAGTACAGCGGACAGCAGAGTCGAGCAGGGATCTTTCCCAGCTGCGCTAGTCGAACTCTCTGCCTTCGGGCAAAGAGGAACCAGGACAAGGCTATGCCGAAGGGCAGAGTCTCGTCCGGGGAGGTAGACAGACCCGATCCCATTTAGACGGAGTCTACGGGAATTTTGGGGCCGAGCCTACGAGCTCGGGAATCCCAACTTTCAATTCGGCCTTGTGCCACATGTGACTGCGTGGGACAGTTACTAAATAGCTTCGCACTGGCATCTTTCCCAGCTGCGCTAGTCGAACTCTCTGCTTTCGGGCAAAGAGGAACCAGGACAAGGCTATGCCGAAGGGCAGAGTCACGTCCGGGCAGGTAGACAGACCCGATCCCATTTAGACGGAGTCTACGGGAATTTTTCGGCCAAACCTACGAACTCGGAATCCCCACTTTCAATTCGGCCTTGTGCCACATGTGACTGCGTGTGACAGTTACTAAATAGCGTCGCACTGGGATCTTTCCCAGCTGCGCTAGTCGAACTCTCTGCCTTCGGGCAAAGAGGAACCAGGACAAGGCTATGCCGAAGGGCAGAGTCACGTCCGGGCAGGTAGACAGACCCGATCCCATTTAGACGGAGTCTACGGGAATTTTTTGGCCGAGCCTACGAGCTCGGAAATCCCCACTTTCAATTCGGCCTTGTGCCACATGTGACTGCGTGGGACAGTTACTAAATAGCGTCGCACTGGCATCTTTCCCAGCTGCGCTAGCCGAGCTTGGATCTGCGAGACTAGTGGCCTTCTCATAGCAGCACGCACACAACTTTACTGACTTGCGATGACCGTTTGCATAACGATTATTCCTTGTTTGTTGTATTGGTTTCTACAATAAACCTGTTAATATTTAACCACCGTGTTTGTCCATTCCATATTCCTATTCGCACGGAAAATAACACATATCTTACTGTGTTAGGTGTTGTCAGTATTCTGTTTTGGATTAATTAATTATATTTTTGGTTTAGAATTAAAACGATTTATATTACGTTTGATTAAATCCCATTCGAATATAGTTGTGATGGAGTTCATCAGTAGAATTATCTGAATATTTTTATTGCGATATCATTTTTCAGTTTTCATACATTTCATGACAATTTTAGATGGTTTTAAAATAATTATCACTGCAGTTCTATCCCTCATACAAAGATTTGGGCAAAGAACGATATATATATATATATATATATATATATATATATATATATATATATATATACACGTTTCATTAAATAATATAGAAGATTTCTAAGAAACGATAAACACACGCATATAAGACGCATGTTCTTTTAAATGCCTAAAAATGTTTGAATGAAAACTAACATTTTTAGGCATTTAAAACAACATGCCTGCCCGCACACACAATTCCGTAAAATACTTGTCGAAAATACAATTATACTTCGACATGAAAACAATAGACAAAAACTAAAAATCCTTGAAGCATTATACATCAAACAGTTGAACCCCAACCTAAACAAAATCAATTATGGCATCTCTACATATATTCTTAAATGTCTATAATTGGTAAAGGGAGCCATTGGTTTATACCAACGGCTTTCGGTTCATACTTCTACAATTCACTCTCGTGTGGTCATGTGTGACGTCATGAGATGCGGTGCGATTTTCGCTTCTTATATGCGCGTGTTTATCGTTGCTTAGAAATCTTCTATGTAAATATTGACAGACTATCATCACTGTCTTGTCCGTATATTGCTTAATATGTTGTGATTGACATCTTTGATAATGGCTTAAGTAAGTCGAAAGCTTAGATTGTATTAAAAAAATATGGATCACTACTGTGAATTTCTTTCTTCTTTCAACGATAATGTTATTAAACTTATCAGAAGTTACGAAAAAAATTTACATAAAATAAATCGACAACACTTGTCTATATTATTTAATGAAACGTGTATGAATGAAAAGATGCTGCCTAAATACACACAATATATATATATATATATATATATATATATATATATATATATATATATATATATATATATATATATATATATATATATATATATATATTGTTCCTCTTTGGTCCGCTCAGCTAGCGTAGTGGCTATGGTCTTATTGCAACAGCAGCAAGAAAACTGGCGCAACCAAGCACGAACTTGTATCACGTGACCACAATAGAACCAAGTAAGAGCCCGCATGAGCAGAAAGCAGTCTGTCGAAAACAAATATACGTTATGATCAAAGTTTTGGTGAAAGTTCTTATCGTTTTTGCATTACCGTCGTAGATAGACAGATAGATAGATAGATAGATAGATAGATTTCGGCAGTATTTAATCTGTCTATCAATCTATCTAGCTAGGTATTAGGTTGGTGCAAAAATAATGTCGTTTTCTCACATACGTCACTATGTGAGAAAACGACATTATTTTTGCACCAACCTAATAACTATATCTATTTATCTATCTATCTCTGTCTATCTACCTATCTATGTCGGTTCATATACAGGGTGTACTTGGTACATTGTCGTCTAAGTAAAGCAAAAACGAAAATAATACTTACATCTCACTTTAAGGAATATATTCACCAAAAATACACAAAAACTTTTGAAGTACTTAAGAGTTCATTGATTCTATAAAATCGTCATTACCTACAACCACAGCCTCCAGAAAACTTCGGAATCTCCTGAAACACATCTGGATGATCAACGTGTTTAAGTTGTTGAATGCTGAGATAATCGTTGCCTTCTTTTCATCTTTGTGTTTACATGAAGTAAGAGGTGATATAATTGCAGAAATTGTCCAACAGCAATGAATGGGTTCTCCTGCTTGTTTTGCCAGATATATGGTTTCCCAGTAGCTCCTGACTTGACACAGGTCAGCACTACCTCCACAAGTAACTACATGTAGGCCTCTGTGTTGAGTCTAAAGCCCATCACGAAAATAATTTGGCGGCTCTTATCGGAGTTATCAGAGTGAGTATTTACAGTTGGGAATCACTATTAGACCTCTCCAACTCTTTCTGAATCCTCTGCACTGTCCTCAGATCGACACCGAAACACTCTGAAATGTTCGTATCGAATGAAAAACACTACAGCATGCCGTTTCCATATTTCTAGCGGAGCGATTTGGGTCATGGCAAACTTTCATGGAGACATTGCCAAACTAAATCTACTCTACTATAAAAAAAATTCAAAAATGCACATGGACGATACTCAAAAGATAAGATGGCGACAATTTATACATCGCACCCTGTACATTTCACTCAGTTCATATCTATCTATCTATCTATCTATCTATCTATCTATCTATCCTTGTTATTGTCGTTTTAGCTTGAATATATATATATATATATATATATATATATATATATATATATATATATTGAGCACTATCCCATAAATATAGCACACCTTAAGAGTATATTTCTTCATATATATGTGTGTGTGCGTTTGTGTGTGTGTAACAGTAATTGTGTGAATACAATTTTATATGTATATATAAATACACAGATACACACACACACACACACACACACACATATATATATATATATATATATATATATATATATATATATATATATATATATACGTATGTATGTTTAAAGAATATATTTACATACATAAATATATGTGTGTGTCTGTGTGCTTAAAAGCTATAAAAGAAAAGGAACTCTGGACACCACCGTTATTTAGATAAATTTAAGCTCCAAATACTTAGAAAGTGAAAAACCATTCAAGAAAGGCGGGAAAGATTAAGGAATGGTCGTCTTGTCATCTTCAATATCCGACGATCGGCTAAATAAGTATTTGGGACTTTGCCATTTTCAGTAGACGAAGCGTTCTTTTCTATTGATTTACCAACTTCTCGGCGAGAAACCTTTTGGCTAGGTGCGCTTAGATGTAGCAAAGGAGAAAAAAAAAAGAAATAAAACTTACTGGCTTACCTTATGTTCATCATACAGCTTTTATGCGTTTTCTATGTAGTCTTCTTACATTATGAGGCAAAAATTGTAAAGAGTTAATAGTTGCACTTGAGATGTATTCACTTGGAGGTTTTTATTTCGACAGCACATGAAAAAATATAGTCGAGTGTTACTCATCGGGCGTTCTTAATTAACACACTGCGCAATAAATATCGTCTTTCTTTTTTTGTTATTACAAATCATTATTAGTTATACTTTTATTCATTCCCTTACTTTTGATGCATGATTTTATTAATATAAATACATAGCTTGCTTATTCAGTTGTCGTGGCGTCAAATGTTATTAGTCGCCTAATCTGAAGTTTATCATCATGTCTAACAACAGCATATATCCGAACGATTGCAATTATAATTAAATTATATCTGAATATGTTACACCTACAAAACAATTAAAATAAAAAATAACTAAATATTTGACCATTAAAAACATATATGTTTTTAAATAACAAACAATGTGAGCTTATTTGAGACTATAAATTGGGACAACACTTTTTCATGCTCTCTACGTAAAGCAAACGACCACAATACACCGTATGTAAGATTCTTCAACGTTTAGCCTATATTATTTCCATAATTCAGACCATCATCTTTGTCGCCATATTTATTACAACGTTTCGGCCGTTGTACGCTCCGGCCTTTTCCAGGTGGTTGGAATTCATACTAAAGGACATATGGCACAGTGGATAAAGGCTTTAGTTAGATCCAATGACAGGACGCAAAGAGTGTGAGTTGAATACCCGGCTAAGGCAGTGAAGAATTTCAGAGGGAAATTAACAGGAGATAACTGACATCCATAAAACATGGCACGTGGAACTAGAAAAGTCTACCCCAGTGAGCGAAATAAATGGTTCAGTTCGACATTCTAACCACCTGAAGCAGGCCAGAGCCTATAACGTCGTAATAAATATGGAGAAAAAGATGAGGACAATAGTCAGAAAATGTAAATAAGGTACATAATACCTCATCTCAGAAATATAGACATATACGTTGAGACTAGTGGTAAGAAATTGCTTGTTTGAAATAACGGTCACTCACTACAAGGCAGAACATACTTCATTCTATGTAAAACATTTTTACCTTTGGTATTCATTAAAAGAACCCATAGAATTCACTTGTATAGCATTCACTTGCGAAAGGACTTGTTCATAAGCACTCCGCTTTCGATCAGTTTCTCTACAGACACTTAACAAATTTCCTAATACTCCAAATCAATTTCCCACACATTGTTACATTGTTTGATATTCATGTATATTTGCTTTTATTTGTTACAGAATACTTAGATATGTTTGTGTTATTCCTCTCCAAATGTTAAAAGCTGGAGAAGAGAGAAAAAAACACAATAATAAGATACAATGAAAACATCCCGCAGAAAAAGTACCCTGGTCTCAGAAAACACTTTGAATCACGTTTCATTCCTGACCATACTAAACTTAAGATGCCTGCAGAAATGGAACCCACACACCAATATTCTTCCAATCATTAAAAAGTCTGTCTACAAACATAAACAATTGTGAACCGACTTATATAGAAAGTAAGAAAGCTGTTAAAAATAAACACTTATAAAGTATCACTGAACATTAAAGATGACCCCTTGAAAATAGGTTACTTTCTACCTGAATTCAATAACAATTATCTTCGTGTTATTAAAGAAATATGGAATCTGAAACGCATCACATATTAAGAGGTATCTCAATTGGATGCATTATGTTGAAAGTATTAATGAACATTATCGGCTCGGATTGAGGAATCGGAGAGGCGAGTTCGAATTCCAGTCGAATCCATTACATTCACTTACCTGCTAATACCCTTTGGAAAGGTATGAATCCTCCACTTCTCCCCCCAGCTATGGATAAATTGCAGGACAGATCTTTGTCTACCGTAGAAAGAAATGGCAACCTACTGCGGGAAAAAAAATCTAACTCTTCAGTCATGTATCGAAAGATACCTGATCGCCTAATCGTGTATTATGCATGGCGCATAACTGACTAATATTAACTACGTTCGTTTTATAAATGTCAACTACTTGCGACACAATATTTTTTTGATTTTGGTAAAGGAAGCAATGAATGTTCTGAAATTCTAAAACTGATAACAATACATCCCATCAGATCATCTCCCAAGCAAAGTCAAAAGTAAGTCCTTGATAAAACTTATTAGCCATTACGAACAAAATCACAAAATTATTAATATGTTCAATATGAAAATTATTCTGCATTTAAGGATATATATATATATATATATATATACATATATATATATATATATATATATATATATATATATATATATATATATATATATATATATATATATATATATATGTTTTATATAGCAGATTCGGATGAGTTGAAAACGAAGAGAAATTTCAGTGTCCTATATGAGCCTTCCCTTTTAATACACTGAAATATTTATAGAAGGAATATTTGCCGTTCGAATTTTATATGTAGAATCTGATTTTAATAAACTTTATTGACATATTTATAAAATATTTTTCAATATATTAGACTCAACAAAAATTACTTTCCCTTTTGAGGAAGCAATTTTAATGAGGAATACAGCATTCCTACTAACCATTCCTTAAATATATCATAACCGGCGAATGCAAAAAGCCATTTTTTCATAGGAATAAAAATACGCATCTAACCCCAAAAGCTGAGATGCATAAAAAATGGGTTGTTGATGTGATTGGCGTGATCTTTGAGGTATTTTTTATTTACCCTTCTCTAGTCAGCCTATAGAGAGTCGGATCTGTCGAGGGCTTCCCCTGCCAAGGAGTTCACATATCTGAATCCTGTAGAAGAGTGCCTATTCTTTTCTAATAACATTCCCCGAATATTTAGGCTTTTTTTTTCTTTTTATGTGCCATGTCCTTTCATGACGTAGACGACTATGGCTCTCCACATCCTTCTATCTCTTGTAGCTCTCTGCAAGCTTCTTTCCTCTGCTTCGGTTGGCGAAAAAAATATGTTTAGTAAATAGACGGCGCGTGTTCTCAAATATGGTCATCCGCTATAAAAATCGATTAAGTAATAAAATCTGTCGAACTGATAAATAAATTCATTAGAAATTCTTTAGAATATATATATTAATTGATTCATCGAGTCTGATAGAAACCTCAAAACAATGCAGAAAGCACTAGACGGCTGTTTCGTCCTATATTTGGGACTCATCAGCAGTGCGCATACACTACCGAGGGAATCGAAACCCCGACGAGATTGCAAATAAGACTTAATGTAGCGCCGCTCACTCCCATATTCCGTGGTGGAACTCAACTGATTCTCTCTAACCATAGGACTGAGCCCCCTCAATCGCTTGAACCGGCTTCTAATGCTCCAGTTGGAGCGGCTTGGTGAGAGTAGTCGTGGCTCCAGGAGGCTCAGTTGAATATGGGAGTGAGCGGCGCTACATTGAGTCTGATTTGCAATATCTTCGTCATCGAGTCACCGGTGGAGCAGTTGGTATGGTGTTCGCTTGCCAACCTAACCGTCGGGTTTTCGATTCCCTCGGTAGTGGATGCGAACTGCTGATGAGTACCAAATATAGGACCAAACGGGCGTCCAGTGCTTTCTGGCATTTTCAGTAAAAAGGTTTCCTGTTCTACAACTGTATCAGCGTCATAATTTTGCCCATCTCCCCATTTAGCACATATTTCTTTAATTAAAAAAAAACAACTTTGGATATCCCTCTTTCCTTCTCCCTCCTCAGAATACATTTCCTCAACCAAAGTCGATTGCTGTTCAATTTGAAGGTGGTAAGCTTAATACGGTAGTTATCCACCTGTTCTTCAATATCCTCACTGCCCTTCGTTTTTTTTCCATAGATATAACTAGCAGGAGAGCCCGGCGTTGCGCGGGGACGTAACAGTAAGAGATAGATCAAGTATCGACCAACATAAGGACTGAAAAATGAAATTGACAAAGATTATTGTTTAAGGTTGACGGACACACATGTCTTAATTTTTTTTTTCTTTTTTACGAATTGGTCAAACCCAAACTCAAACAAAAACATTGTTTTCAATCGTTATGAGTCTACCGATTGAATAGAATTTTATTATAAACAATTGTCTTGTAAATGCAATTTTTAAAGCATTCTGAATGTAAAAATAAAGAAAAAAGTGTGCAAGAAACACTACCTGCCAAAAAAAAGTGAAGTTTTGTTTAAATCGGTTGAAAAATGTAGGAAATCCGATCCCATATATAAACGAACACGCGCACACACAAACAACATGGGTTTTATAATAAGTATAACTCGATATGAGTTGTCCCCCTTTCATTTTGGCGACAGAATCGTGTTCTATCTTGTTTTCAAATTGATTTCATGCAAAAACAATTGTGTTTTTTCAAATTTTGGCGCTGTCAGAACCAACGCAAGTTAAATTTATTTAGTTCTGTGAAGTTTTGTTGAAATCGGATGAAAAATGTAGGAAATCCGATCCAATATATAAACGTACAGACACACACACAAAATCTGCGTTTTATAATAAGTAAGATATCATAAACGTTTTTTTTTTCTCTGAACTTATTTTTTTCTTTCACAATTATCACTGCTAGCTATCTTTGGAGTCATGACTAATGACTAATGACTAATAAAGCGAAAAAAGGTGCAGTACAATCAGATTGAAAAATAAAAGCACAGCAAATCAAAACACGAATTTATACAACACGGCAGTCGATTCAGAAATAATTTCGTTCGTGTTTGCCGGTTCGACTCTTTTTTCGATAACCCAGGTATTTTCATCTCGAATTTTCTGTTCGAAAACCGATTTGTTCGACTTGGGAAACGTACGATAACCGTGGTTTTTTCTGTATTTAGTGGTCTATCGTATCCACTGAAATCCCGCTTTGGGGATATGAGACTTGAAGATCAATGAAGGTTTAGGCTTCCATCTACAATAACAATTAACACGAGTCGAACAAACCAATGTCCATATCCCAGGGAATATGTGTCGGCTTTTCAACAATATCGGAAAATCACAACAAAATTTGCAAGGTGAGGAAATCGATAAGCGTATGACATTTGAACTCCATGAAATTCAATGTGTACGACACTTTGAACTGTGTTCTAATGATTCATTTCTTGATCTAATATGGATTTTTGATGAGAAATGAATTCTTTATCTTTGTTGTTAACGATTTTATTACTGTTTCGATCATGACGAATCACCCAAACACTTTGCAAAATGTAAATTACAATAACAGGAGATTATTACAACTGTGTAGTAGTCCGCCATTGGTATCACCCAATAGTTATAAGGAATTGAACCAAAGAACCACTACCGAAGTTTACTACCAGCAACAGGATAAAATGCGCATTCCGTTAAACATCATTAAACAGGCACTGGTTACACTATGAGGTTCAATTCTGCCCCATGATAATACTCAGTCTCATGTTTTTAAGAGGACATTGTAGAAGTACACCGACATTACATATAAGACTGTGCTACGCCCACTTTATTCACACGATCTTTCTTCCAATGACTCCCATTTTGTAAGGCATCTTGAAATGTTTCAAGACAAAAGATATTCTGTATGGAAAAAAAAACTGCAGATAATGCATTAAAAAAATTTCTGCCTTCACACTTTCGTTCTGAAAAGCAAGAATAATTATATAACACTATGGCAAACTCATATAGATATTTTTGTTTCCAAATATGATTGATATAGACACTATTTAAATAAATTAATTCAGTAATAACAGATTATTCTCATATTTAACCATATTTTGCGAACAAACTTATAGTTAAATACAAACACAGATATGAACATTTGGGCTTCATATATGAAAATACAGATAGGGATATACTCACAGATATATAGAGTGATTAATTGCTTGCCATAAAGAACTAACCCGATAACTGCAAACCTAGATGGAAAGGCAGATATATGAACAGATTAAAATATCAAGCAATGTAGATAGGTAGACAGTTAAATAGATCAGAAAAGACTAAGAGTTATGGATACATAAGAAAAATTAAGATTATATATATATATATATATATATATATATATATATATATAGATAATATTAGTGGTAAATATACATATATATGCAAAATCCACAGGTGCATATATACACATGTATATTTAGAATAAAAAATTCCGAGAGGATAAAATCCAGGTAGAACTCAATGTCCAGGACAGAGTAAGGATATAATAAAAAGGCTTAAACACTAATATTCCATGGTCATAATTTATTCCATTGGAATCGTAAATACGATCCAATTCATCAGACCTACAAATTCAAAAAGAAATTTCTGTTTTCTTTTTGAATTTGTAGGTCTGATGAATTGGATCGTATTTACGATTCCAATGGAATAAATTATGACCATGGAATATTAGTGTTTAAGCCTTTTTATTATATATATATATATATATATATATATATCAAATATGTTGTCCAGTTAAAATTTATATTACAATGAATCATTCATACAAAATGTAGATTAGTAAAATTAATGATATAAAATGAAGAAATCCTTTCGCCAACAAAATTGTAAAGGTGCATTAACTTTCAAATCACTCGATGAATGTTACGGTCCTTTTTTAAAAAAAAATATAAGCTGTATAATGTCTTTCTTTAATACGCAAGTACTTTCAACTGTACATTCAGTCATCTTCAGGCATGGGAATTATTTTGTTTTTGGTAAAATTCAGGTATCATCCGAGACGAAAAAATTAAATACGAATCGAAATATGTTTTCTTTGAAATGTTTTATTGTTAGCGGTTACAAACTTTTGGAGCGTGTAGTCACTACGCCAAAGTTGAAATTTTTTGCAAATTTAAGAGAATGCGTTTTTTTGTTTGTTTTTTTTTTTTACTAATATTGTAATTTGAGAATTTTTATTTATTTTATTTTT
>OZ010601.1:17537638-17550138 GCA_963932145.1 Acanthosepion lycidas | reverse complement strand
TATCCTTTTTAGTGATTTTTTACTCTTTTTTCTTCTACTCCCTCTCTCCTTCTTTTCAGTGATGAGGATCGAGTTGGGGGCATCTCCTCCATTTCTACCTCTACTTTTTTGGACCGCCCTACTGATCCTGCTCAATTTGGAGCTTCTCATTCTTCTGCTGCTGAAGGGAAGTGGTAGCCACTTTTGATCCCTTCTTTACGACTTCAGTCTTTACAGATTTTGTTATTGAGTGTGCTGTTGTCTGTGTTTTTCCTCACTTTTCTTTTTTGGGTTGGGTTTCTGGATTTTGTCCTGAACAAGCGTTCGAAAAATTCGGTCTGTAGCCTGAGTGTAGTAGTAATCAGAATAAAGCTTGCCAAACATTTAGCTTTATCTTTTGTAGGTAACAAAATGTCAAACGTTACTTTACTACTCCTTGACAAAACTTTTGTCGATATTTGAAGGCTTTTCCGGGCCTACTACATAATGCCTTCGTTCACAGTAATTAGCGTCCGAGTTTCTGGGTAAATGGTACGAGTGATTACTGTTTCCAAAAGAGATGGGACCGGTAGCAACTCGTTTCCGTTAATAAATGATTAAAATTTGTTTTGTTTTTTATATAATACTCTGACCCTTTTTGTGGGGGCCTATCCTTTACCCGAAGGTGTCACTTTAGTAGGGGAAGCATTGGGAAATTTGAGCTCCGCCATTATGTTGGCGTACCCTAGTCACCGCACACAATTCAAAACAATGTAAACCGTACGCGGAATTTAGACGATAATTACAACAATAAATCAAAAATAGATAAAAAAGACTATGGCAAACAAAAATAACAATCATTTATCAGAACATCCAATGAAACTTTCAGTAACTGACGTGAAAAATCTCCTTCGTTCCTTCGTTGGATGCTACAAAGAAGCAGATAGGAACCCAAAATTTCGATGTTGAGTGGCATCTTGCTTTTTTTTCCACTCATTATTGCCACGCATGATTACACTGAAAGATTTAGAAGCTCCAGAAATTTCTAGAAGTCCCCCGCAAAATATCTAGAAGGTTCCATAAATTTCTAGAACCCTCTACGATTTTCTAGAAGACTCCAGCAAATCATAATAATACTATGTTTACTGCATATACATGCGTATCATGCGACTTTTGAAAACCTTATTTTGCAGCTAATTTTAATTGGGTTGCATCATGCACGAGATATAAATTAGTGTACGTACCGCTGACCCTATGCCCTTGATCAAACTATCTATCCATTTGATGTAGTCAAAAATACAGCTGTATTTAAAATAACGATGATTTTGATAATACTGAAGCTTTACTTAATTGTATCCAGTAATAATGGATGCAATATTCACATATTTGTATCGTATTATAAAATGCAAACGTAGAGAATAAACATCTTTTTCATTATTTACGCTTATAAGATGTTTAGCTATTATTCGTCCGGTTGTTTATGTCTGTACGCGTATACGTAACGAGTATAACGTTACTAACGACACTTTCATACTTTTGTTTTTCTATGGGATAAAGAGATAAAGGAAAAGATGTTAGTCCATTGTTATTTGGTCTGTCAGAAAAAAAAACTCACCTGATACAAGGGATACATGATAAAATCACTTTCGATAACTGAGAATGTGGAAGTTGCACGATACGCAAGCGTGCGCGTTACACGGGTAAATAGAGAATGTAATTTCAAACATACTGTATTTTATTGAAACCTATGTATTCTTATAGCAAATTAGAGAAAAAAGTTATACAGACAAGATTTTCGCTATATCGGTGATGTTGAGAATAACAGTGACCGAAAATGTTACACAATAGTAAGTTTAAAAAAAGAATTTGAATTCAAACCTATGAAGACTAAGAACTGAAATTATTGGGAAGGACGAAGGCGTGGGAAACTTAATACACTCTAAACGCATTGAATTTTTGAAAATAAAAAAAATAAAATGTATTGGAGAAGGACTACAAAGAACAAAGATGGCATTAGATGTGAAAATACCAGTGAGAGGAAAGGTGGGGAGCCATGAAACTTATTGAAAACAGCGTCAGTAGACGGGCTCTCTATAGAATACCCCCGAAATTTCTCAGGGCTGCTGGTGTAATAAGTTGGATTAGCAACATAAGCAGAAATCTTACAGTGTTGGATTATCTACACAGATGCAAAGGATGCTTCTCCGTAGGTCCCAATGGTGGAAATGGGAACTCCGGACCTAAAAATCTACAAAAATATTAGGCGCGGAGAATCCCAGTAATCCTCTTTTGGTATATCTGTTATTTGTAATAAATGAATGGGTCATGAATCGGATTAGCTAAGTATAGGATAGTTAATGATGACCATTTCTGAGGAGCCATGAAGTGACATGCCGTGAAGGCATACGCCACATAAAACAGCTCTCATTTTCCACAATATTGGTTGCAGTTATTTGGTGAGATGAATTGATTTTTTATTGACGGTCATTGAACACTTCACACGAAATATTTGGGAAAATGTCTTAAACTGACGAAGAGAATCTTTCACGTAACTCACACAAGCACACATATATGAAACTTCACGTGTAGAGGGCCAGTGTTTGTTTGCATGTTGTTGGGTTAAAAACACATTGCGTTTATTTCCTAATAGAAGGTTCAAACTACAAGAAAATGGACGGACTCATGTTAAGTTCAACTGAAGATGTAAAGAAGACGAAAAAGAGCGATATATAAATATATAAACAGATATGTGTATTAAACAAGACAATTTTACAATGGACAAAAACATTAACTTTTGTGTGTGTGTGTGTGTGTGTGAACATTTGTGTTTATTCTTTGGTGAATGTTTATATATAGGTGTATGTTTGTATAATGTTCACGGCGTCTTCCCGCAAGTGGGAAACGCTTTCTTTTTCGAGAGCTCACATTGTAGAGGTGTTCGCTGAAATGAAGAAATTAAAAAAAAAAAATTAACGAGGGAAACAGTTGCCAAGTACTTATAGTGCAGGGAGAGAGACCCCTAGTGAATAATTAGGGAATCAAGGAGGAGCTAACTCTGAAACACGCACAAACATATATTGTTTCAAAACGCTCTATAACGGATACTTGTATTTCAAATAGAGGTTCTAGTTTCAATTTGACTGCAAAAACAAATGGAACAAGAAAAAAAACAAAAAATAACAAACCAATAAATTGAGTTGCTATAAAAAACAGAAATGACAGGGACCAAGTATTTTTCTTTTCTCCAGATTTATGAAAACAATACGGCGACGCCATCCTATACAAGCAAAAGAGTACTAGAAGGATTTATCATCGATAGGCGTAATCTTAGCAATATGAGATACGAAGATTACACTGTGATGATGGCCGAATCGGAAAGGTAATAGCAGGATCTCATAGACAGCTTGGTATAAGAAGTCGATAAAAAAAGGGACTCGCCATCAACTGCTAGAAGACAGTATGTTATCAGTAAGAAAAAAAACGCGGAAGATGCGAGTTATGAATTAGACATATAATCATCAAACAGGCGCATGTTTAAATAACTGCGAATTGTTTTAAGAGGGGGGGCGGAAAATGCGACACCGAGATCCGAACACAAAAGGGAAAGAGGCATTGCAAAAGCTAAGAAAGTCGCTGAGAAACTAGAAAAATAGTCAAAAACATGAGAGAGAATGCTAGACTGTTGTGTGATACATTTTTTAATCCCCCAAAGCAAGGCCGTACAGCCAGTATACACGCAAGGGGTTACGGGCTGCGGAGGAATTAAGACGAGAAACTTTAGTAACGAGGAAAAAGAGAAAAGAGCAATATGGAGGATAATAGATAGCGATTGACATAGCATTTCAATTTTTGCAGATTAAAATTGGTTAGAAAGCATGGAGCTTGAAAAGAGTTCCACATGAGAGAAGTACGAGAAAAGAAACTGTTAGCATAGAACTTACGGCGACCTCTAGCAAGCTCAACTCTAAGTTGATGAGATCTCGCCGCCAGTCAACTAGTACACTTAAATTCATACATATTTATTATATACTATAGCATACATCTCATCTGAACAATTACCATGAAAGTATTTATAAAAAAGGCACAGAAATGCAAGCCTACAGCAATGACCAAGGGACTGAAGTCGAGCAGCAAGATGAGGACCAATAATATTGCTGATTCCTCTTTTGGACATTTTAGAGGCACTCAATGAAAAATAGCTGGGGAACTGGACCATAACTGACACCGATATTCTATGGAAAATGCAAGACTAATAGATATGTAAGATAAATTTCGGTAAGAAACTATTGTCTCGCTCGACACAGTGTGACGTCGTCCCCTGGTCGCAGCGCCAACCGTGTCGTTGTATCCCAGTCTACCACAGCACCAACCGTGACGTCCTACTTTGATCCCCAGTCTGCCTACCCACGTTGTGATTTGATCTAGGCAGAGGAAATCAATCAGTCATCGGGGCCGTACTGCAAACCGAGTCCAACGGGGGGGATACCACAAAAATACGTATAAAAGGCAACAAAATGAAAACTCAAAAGTTCAAAGTATCAAAGAAAAAGGTAACAAACTTTATGTCTAGTTATTCGATACATAGGACTGCATCTATCTCCCGACCCGTTCTATGGATTGTGACACGTCGTTTTCCGCTAGGCAAGTTTTAACACTTCAAGTCGTCTGCTCTCGAAGAAATTGGTGTTTCGGTGGGTCTTTGGACGAAAGTCAAAAGAAAAACTTATTTCGGTGATCTGGATCTAAGTCGCTCTTCAAAATAATTGTTCTTGGTTTGAAGATGTGGGTCTGGAAAATGTGCGGGAATCTGGTCAGCTATCTGCGAGGCGTGCCTCAACCGGAGACTGACTCTGGGAATTGCTGGGTCTCGACTCATTTCTGCTCGTTGTGGCTTCGTTTATATGGGCGCCGACCAAAACCGGGGTGGGTTTGTCGGCGCCGAGGGTTTCCTCGATAATTCTTAATACATATCCACCTCTTTGGTTAGGAATTTCCACCTTTTTCCATTTTTGGGAACCTTTCCTCACTCCCACCTTCTCATCATACTTCAGAGGGGCGTGAACTGCCCTCCCCACATCTTCGTAGCAACCTCTCTTACTCATCCTCCAGATGGGCGGCAACAGCCTCCCTCGTGCATTACGTGATCACCACTCGGCCAATGATGTCTTAGTCGGGCGTGGACGAATCTGCGGCTTCGCTTCAGGAAAAAAAAATATCTTGCTTAAAAAAAAAAATGATCTCTTTCTTCTTTCCTTTTTCTTCCCCTTAATGGTTTATCATTTCTCCAGCCGCGAACGGGAACGGGACAATATGACAATGACGGTCATAACTCTTGTTCTACACGTGGTTTACGTCAGGTGTTTTATCGCTAATTATCAGAATGTGTGGTCTTCTCGACATGGTCTCAAAAAAGGAACATCTCCAAAGTTCCAGTCGGTCTGTCGCCTCGAAGAAAGAAAAAACAAACACATTTATTTTCTTTCGGCACAATTCCTGATAACAAAAATTTATTATCGCAGTCCAAGGATGCTCGTGGGTGTTTTTTTTTTTTAATTTTTCATATCTGTCTAAGTCTTTTTGTCTGTTTTTCGTCACTTAACGAAAGAACATTTTCATTTGAATTTTTCTCTCTCTTTCTCTGGCCAGTCGGTCTGTAGTTGATAATAAGATGTCTTCCCGTACCAATAGTTTGTTTTCATACCCTTAGATAACACGGCCGATGCCAAAACATATCTGATTCTTTCCTTCCTTCCCTTTCTTTTTACTCAGAATTTCCCTGTTATAGTAATGACACTCTTTCGCCATTTGTTACTTATCAAAATATCCTTTTATCAATTGTCTCTTAGCTGTGTGTGTGTTCTTGCTTAAAACTCACGATTCGCTTCTTTCTTTTCCATTTCTGCCTCGTTAAATGGTGCCACAATCCTCCCCTAACCGTTTGTCATTTACCCGTAAATGACACCTAAACCCAAATACACCATTTAACATGCATCATGCATTTGTCCCATGCAATTCTATACTACTTTCCTACATGCAACGTAATGTTCTCTTTCAAGTTCTTCTGTTCTACATGTAATGTAATGTTCTTTTTCATCTTCTTCTGTTCTACTATTAATGTAATGTTCTTTTTCTTCTTCTGTTTTACATGCAAGTGTTCTTTTTCATCTTCTTCTGTTCTACATGCAATGTAATGTTCTTTTTCTTCTTCTGTTTTACATGCAAGTGTAATGTTCTTTTTCATCTTCTTCTGTTCTACATGCAATGTAATGTTCTTTTTCTTCTTCCGTTTTACATGCAAGTGTAATGTTCTTTTTCAAGTTCTTCTATTCTATATGTAATGTCATGTGTGTGTGTGCCTGTGGGTGCAGATGTGGTTACTATGTCTTGTTCTTCTTGGTCAATGTTTTCCTCTCCGCTGTGGGAGGTTTTCCGCCGTTCGTGGCGGTCTCACGCCAGCCTCCTCCGCTGATCTTCCTACAATTTCTTCGCCGATTCTGTATGAGTAAGGAACACTGCTCGGCATCTCCCTCTCGAGTTTCTGCATGTGCATTGGATTGTCGTTCGTTAATCTCCTCTTATTTCCTTCCTTCCCTTTCTTTTTACTCAGAATTTCCCTGTCATTGTAATGACACTCTTTCGCCATTTGTTACTTATCAAAATATCCTTTTATCCATTGTCTCTTAGCTGTGTGTGTGTTCTTGCTTAACACTCACGATTCGGTTCTGAGCCTCTCTTTTTCTTCTTTTCCTTTTCTGCCTCGTTAAATGGTGCCACAACAGTGAACCGACTAAACTATCAATGAACTCAGTGTAGTCACTTCAACTCACGTTAGACCGAGAAGGCGCAATGCGTCATTTTCTTGGAGGATAGCATCAGCCATGCTGATAGAAGGCAGAGAGTTGTTTCTCAGATGATTACTGGACATCGGTTTAATTTTAGAGTTGTTAAATTCCCCCAGTTAACGACGGTCTTGGGATCGTTTTGTACACCGGCTGCCATTTTTGATCTTGTCTGTCTGGTCAGTCTAAATATCGAGACAAGAGAAAATGTTAGTGTCGAAAGAATGTCGACGAGTGGCCGTTCAGAGCAATTTTTTCTTATCTGGCAGAGAGTTAGACAATTTACTTAAAGACGAGGATAAATCTAGAAACAGCAACATTGGGGTTTTACAGAGGAATACCGAAAATTCCATGGACAAAGCGAGTAAGCAACAAGGAAGTCTAAAGTATTATCCTAACAGAAATAAGACTTCTAATCAGAATATAAAAAAAAAACTAAATTCTTGGAGTTGGATGACATAATAATCAGAGAAAGGTAGATATGAGAAGGCGATGGCTACTGACTGAGAATCTTGTGAGAATGTGTGTCGTAATGCAGGGTGAGGGTCTTAGCACTGAGAAAAATGTGCTAAGAACCACATGATATAGAAAGATTTGAAACGCCAAGATCGCCTATGCACATAGAAAAAGAAAATCTGAGAAATGCCTCCACCCACTCCCGCTGGCAGTAATCGAATCTGCGTTCCCTTTCGTTTCAAACGCTTAGACTATAGCAAGTTTCTGTTGTTCCTTTTTACTGAAAGAACGCATTTTACCCAACATATTTTATGCTCCCTTTCGGATCCGAAATATATATCTTTATTTTTTTTACAGAATGAACAGATGTATTTTTACACAGATTTTTTATTATTTGGAACGCATTTATAATGAATGTTCTTCTATTAAATCGACGATCAATTTTTATTTTTACGAAACTGAGCAGATGGAGGTTTTTTTAAGAATAATATCCTAGTGACAAGATCTACTTTCTATAAAAAGAAAAAATGTGGCACCATGGCGTACTGAAACGTTATATTTAATATATATATATATATATATATATATATATATATATATATATATATATATATATATACATTTCTAAATAAAATAACACTTTCCAAAGACAAAATATGTAACCAGAAATTTTTATTTTATTTATTTAAAAAAAATTACAACAAAATGCTTATCTAAATACATTTTATGCAAACATACATAAAAATGAATCGTACATGAACATTGTGAGGCATTTTGTTACACCGGGATAGGAAGATGTTTCGGGCGGAAATCATCTTGAATAATTTGGGAAATGATCCTAGAATAATATATAGAGTTTTCAACTTTATTTCAATATTTCATGGGCTTCCGATTCTTAGGCATGACAAAGTAATAAGTTCAATAGCGTCATAAAAACCTCGGATAATTCAATATCTTTAATCATTTCTAAGATACAACGTTCCAAATCTAACAAATGGACAATCAGGTTGTGTGTGTGTGTTTGTATGTGTGTGTGTCTGTACGTTTATATATTGCATCGGATTTCCTACATTTTTCAACCGATTTCAACAAAACTTCACAGCACTACGTACAATTACCTTGCGGTGGTTCTAACAGGACCAAAAATTGGAAAAACACTATTGTTTTTGCACGAAATCAATTTGAAAACACGATTAAGAGGCACCGCTGTTTCGAGAATGAAAGGGGAACAACTCATATCGAGTTATACTTATTATAAAACCCAGGTTGTTTGTGTGTGTGTGTGCGTGTGTGTGTGTGTTCGCTTATATATGAGATCGGATTTCCTACATTTTTCAAGCGATTTCAACAAAACTTTTTGGCAGGTAGTGTTTCTTAGTGTCTTGCAGACTTTTTCTTTATTTTTACATTCAGAATGCTTTGAAACTACCTTTTACAAGACAATTATTTTAATAAAATTCTATTCAATCGGTAGACTCATAACGATTGAAAACAATGTTTTTGTTTGAGTTTGGGTTTGACCAATTCGTAAAAAAAAAAATCTAATTAAGACATGCGTGTCCGTCAATCTAAAACAATAATCTTTGTCAATTTTATTTTTCAGCCTTTATGATGGTCGATACTTGATCTATCTCTTACTGTTACATCCCCAGGCAACGCCGGACTTTACTGCTAGTATATATATATATATATATATATATATATATATATATATATATATATATATTTATATAATCTGTTTCGATAAGATGCATTATATATAAGGGTGTTTCATTAAAAGGGATCGAAGTATACAGTTAATAAATAAGTGTCATTTGTGAACATGTATTTATTTCTCTATTGGATCTTAATATTTAAGTAATGGTAATTGTTTGGGGAAAAATAATATTGCACAAATATCCGCCAAATCTGAAAGAAAAAAAATCAATAGATGCTTAAACGTAATTCACATTTAAATCGATACAAGTTATCAGAACACCCATTATATATATATTGAATATTACCCAGATTTTGATTATTAGCTAGGGCAGAGAGCCTTTCGCAAGTATTTGATAGATTCTTCACACACACACGCACACACACACACACATATATATATATTTAAAATGTGTGTATCTAAGCAGCTTTTTTGATTAATACATGCTTCATTAAATAATATAGACAAGTGTTGTCTGTTTGTTTTATGTAAATTCTTTTCATAACGTCTGATAAGCTTAATAACATTATCATTAAACGAAAAAAGAAAACCACAATATTGATACATATTTTTAATCTTATCGAAGTTTTCGGCTTACATAAGCCATTATCAAAGATGACAATTACATTACAATATTTTAAGAAATACATGGACAACACAGTGATGATAATCTGTTTCTATTTACATGGAAGATTTCCAAGCAACGACAAACTCGTGCATATAAGACGCTGGAAGTGAAAATCGCACCGCAGCTCATGACGTCACACATGACCACGGGAGAGAGAATTCGATAAGTATTTAATATGGGAAGACGTTGGTATAAAAACAATGGTTTCTGTTACCAATTATAAGCATTTAAGAATATTTGTGGAGATTTCATAGATTAATTAACAGGATAATAGATAAAAGATAATAGACGCAATGAATATTGCTACAGCAAGAGAGTATGAACAAAGTCACAATAAATTACGAACAATAAAAAAAATACACCTTTTCTTGGGTTGGTGCCAAAATAATGACGTTTTTTGACGTATTTTTTAACGGCAAAAAACGTCTTTATTTTTGCACCAGCCTAATATTTCCATAGAACTCCCAAAATTATATTATGTCGTAAGTAATTACAATTTTTCTCCGCCGAATCCAACGACCAATTACCAATTCCATAAACAGTTCATAACAGATGAAGACAAAAAAGATAATACAGACAAGGGTACATAACTGAAATGGCAAGTATCACACGGACGCTAATAACGACATTCGGCCATAGAAATTAGAATATACATTGTAATAATAAGACTTTCCCAGAAAGTGAAAGAGTGAAATCCAAATTAGCATTAATTCAATTTTTACGGTTTATCAACCTTTCGTAGGTTAATTTAAACCATATTTAGATATTAAGAATAATTCTTTTGTTTCGTGTTTGTATTAACATTTGTTTGGAGATAATGATTTTCTGTTACACCCAGATATGTGCTCTGCTTGATAGACGCTTAGACGATCATGTATCTTTCGATTAATGACTGACAAGGTAGATTTTTTCTCGCAGTACGTTGCCATTTCTTTCTGCCGTAGACCAGTTGCCATCAGTCAGTTATGTGCCACGCTAATATCCTTGGGAAAGGTATGAATCCTCTTCTTCACCCTCTAGATATGGGTAAATAGCAGTACAGACCGTGTATCACGCTTAGGCGATCATTTATCTTTCGATACATGACTGACGAGTCAGAATTTTTTTGCGCAGTATATTGCCATTTCTTTCTGCGGTAGACTAGTTGCCATCCACGGCTTTAGAACCCGGTCTGTCCTGCTATTTACCCATGGATGGAGGGAGAAGAAGATTCATGCGTTTCCCAGCGGTATTAGAACCTAAGTGAATGTAATGGAATTCGAACACGGCTCTCTGATTCCTCAATCCGAGCCGCTTACTCAAAGAGTATTATTTAGGCCATAATTAAAGGAAGTATATGTGTAATGTAATGAAACCGTTTAGAATTCGAACTCACCTTTCGGATTTCTCATTCTGAACCGTTCTCCATTCCATCACCCGCAGTTACTATTCTCAAGCCCGAAAAATCCTACTGATCGCGTTTAATCCGATTCGCGAATTATACATATCTGCTGTGCTTTATATCCTAACGTAAACAAAAATAATATTTTTATGAAATGGAGAAAATCCTACAGATTTTTAAAACTTATTTTTAAATTGGGCAACTCATATTTTAGTAGATGCTTTGTTTTTATTCATTTTTTAAACTGTATATATAGATATATTTATTTACATCTACCGGCTTGAATACTTTTAACTATTCGGGCTTTGATCAGGTGCCGAGTTGGTCTAAGTCACATCAGATCTAATAATGGTTTCCCCTAGGGGATGCATATTATTCTAACAACTTTTTTTTTTCCAAATATATAGGCCCGTAGATGTAAACAAACAAATATACGGTTTTGGAGATCAAAATTGCCTGGAAAGCATGGACTAGGAAGCGAGTTCTACAAGCGAGCCGGAATAAAAAGGAACTGTTAACATAGAATTTACGGCTACACCTCTCCAAATGATAAGGCCTTATTGCCTGTAGAAAGAACGGCAGAAATACCTCCAACAAATACCTCCTACATTGCCACTAACCTCCCCCCTCTCTCTCTCTCTCTCTCTATATATATATATATATATATATATATATATATATATATATATATATAAGTTTAATAAGATATATTAATATATGAACTTTATCTTTTCTACCCTTCAGCAAATATACAAAAACACTTACCTTTATTTTATAATTGTTTTCTACTTCACAAAGCGACTGAACTCATAAACTTAAATGCATTTTCCGACGAACTGCAAGTAAAAAAAAAATAAAAGAATAGCCTTCAGAAAAACGATAAAAAACAATAAAGAACATAATTTCTAATTCCTCAAAAAGGAGAAAAAAATCAAACGTACGCGAAAACAAAACCAAAGACTCACAAAAAAAAAAAAAAAAATAAAAACAAAGAAAGAAAAGGAAACTTGAAACAAATCAAACTCACCTTCCGTAATGCCGCTCCCACCTTCGACGTATCTACTCTCGAAATTTCCACTCACTGCTGACTTTAAATTTCGCCTTGCCATCCAATTCCACCATTTCCATTCGGCATAGATGAAACATGCCTCGTACAGAAATGCTCGTTTATATTTTCTGTTTATTTCGGTGTTTCCTGTGTTTGTTTTTATTTCCTTACTCTTTTCAACTTCAGCAAAACGTCACTTCCAATTTCGACAATTCTGTAGTGCTATAAAACCTGAAGCGCAACTCGAAAACGCTTTAGGAGATTAGAAAAGAAGAGAATAAATAAAATACGCGGAACGAAATAAATAAAGTGTAATGGAATAGAAAAAAGATGGTAGAAATCATTTAAGATATTAGTGTTTCGTAAATTTTCGATTTATTTTTTAAGATTTCTTTGTTTTTCTTCTTCTTTAAGTTTCTATTTTTATCTTTATTTACTTTTTTTTTATTTATCCGCAATTTTTGCCAATATCATCTTAGTTCGGACTGACGTTA
>OZ010601.1:17417638-17530138 GCA_963932145.1 Acanthosepion lycidas | reverse complement strand
TTGTATGAAATGTTCCCTTTTTGATTATGTCATTATTTTCTTTTCGAATTACATGTGATAAAGATTGTAATTGTTGCTGCTGCTGATTGGTTTTGTTTGGTAAGTTTATTTGTTTTTGAAGACGTTTGTCCCTCTCTAAGACCTACTGCTTATCATTTGTGAAAAAATATACATATATATACGGCCGTAGCTTACTCTAGGTCTACGGTACAGGCCCTTAAAATAACAAGAGCAATAATAATAATAATAATAATAATAATAATAATAATAATAATAATAATAATAATAAAGTATCAAAATAAAAAGATCTCGAAGAGGAAATCTCAAAGAAATATAAATAATTCCAGTTGTAGTAGGATCACTCGGATTGATTCTGAAATCTTCCGATAGACTCAGTGAAGTTGTTGCGGGTAGCCCATGCCATAATGTAATACAAAAATTGTACTCACAAGTAGAGCTGACAGATAACGAAGAGCTTTATCTTTGTAAAATATGTGTCATCTTAGATTTTGTTTCTTTTAGACAATTATGGCCATTGGAAAGCATTAGATCTCTGAGATTAGAATTCTGATTGGGACTCGGAAGTATATTTGTATATAACAGAATTCAAAGGAAATAATAATAATAAAACCGCTTCATGGCCAATATTCCTCCCGTACCAAACAAGCTGACATAGTCAAAATCTGTACCCATCAGTGGCTACGTAGTACAGGGTTGAAATATGAAACTGAAGGTTTTATCCTTGCTGCACAGGACCAATGGTTGTTAACTAGAAATTATCAAGCACATATACTAAAATATTGTGTTAGCCCAAAATGCAGATTCTGTGATAAATATCCAGAAACAATTGATCATCTTGTATCAGGTTGCACGATATTGACACCCACTGAATATAAAATCCGACATGACAGAGTTGGCCAATATCTGCACTGGAAAATCTGCAACTTCTACGGGAAGGAAACTGAAAGAAACTGGTATGAACACCACCTAAACCCGGTTACGGAGATAGGACTTGTTACAATTCTATGGGACTACACAATACACACTGACAGAAAAATCAAAGGTAATAGCCATTATATAGATATTGTTATTAAAGACCACAAACAAAAACGGTGCCTCCTTATTGATATGGCAGTCCATGCTGACTGCAATGTATCTTTGAAGATATTCAAAAAGCTGTCAAAATACAAGGACCTTGAAATAGAAATCTCGAAAATGTGACATATGTGAACATTAACAATCCCTGTTATAGTTGGAACCATAGGACTGGTTGGAAAAGATTGCAGTAGACGAATTGAAGGGATTCCTGGAAGTCCATGCCTCAAGGAGATACAGAAAACTTTCTGACATGTACAGCCCACACTTTACGAAGGGCTTTATCTATGTCATTTTTTTTGTCAGTGATGCTATTTCTAACCTTAGGTCCCTGGGCGGGACCCGGAAAGAAATGTGTAAACGCCAGAAATCAAAGAAAATAATAATAATAATAATAATAATAATAATAATAATAATAATAATAATAATAATAATAATAATAATAAATGCAATTAAAACAAAAACTAAGATAAAAAAAATAGAACTTAATAAACATTTGGGAGAAATCGGAGAAAAAGTTCTGAATAAGAAATACTAAGAGCCAACATTCCTGATCTGGATTAAACTCTTACGAAAAAAACCTGAAGGATTCATAATTCTATCGCTCAGGAATTTTCACTGAAATATCCGGAAGCTTAGCAGCTCTCGATTCTACAGCTTCTATTGAAATAATCAGGAGAAAATTGAAGGTAGTATATTTGGTTATGGCCGACTGGCACCAGTAGAGTAATTTCAACGACATGTTAAGGCCTAAGAGCCACTCGAAATACACACTTACAGTGTTAGAGTTTATGGTGATATGTGGGAAGATAACGTTGGAGCTAAAATATTAATTGCTTATGAGTGTAGTGACCAAGGAAGCATCATTTTGGAAATCGGTTTCAGAAAACTGTGGCTCGTGGAAAAAATGCTCGATGACAACTTATATATCACCAAAGGCATACGAAGGGTAGAGGATGGTTCGCTACACTGTGCGTGACAGGGTGTGTCTTAGGCGTGAACGTTTGAAATGGGGAAACCTAGGAATATACTTCGTCCGCACATGTTCCATGCAACTAATTAATGACATTTCTGATGGCATCACTTCCAAACTTGTTACTTCTGCTGATGACACAAACGTTATTTGGGAGTATTTCTATGCTGGGCCCTGTATAACATTGATACATACAAATTGTATTTAATCCTATCTCGATAATATACCTGATATATTCCAAAATGTTAAATTGACTGTTGATCTAAAAAAAAACATACAGTTTGTTTTTAATTGGGGCAATGAAAGGCTTGTTAAATTTAAATCTCTAAACCAAAACGTCTCTTATCAATTGCATGTATGACCCCTTCCTGCTTCCCATCCTGCATGACTTACATCAACCTGCAGGAGAGTGGCACATTACGCCTAATCGGGCTTATATTATCGTTCGACATGAAGTAGAAAGATTATATCGATACTATTAAACAGTCTGCTAAGAAGGTCGGATCTCTCTTGAAATTATCTTATATATTTATAAGTCTACTATTGGTTCATGCTTCGAATATTACTGCAATATACAGTACGGTGCTCCAGATCTATATCTGGAGATGCTTAATAAAATCCAAAGAAAAATACGAAATAATATTTGTCCTGCCCTAGCGTCTCGGCTTCACTTTCCCAGTGCCGTAACTATAAATACTTTCATGATAAATCTTCTAATGTGCTTTTTTCTATGGTACCTACACCTTATGATTTTAAGTGCAATACTATGTAGCCGGCGGCAACGTCTCATCAATTCACTGTTTAATTGGTCAGATGTAATTTTAGCTCTATGCTAACATTTTCTTATCTCTCGTGAAAATTTCTTCCAGCTCCATGTTTTCTAGTCAACTTTGATCTTTAAAAATTTAAATGCAATATAAATCGTTATGTAATTTATTCTTGATTACTCTTCGAGTTTCCCGCTCCTTAAAAAAATTTCTCGATTTTTTGTTATTCTTTCACAATCAGTAACCTATTGTGTGTCAGTGGCCTTACTGCGTACCATGGAGAGATGCAATTAAAAAAAAAGGTAAATATTATCTGGGATTCCAGCTTTCAGAATTAAGGGAATATCTAGACAAATCAGCAAAATGTAATTGTGAAAAATCATCTTAAAAACATATCTTCTGATGAATTTTGTAGCTTCAGCCGATAAAAAATATCTTTAAAATATTTAAGAAACAAATTAAATGCGAAATCATTGAGATTAATATGATTGTAACAAATATAACGACATGAGCTCTTCTTGTTGTTTTACTGTATTTTTCATCTCCCTGGTTGTATGGGCACCTGTTTGCATTTGAAGAAGAACAAGAACAAAGAAAAAGAAAATAAAGAAGAAGAAAAGGAAAATGGAAGAAGGAATAGAAGTAGTAGAAAAGAACAAGAAAAATAAAAAGAAGAAAAAAGGAAGAGAAAAAGAAGAAAAAAGGAAGAGAAGTAGCAAGAAGAAAAAGGATAAAGTAGAAGAAAATGAAAAAGAAAATAAGTAGGAGGAAGAATAAAAAGAAGAATTAGAAAAAAGAAAACGAAGAACAAAAAAGGAAGAAGAAAAGAAGGAAAAGAAAAAGAAGACGAAAGAGAAAGGAAGAAAGAGAAGTAGAAGAAGAAGAAACGATGATGATGATGATGGTGATGATGATGATGATGATGATGGTGATGATGATGATGATGATGATGATGATGATGATGATGATGATGATGATGATGATGATGGTGATGATGATGGTGATGATGATGATGATGATGATGATGATGATGATGATGGTGATGATGATGATGATGGTGATGGTGATGATGATGATGATGATGATGATGATGATGATGGTGATGATGGTGATGATGATGATGATGATGATGATGATGATGATGATGATGATGCAGAATTGGAAAAAGAAAACGAAGAAGCAATGTCAGCTTAATATGGTAGTGGTTCTATTCTGAAAAAAAAAAAGTATTTAAATGATTTACTCGTCTTTATTCATATGGAGGCTTTTGCCTGATTGAATTCGGAAAATGAACATTCTGTTCAGATCTATATTATTTATCCAAAAATATGAATATCTTTCATTACCGAAAAGCAATTTTCCAAATACAACGTGTGAAAGCAAGTGCAATACCCTGCCGTCGTCAGCCAACAACCAGGCAAGGTAATACAGTTTCGACGGTTAAGGCGCTACTGCCAACGATGGCGCCAACAGCAGCTTTTTTCACGAGACAAGGTATTTTTTTCTGTAAACGTGTCAGTCACTGAGATATTTTATGCATCAGCAAGTCAGATTTTTAGGGCTGTGTTAAAAGTGTTTGCATTTGATCGTTATCACAACGTACTCGTAGCAACCGTTATCAATGACATAGAATAGTTGGTAAACAGATGTATTTCACGTCGGAAGTAACATTGGATTGCGAGCATGCTTTTAATTAACTTTGTTTATTTTGGATCTTCATGACATTATATATATATATATATATATATATATATATATATATATATATATATATATATGTTAGTGTTCATATTCTTATATGATGTACAAACCTTGCAGGTTGACTGATCGTAACTCACGAAAAATGCCCATTAGGAATCTCTAAGGTGACGTGATTTTGAAACTGATAACAGACTTGGGCAAAAGACACTAAATTATATAAATTTTTTCATACATTATATATGCTAAAATTAAACTATTTGGATTCGGTCCGACAGATTCAAAGGTAATACAACAAGCAATCAATAAGATGTGATGGGAAGCTCTTCTCCAAATTTTGTATTATCTACGCATTTCTCCATTTCTCACTTATTTTTCAAAAAATATTTATAGAATTAATGACACTAAGAATAACGGAATTCAATGCGTAGAGTTATTTTAATTAATGATGACTGACTGGAGGGAGTAATGTCATGATCAGAAACTGTGAAATTACTTTGTGAATAAAACATACAATGAATAACTTATCGTATCAAGAGTTCCAAGAATATGATTAGAAATAGATATTTAATAGTTACAGTAAAGAGCGAACCGTAACGCATGTAAATGAAGATGTTTTCGGAAGGCATTATATTACTTCTCTTTTGAGGAATTTAATTTAACGTATCGAATCATATGTCCAAAACTCTTACTTTAAAAGCGTATTAAAGTCGCTGATATTTTATAAAATGTATAGCGGAAAGATCTTAATTAATTTTAAAATTATTTATTTTTATGCTAGTCGGAGCTTGTAGATATTCGTTACTGTATTTTATTTTTCCACATGAAGAGCTTATCGAACAGTTATGTTTTAGAGTGCCAGTTACCAACCATTCTTCATCCCATCACTAAAGGAGCCTTGTTCAATTTAATGATCCCAAAATTAGCTAACTTAACCGGCCATGCTTTGTCTTTAAAAGGATCAGATCATACCAAAAAGTTAATATCGCTCTAAGATCAAAATATTTACTTGCAATTTTAATGCCAGATTTTCTGATGTGTTAAATACTGAGGTTCCAGCAGTTTAGACATTTACCAATATGACCCACTAGGCCAGGTATAGAGTATCTTCATGATACTTGAAGACTTTAACTATCTTGGACCTCACATACGAGATTCCTAAGAAAAATATATCAACGTCTGCGAAGCTCTTGCATGGGATTCTTGTTACAAACTTCACAAGATTTGGCGATCGAACCTTCCGCCCTTGTTGAAAGTCCAAACCTTTTGAACATTGACTGAACCAGTTCTACTGCTTGGACTATAAACTTGGACATTATCTGCTCGTCTTGAAAGACGACAAGATGGAACATATTCAAATCTACTTAGAAAAATCCAGAATATCATTTGGAGACCCCATGCAACTCTGAACACTATTTGCATAGAACTGAAATCAGTCTCTCTCAAGCTCAAACGAAAACGAGCGGACAGAGTCATTGTCTTATCTTTAATCCTATGGTATTCTCTCCCAAAATTAGCTTGACCACACACCATACATCAGTATTCAAGGTTGGCCATTGGTGATCTGAGGAGAGCAATGTAGAATTGAAGAGTGTGGAAACGGATATTTAATGAAGTTCCAACCAACCATGACGAGGTTGAAGGATGATGATGAGGATGATGATAATGCTGATGATGGTGATGATGAGGATAGGGTATAGAATCATCCACAAAATCGTTGTATTATATTAGAAAGAATGAAGTGTTATTTTGGGGAATAGACATCCGAGTGTATTTTTCTCTAATCACTCGGACCTTACCATATTCTAGTCGAGAGTCAGCAATTATTTTGTAGTGTGCTTCTATTTTGAGAGACTATTGAGGCTTCAACTGGAAGAAAAAAGTAAAGAAGACATCACTGGTAGACTCAAAACATGCATTAACTTTTTTTATGAAGCAATGTATTCAAATATGGAAAAACAAATGAGTCAATATCATATACTTTTAACACTAAAAAGATTGAAATATAAAAAAGAACTGTCTTTAAAAAGTTAGAGTTCTAAAAATAAACCAGATTTCTTGCAAGACAATACAAATCTCATATTACAGAAATTTACAAAAGCATAAAAAAGTACCCTGCAGAAATAGACATTTATTAAATCAGAAATAATGACAGGGCTTCAAGTAATCAGGTATTTACCACTTTTTATAATTTGACTACTAGCAATGCATATATGAAGTTACAAAATACACCCAGGTTGTGTCGAGCCGGAAGTAAACAACTTGGTTAGGTATTTCTTTCTGTTGGCTACTGACATGTCACTAATTTGTGGACAAGGGACAGGTAAAATTTTACAGGACTTAATAACGAAAGAAAAACGAATTTATAAATATGACAGTTGTATTTTTTTATATTATTAGTGGAAGTAAATAAGAGTATGTCACGTCGGCTTGACATAGATAATTAGTGCACTATGGAAAAAAAAAAGATTTATTCACCCAGTTGCATTTTCCCCAGTAAGGACATTATTTTATTCACTATAAGGGAACACCTCCCTGAAAGAGCTTAGGGATACACGAAATTAGAGGTACATATTTACGCATGTCCACGGACGAGAAAATGTAACACATATCAAAGCAACAAGCATTGTGAAAGGGAAACGAAAAGATAGTCTTCCGTGTAATAATCCCAACATAAATTAGGGCTGGTAGAGATACATTTGTGCTTCTGGAGAAACCTACTTAGAGGAACATTATTTTGAGCAGGCCGCATTTACATGCTATGTACATAATGAAGACATTTTGCAAACGTGAAACAGCGAGTTCTGTTATTTTTTTTTTTTTTCAAAATTAAGAATTGGTAGCCGGAAATATTATCTATTTCTCGTGAAAATATTTTCGATAGGAAAACGGCGTCATGGGCTTGTAAGCTGAAGCATATGGGAGCTGATTGCTGCGGACACAAACCCGATAGGGGCAACTGCCCTATTTGACTACTAAAAACAAAATGGTTGATCGACAAATTTCTTCACTGTATGAAGTGACGTCGCCATGCAACCGTCACGTGACTTCATAATCACCAAATGGAGAAAATCGACTTTGGTATCCCGATATTCTAGCAATTAGGACGCAAAACTGTATCACTTAAATATGTAGAAGAAATATAGTAATTAAGCTATAATTGTGGATCCTAAATTGCAGATAGCCTTAAGCGACGAAATGATTAAGGAATTATTTATAGAAAAAAAAACAACCTCTAGACATATGTGATTCAGTTTCATGTCGACTCAAATATATATATATCTTTTTTAATTTAAAATTAAGATTACTTTTCCAATAATTTAAATATTAGGTTTTAATTTACAGATAATAGGAGCTGTTTATTCTTAAAGAAAGTGAAAATTCTTAATAAAAATTGATTTCAGATTATGTTATCACATATTGCGGCATAATACATAAAACCGTTTAAATTTGCCAACAGTTAAATACGGTCTACCAAAAATGAGAAAAGCTAATTTTTCATGAGGATTTATGAACATATTCGGGAAGTACAAAAAGCATTATTTCCTTAGAACCTACCATACATACTCAACACTAAGTTATCGTAATAAAAGTCTTTTTTTTTTTTTGTTAAAGATCTCTAGGTTCTCATATATTAATACGCTGAACAATTGTCAATTATTAGAATAATTATTATACTACTGTTTGGGTGCGTGGGATCTCTGCAGTTCATTGTAGCAGGCACCGTTCCATGACGTATCTCTATAGACTAGTGGTAATTGTGCTGATTAACTTTCCTCTATGGCAACAAGTCTTTATCAATTTAAGCACAGTACTAGACTGGCGGAGAGGTTTCACCATTTTATATTTGTAACCAAATGTTCTGCTAACAGTTTTTTCCTCTCGCATTTCTCCATCGTAGAACTCTCTTCCAACGTTTAATCTTCTGATTAACTTTGATATTCAAATATTTAAATGCAATGTCGAGCGTTATCTTCTGTCTTGTTAAGTACGGTCTTTTTGATTATTCAGCCTACTTAATGTTTTATTTTTTCTCATAATGTCTCACATCCAGTAAGCCATTGCGTCTTAGTATATTTATTGCCTTACTCGGAATGAAATGATTAAATAACTCGTATTCAGGGTGTTTTGGTAATAACTAGTTTTCATGAACCCATATGCTCTACAACGCAGCTGAACGCAGTTATCAACCAGCAGCGACTGCGACTCTGATACATGTATGCCAGTATCCTCAGAGTTCAATGATGGACGTCATGAGCAAAATTGCGGCACTATAACCAATGGCATTTATCTGATAAACATGTTCATGGTAATTATTCTGATGAGCTATCCTCTTTGTTACTTACATTTATGAATTTAAGTGCAGTACTAGATTGGCAGCTAGGGGTCATCATTTTATAGTTGAAATGGCTACATAAAATCGTAAGTTCTATGCTATCAGTTTCTTAATCTGATAAGCATGTCCATGGCAATTGTTCTGATGAGTACCTAGACTATGAATCAAAGTGCAGTACTAGATTGGCAGTTAGGTCTCATCATGTTCTGTTCTTTCTCATCGCCTTCCATACAAGCAACCGCGACCTCGATAATATTCATTCTGTAGAGGATAATAAAAAATGTGGCGCCAGCTACCATTATATTTACTTAGTGTTATATAATAACTTTTGGCACGTCATAGTATGTAAATAAATAGAAAATTTTCTTTCCACGTCTTTTTTTTAATTTTGAGAAATAATGATGTTTAGTTTGGGTGAAAAAACTTTTCATAAAAAAAAATACTTAACAGTAATAAAAAGTGTCTCGGCTTTTACGACACGTCATGCAACAAGTATACCTTCAGAAGTGTCTGGTTTTCGAACGCGATAGTTAAAAGACTATACCATTGTCTGCATTTATTTCATGTAGCGAAATATCTGATTTATTCGCTGTGCTGTCATATTTACGATTTAGGAACGTTTTCCACAATGATCGTATTCTGAATAACAACCGGTTATACTGTTTGTATTTTGCTTTTCATCTATGCAAGGGCTCCTTATCGAGTTAGAGACAATGAAGCCAAGCCGCTCGGTACGCATAAATGACACAGCCAAGTCCGTAAACCAGATTTGTAGGAAACCACCGCCCAGCTTATTTGTAAAATAATAAAATATTTTTGACCGCACGGAAGAAAAATATTGACTGTAACGTATAACAGTATTTTCTTTCTTAAAAAGTTGTTTATACTGGTCTTTTCCTACTCCATTATATTTAATTCATATATATATATATATATATATATATATATATATATATAGTATTATCCGACGTGCAAATTTTCGGGATAACTGCTGAGATATTACTCTATTTATTGAACAATTTAGTTCATGCCACATTGACTGAAAACCTCCTACAAAAACAAAAACGAAAAAAAAAAAAAATCTCATATCACCATATTAGTTTCAAAAAAACGCACTCTCTTAAATTTTCAAAAAAAAAAAAAGTTCAGACTTAGCGTTTCGACTGCACGCTCCAAAAGTTTTTTATCCGTTAACAATAAAACATTTTTAAAAACAACATTTAATCTTTCGTGTCCGCTACTACCCGGATTTACTAAAAACAAAATAATTTCCATGCCTGAGGATGGGCGTATGTACAGCTGAAAGTACTAGCAGATAAAAAAAAAGACTTTATATAACTTGTAGTTATTAAAAATAAGGATCGAAACAGTCATCGAAGTCATTTTGTTTGCGAAGAAGTTTTTCGACATTTTATATCATAAACTTTACTAATCTACTTTTTGTATAAATGATTCATGTAATATAAATTGAACTACACCTCATATATATATATATATATATATATATATATATATATATATATATAATTGGTTGGATTGATGTGAGTTTGTGACCCGGGGTTTCACGCTTTTGTGATCGTCAGAGTTTGTCAGACGACCGCAAATGTGTGAAACCCAGGGTCACAAACTCACATCAATCCAACCAAATATATTAGCTGTATCTATGATATTGAGCTTTTTCTAATAAGTACCGCGCATATAATATATAAATAACTATATATATATATATATATATATATATATATATATATATATATATATATATATATATATATATTCCGAGAGTGGCTACTGCAGTGTGTGTAGTTATTTATAAGAAAAAGAAACGCTGGCTATTATTCGGGAAGTAGAGCTACTTGAACTTCGATGCTGGTATGAGACGAGGGTGAATCAGGTGTGTGTAATGGTCAGCGCTTGACGCATAACACGCTTATAGGGATTGCATTTAACGAACGTTAGACGTCGAGATATCCGAGGTAAAAATTCCAATAAACAGCCTGTGATCTTATTATTTTACAGCGTTACAAGACAAAAGAGATGGCAGATAATCATGGACTTGGCACAAAAATATCGCACTTTAATAGTACCCAGAGGAAGCGGCAAAAAATAAACAGGCTATCAGACACGGTACCCTTAAAAAAAAGAAAACGTTATCTGGTAGCTTAACGTTTATAGGCATGAAATAGTGAATCGGAAAGCCAATATCAATTTCAGGTTGAATATATACGCTCAGTTTCTCAACCATACTCATGAGTAAGACTCATATGCATCTTTTCTCAAATCACCTATTGTTAATAGTCATTATCTATCTGTTATTTCTCCGAAGTCCTGCGGTGTTTACAATGAGAATTATCAATAAAAATACAGAACGAAGTTTTATAGACTATACATACGCGTTTCAAAACCTACGACTCAAAGACCTATTTGAACAGCCAGGTAAGCTCGTGTTAGTTCGAAAACGGATAATCCTTAACTTATCCGGATGGAATAATAATACAGTATACTCGAATAGAAATGACCATGAAGAAAGCATGTGCCTTTTAACCTGTCATAATTAAATTCTAAAGAGAGACAATCCGGAGAAAACTGGATATCCTAACAAGATTTATTTTGACAGACACTATACTAGAAGTATAAAAAATGAAGATTGATGGCAGGCACAGAAATGAATCTTACAGTTTTATACTTAATAAGTCAATTGTCAATCTACGCGCCTCTTCCTAATAATATTCATAATATCAACTTCAGTCATTATCAAGACATTCCTAGTGTGAGTCTCAAAGATTATATTCGGTGTATTATGGCATTAAAATATGCCTTTTCATCAATAACTGTATTAATTTAACATCTAGAAAATCAAGATTATAGACCCTGTAATTTCTGCTGCATCCAGACGACACGTAAATATCAGAAGAGAAAAAGAGGAAACTTATAAACTAGCAGACAGCTGTTGAGGTCTGTTTATTTGTTATCACAGCTCGGTTTTGATGTTTTTTTAGGTGCGAGAGAAGTGGAATAAAACACATGCATTAATAAAATATAGGCTTACATTAATGCAGATAATGCAATCGTCGGTGTACTGAAGCGTGTTTGAAAAGTTGAGTTAAGAGGAAAATATTTCATCGTCAATTTGCCAAAAGATAGTTCAAATACGTTTATTGTGCAGAAATCACATTCTATAAATTTTCTGTAAGGCTTGCATGAAAACTTGTTCGAATAGGTAGATTTTACATCGTCTATTTGCTCTTTGATAAAATGTTCTCAAATACGTTTAGCTTTGGCGGTAGTTAACTGTTAGTGTTTCGAAAACATAAAATGACACCAGAGTAACATTAGACAGCTGCTCACTAACTATATCAAAACACCAGCAAAATAAAATAGTAAAAACAAACTTATGTTATCTGTCTGGGATGAGAAATTACTGTTATTCACAGTATTTATATTGGGGCTATTATTCTTGAAGTGTTTTCCTTCCGAAATGAAGGTCGGCCAATTTCTAAGGAAATGGCCAGCTTGTCTGAGAATGGTTATTCTTAATTTGAAAAAGACAATCAGTAAATTAACCGAAATAAAAAGCATGTATTATTATTATTAATATTTAAAAAAATTATATATATATATATTTCATATATATATATATATATATATATATATATATATATATATATATATATCACATTTGAAAAGAGGCTGAAAACCATACCATGGGTTGAACATTCCGTTTTTTGTTATTATTAGTTATGTGGGGCCAAAACAGGTGCCACCACCCTAGGATATGGCGGACCCGGGAACACCAGAAACTAACAAATAAATGGCTCTATACTCCACAAAAATTCTGGACAAGAGACCCCGCCGCGAAATGCAGCTCATCGTCCCACCCAGGACGCGGATGTAGTTTATCGTCATACCCAGGACGTCTTTTACATTGAAAATAATAATTGTGTATTTATACGCGTCCCCACTAGTTAAGCCGTAGTTGAACAAGTTTATTTCTAACGTTCCAATCGGTATTGCGCGAAAGTGAATATAACCTACCCGAGAGGAATTGAAACACCGTTCATCAATTTCCAATTCTGAGGCGTTATCAATTAAACCACCCGCATACTCAAGTGTAATACATTGCGCATTCTCGAGTGGACACCCATCTAGGTATGTAACTTATTGAAAAGTATACATCAGCAGAAAATTAAGTAGATGAACATCAAGTTCTCTTCTTATAGTTTCTTTTCTCTCACTCCTCGTCTATGAGGTTGAACGACAATCGCCATCTTCTGTCTTTCTGAAACGTATTGAGTTATTATCCTTTCTACTCATTCAAGTCTTCTCATTCTCTTTCACACGCAGTAACCCCTAGCATCTGAGAAGCATTATCGTCTTGTCTGGGGTGAAAAGATGAAAGATTTAAAAGAATTTTAATACAGTACTTATAAACTGCTTTAACCATATGACTTAAATATATGTGGGTGAATTGAACCGGCTTCTTTTATGCCAACACAGTGGCATTATCACCTTGACTGAGAGTGTGTCAATATATAAAGCATAAATCTTCGACAACAAATTCAATATATAATATATATATATATTATGTGTGTGTCTACATATATATATATATATATATATATATATATATATATATTATGTGTGTGTCTATATATATATATATATATATATATATATATATTATGTGTGTGTCTATATATATATATATATATATATATTATGTGTGTATATATATATATATATATATATATATATATATATATAAGTGAACATTGAATTCAACACTTAGAGGCGACAGTATATATATATATATATATATATATATATATATATATATATATATATATATATGCTAGATACAATCGTCAGGTCTGACGATTGCATCAAGCATGAAACAGACTGTCGCCTCTAAGTGTTGACTTCAATGTTCACTTTTATATTTACACACGCTCTATCGCTGATATCACTTTATCCCATAAATATAGCCCACCTTAAGACTATATTTCTTATAAATATATATATATATATATATATATATATATATATATATATATATATATATATATATGTTGATGTGTGTGTGTGTGTCTTTATGTGTCTGTGTGTGTTTATGTGTGTGTGTGTGATCGCGTCGTTTTGTGTACCTGTGTGTGTGTGGATATATAAAGCATAAATCTTGGACAAATTCAATGGAACAGGAACTGACATAGAAGATGCCGTAAAAAATAAATAAAATAAAAACGAAACGATAACATTAAATGTATCGTGAAGGCTTAACGCGTTCATATTTGAAAATGATGGATCCGACATATCAGAGATAAGAACAGTCTGTAATAATGATTTATAAAAATCGCAAATACGCAGACATTGGATAATTTCAAATTTATTTTCATAATATATGTACCGCAGACGAGAAAAATGTTAAGAATAAAATCAATGTGTTTGCGACGGTTGTCCTTCGAGTACAAAGATGACGTCTAGTATCTGCCTCTCATCTGGTAACTCGGAGGTGGCTTCGCAAACCCAGGCCGGAGGCGCAGATTGTGAAACAGTGTGGGCACTGAAAGACTGTTGCCCTAATCAATGCTGACGATGCCATGTGGCGTTGATCTCTGGTAGCCGTGAGCTTCTGGCGTCGAGCGTCCTCGAATGTGACAGCAGCATCATGAATTTTGATTCGCCATCTTGGTCGATTACTGGCGCGCTTTTCTAGTTCTTTAGCTTCGAGCTTTCACCCTTAGTGATTTGCTTTCATGCTGTACGACATTGGTTTCTCTTGCCGTGCATGAACTCTCCGTATAGCAGGGATCTTGGTAAGCGGTGCTCTTCCATGCTGATTTGCCTCTACCTAGGCAAGTCTTCTCATAAACGCTCTGTTTGCATCCATAGCTATGGATGCTAGTCTACATCATTTTGCATGATAGCCGTTGACCCAACAAGAAGGTTCACACACAATTTCACAAGTATTGTTAATCTTGCTTGGCGTCTTCTCCGAATATTATTCATTTCATTGCCTCTTAATTCATTGCGTTTCATAAGCCCACATCAACACCTCTCCAACAGACGTGGTTCCCGGCGATCCTATTCAGCTCGGCCAATGTTGTACCAGCTGCCTTTCCGATGATTTTCAGCAGCACACGCCATATGTTCCGCTTTGGAGGAATCATCCACGGCCATGTCGTTGTGTTAAGATATCATTGATTCTTCTGTAACAAGTTAGTTTTTAAGTGCGTAGTTTGTTAGCCAACTGCACAAACCCCAACCTGGAAGACCATGGTGGGTCTTTCGTCTGGCTCAAACAGCTCGAGCTTGTCTAGACCTGCTAAAGGCCGAAGCCCCGCTTACATAGCTCTGGGGGCCGTTGAAGCAAGCAAACCTTCCTACCACGTCAAGGCAACACATCATCAGGACGGGAATATAATAATTATAATATAAGTAACTGAACTTGTTTATCTTGCTTATATATTCTCTTTCTAACTCACTGTATGAATAGAAAACATAAAAAGAATGCATTTTTTGCAGTCACCTATTTTAAACGTGAGTGTATTCATAAATGTTACGCTATTTATGTAAAGTGTGATATAACCGCTGAAGAAATGAAAGCTCTTTGTCTCTCAGGTAAGAGTGCTTGTAAAAAAAATGGAAGTTTACGTTAAAACAGCAAGTGGTTCCTTATGCATCCTTAATTTTAAAGATCCTCCATGTTTGGCAATAGGTTAATAAATACTTATCCGTTCATAATTGCGTCCTTATCTGGTGTTTATAAATGCTGAATTTTCTCTATAGCGTTTTTTGAATTGTTGATCGGGAATCATGGAAGTAGTTTTCGAGTTCATGACTTTTAATTTAATGTTTATATTTAAGGTGATCTTTCAGACAAGATGGCGTTCATTGATACATTTCGGGTCCAATAAGCACATTGGCATCCTTTTCAGTTTCAGAGATTTAACCAAATATTTTTTTTTCTTTTTGCAGTTAAAGCTAATCTTAATAAAAAGACAGAAAATTTTAATTAAATGTCCAAAGTTATTGTGTTTTTTTTATATTTTTATGTTTTAAATCTTTTTTTAAGAATCACTTTTGCTAATATGACAGGCGTAGTTTAACGTTGAAATACGAGAAAATGAGCATTCTTGTGAAAATATATTTGATTGCAACATTGAAAATTGGTAAACGTAAAATTTTTACAGCCCCTACCACGTATGCTGAGCATGTTATTGCAATTTCCAACGACAGTCGACTGCTCGGTTGGCGAACCAGTCACTGTTGTAGACGTCGGCTCTTGAATATTTGTGTGTGTGCAACATCAACAGAAACAAATGATGTTTTAAACTGAAACTATATCACCTTGACATTGGTCATCTTTCTGAGAGAAAGCGCATCATAAGAAGCTTGAAAGATTTATTCTTCTTTTATACGCCGTGTCCCTTCAAGATCAAGGCGATCATGACTCTCCACATCTTCTTGTTTCTTTATAACTGTTAATAAGTTTAGTTTAATTGTTATTAATACTAAACCCTTTACGCAATATCATCATGCATGTTTCCTGCTGATCTCCTGTTCCAATTTTCTTCAATTTGTCTTGTGAGTATCAAGTTTTCCATGCACTCAATACGTGACCTCGGAATTTCAACTTCCTCTTTCTGATATTATGTATAACTTTCCTTTCTCCTTCCACTTTCCCCCAAAACGCGTCCATTTCTAACATATTCCGCCCATTGTACTCACTGCATATTTCTGTAGAACTAGTTGCTTCAAGTTCCTTCGACAGTACGCTCAAACATTAGGTCAAGATGCATTAGGACGTCTTTCTAGTAAAATACAAAAAAAAACAAAAACAAAAAAAAATAATAATGACGCCTTTCGAAGATATTCTGCCGATTTCCACTCAAAAATCTTGGATCAAGCAGTGGTTATCAGTCACTTTACAACGTTGCTAAACGCTGGCATCACATCCCCAAACCGTAAATCTCCTGAAAGATAGACTATGGTGTATCGATAGATCGATGAGGTCGTAATGTTCTAAACAGTAGCTCACACGAACAGTTAATTATAAACAGAAACAATTCCTGTAATTTTAACTCAGTTTTAATCAGAACTAAAAAATAATAATTTAAATTGAAAAGACTACAAAGTGCGTTTAAAAGTTCCGTGACTCACATCTAAAAATTCTGATGAAATGACAAAATATCAAATATCGATTTAAACAATTCCTTGGACTTATCAATAACTGTTTTTATATTAAAGTAGCATATAGTAATTGTGTTTGCCCTTCACTTCATTAGTCCCTTAGTTCACACGATCGTTACGCCCGGCCTATATTTAATAAATAATGGACTATTCCACTTACATCGCCTGGCGGAAGTGTGAAAAAAAATACTACTTGGTTTCAGTGAGAAAATGAAATAAAGGAGGAAGATATATATATATATATATATATATATATATATATATATATATATATATATATATATATATATATATAAGATCTCCTGCTAAAACCTTATACATTTTTGAATATTCCATTTTGATCGGGTCGGGGAAGGGTAGAAAAAAACACTACACGGTTTCAGTGAGAAAAAGAAAGAAATAAATAAATAAAGAAAGAAAGATGTATTTAAGGTCTCCTGCTAAAACCTCATAAATTTTGGACTACTCCATTTCGATCGCGTGGAAATAGAGGAAAATAAACTAACTGGTTTCAGCGAGAAAATGAATGAAAAATAAAGGAAAAAAGAATGAGCGGGAGAAGGGTTTACCCTCTCCTGCCAATACCTCATAAATAATAGACCTTTCTCGCTTTGATCTTGTAATAAAGCAGAAATTCGAATGGCTGCCAAAACGCCCCCCTCTCCAAAAGCAAAAATTTGCATGATGGTAATCCATCCAAGCTAATATGATAGGCCACTTCTCGGTCTCATCAAATTTTGTTCTGTTCTTTCTTGTCTTGAAGCCAGAACGCTGCGATCTCTTACTCGTATCGCCTTTTGTTTGTTAACACCATTCTTAGTGAGCAGAGTTTTTGACTTTGTTTTGTTTTGTAGGTTTTATTCAAAGAACTATTACAACCATCCCATTCAATCTAGAATTAGAAAAATCGGCAGATCTGCTTATTATATGTATCATAATTATATACCAACATTATAATAATCTACGAGATAGGTTCTGTCTCTCCCAAAATATTCCAAAACTGTTCAGAGTGCAACTCGCAAACTACTAAAGCCTTCATTGTGAATCCCATGATCACAGAGAGTAAATATATTAGGTTGGTGGAAAAATAATTTCGTTTTCTCACATAGTAACATGTGTTAGAAAACGAAATTATTTTTGCACCAACCTAATACATAATGTCATAAGAATGTCAACCGAGTAACCCAACAAGAGAGTGCCTCTTCATACCTATACAATAAGGTAGTTTTTTGTTTGCTAAGCCTCGTTATCAAAATAGCGGGACCCATAACTGACAGATCACGAATTAATGTTTCCTTGACTTAACCGTCTTAAAAATCTTTTTTTTTTTTCTCTTTGAGGTATCATGACTGCATTATATGAAAAAAACATCAGTAGTTTCTTTTTGCGCTGATGGATATCAGGTGTTTAATTACAATTATGTGCCATGCGTGATACATGCTTAGGCGATCATGTATCTTTCGATATATGACTAGATGCCACCCAAGGCTATATTACATCACAACGCACGCTTTATACGGTATTCACTCAGTAATGTGCCATGCGTTATACCCGCTTAGGCGATCATATATCTTTCGATATATGACTGACAAGGCAGACTTTTTCCTCGCAGTAGGTTGCCATTTCTTTCTGCGGTAGACCAGTTGCCATCCAAGGTTATAGAACCCGGTCTGCCCTGCGATTTACCCATAGCTGGGGTAGCGGGACAAGAAGAGGATTCATACTTTTCTCAAGGTATTAAATGAATGTAATGGATTCGAACTCAAAAGTAACAGGCCTGAAACAGAGGGAGACATATATTTGGAATCGTCGCAGCACAGAAAACAAAGTGATAATCGATTCTCCTTAAATGAGTTTGATACAAGCGCTGAAAGCGATGGATTAGTGATCACAAAGAGAAAAACACACAAGCAAAGAAAACACACACACACAGACACACACATACATAGACACACACACACGCAGTCACTTATTAAAACACTGAACAACAAACCCCGAGTATTTAGCTTTCTTCTAAAATCATTTCTATTGAGTATTTCGTTGTATAGGCTTTCTTGCTGCCAAAGGGAATAAAATGAGATATTTGATTTTAAAACTGGGTAGATTATTGCGAGACAAGAGGATTTCTTTGCTAATAAAGTAAAGAATAATGAGCTGTTACGTGATATCTGTTTGTCTTTACGGCAGCAAATCTTGGACGATTTCCTCGAAGATGAAGAAGTGACTCGAGCCGACGGAGATATGGTTCTACAGAAGGATGCTAAGGATATCATGGACCGAGCTTTTGGGCAACGATTTGGTTTTGGAGAAGATGCAATAAAGTCGGAAGCTTATATATAACATCACGAAGAGGCAGCTAAAGTTCCTGGGACACATAATGAGGAAGGAAGGCCCGGAGAATCTGATACTCACGGGTCAAATACAGGGAAAGAGAGACAAGGGAAAACAAAGCTTGACATACCTACCGGGCTTAAGTAAGTGGATGAGGGAACGCGGTCTGGGGGTGATAGCAGAGGGAAAGAACTTCTTGAGAACTGCAAGGGATAGAGGGAACCATGATTGCTTACGTCCTAAAAAGACATGTCGCATAAAAAAAGAAAATATTTATATGGACAACGCGTTATTTCATTTTTTCAGTTGCTTTTTTTTTTGAGTGAGAGAGCAGCAGCCAGTCAAAGTGACGCTGGAGACGAAAACGACGAAACTAATCCATGAAACTTAATTTGAGAAATCTATAGACAAATCTTACGGATATGACGTTACATTTTCATAAAAAGAATTGCATAGTCTTCAAGGTGCGACCATGTTCGGAATGCATTCAAATTAGATAACCAGTTGCTCAGATGATCTCGGATTATGAGTGTTTCATTGTATCTAGATATGTCTCCCAAGTTGACTTCGCTACCTCATCATACAAACTTGAATAAAAAAACTAAAAAACTAAAAAAAAACTCGATCTCAGGAAATTATGCTACATCAGTACTTCTCTCATAAACAGAGAGGAACTGCGCTTCTGCACAACTGGTTACAAAAAAACAAAACAAAATAAAAAACAGACAGTAAATACTGATATTCTTATATTTCAATGTAGTATCGCTGCCGACATTTGAGTTTGAACATAAACTGCCAGTGAGCAAACACAAGCAATCCCATTATTAAATTAAGCATACCACGTGGCCATAGGGGAAACGCATGAGTAGGTAATAGTGTGACGTCTAAACGTTCACCTTTCTAGTCTATCATCTATTACTATTCGGATCTGCATTTCTATATCCTCTGTCACAATTCGGAACTATTAGGTTGGTGCAAAGATAATGACGTAATAATGTCGTTTTTTGGCATTTTTTAACGTCAAAAAACGACATTATTACGTCATTATTTTTGCACCAACCTAATATATTTCTAGTCTATCCTCTATTACTATTCGGATCTGCATTTCTAGTCTATCCTCTATTACTATTCGGATCCTCATTTCTAGTCTATCCTCTACTACTATCAGTCAGTTACGTGACATGTAGGATACACGCTTAGATGATCATTTATCTTTCAATACCCGACTGATGAGGCATTTTTTTATCAGATTAGGTTGCTATTTATTTCTGCGGTAGACCAGTTGTCATCCAAAGCTATAGAACCATAGTCTATGAATATAGAATACAGCGCAATACGTACTCTGTTGAATGAAACAACTCATTCTTCGAGAACAAAGGCTAGCAGTGCATATTCGGGAGAAACATGGCCGCCTTTATACACGTCGCATTGAATATTTTGAGCTTTCTGATTGGTTAAACCTTCTATTGGTGTACTATAAAATGAGTCAGCTCATTTTATCTGGCTCACTAGTACACCAGGCTACCCAAAAATTCCAACAATCTGTCCTGAGAGGAAGAAGAGTATTCATACAGGAATTCGAACTCGGCTCTCCGATTCCTCAATCCGGAGCGCTATTCATTATTCAACAGTGCTACGTACTCTATTACTATACGGGTCATTATTCTCCATTCACTTCTCTACACTATTCTTTTTTCTGATCAATACGGTGATTAATAAGTAAGAATTATCGAGCAAGTATTATTACTTCGAGTGGTATTTGAAGGCGTCTGGCATCTGTATTGTACAACGGCGTTACTACAGTCGTATCTGCGATTACAAAGTCTCTACTACAATGAGCATTACGAAAGTGACAACGAGTATTCGTTGACATCACGTGTCAAACGAGTATTCGTTGACTTCACAAAAGATATGTAATTTAAGTCGGCATTTGTATGAGTTAACAAATATATATATATATATATATATATATATATATATATATATATATATATATATATATATATATGTATATGTATTTAACTCCAAGCAAGGTGGCTGTGCCTCTAACACGCTAGGCTTCCTGAGAGTAAGAGCAAAGGTAAAGCTGGTTGTTTGAGGAAAGTTTATAGAGAAGGCTCAGGATCTAGGCATCAGAATATGTCGATTGACATTACATTTGAGATTTGAAGATTATAACTATCAGGGAAGCAGGTAGGAGGAAGGGAGTTCCATTGGCGGTAATTGCAAGAGAAGAAACCGTTGAAGTAGAAGAGGCGGTCACATTTAAATGTTTTGACAGTGAAAGGGTGGGGCCAAGATGTCAGCCTAGTAACATGCTTAAATTCAATGCATTGCTGTACCAGTGAAAGAAGCTCGTAAGAGCAGTTGCCATGACAATATCTGCAGAAAAGATAGAGGGAAGCCACAACAACTCCGTGAGAAAGTGTCTGTAGACGAGATGCCTATTATATTGCATATTCCCATATATGACACTAATCTTTTGTGTGCATTTGTATCTTCTCGAGGTACAGTTTAAACAATACATAATACCCCAAATGATATCGTAATGTGAACACCTGTCCAGCGTAGTACTGAATTTCATTCAAATTAGTCAAGTGGTTTTTGAGCTAAAGTCTTCTCTTCTGTTTTATGGCATTTTAAATACGAACTTCCTTATTTGTTTTCAATACACATTCATATATCAATCGCCGTATATAAATAAAACACATGCATTTTATATTCAAACTATTGTCTGTGTGATAAATACTAAGTAAGCATTACAATACATTATAAAAACGTTATTAAGTAAATTTAAATATATATAACACAACATATTTTTATACTCACTATATTAGATTGTTTTTTTATCAACAAATATATCACCTATTCATTTTGTATCATGAGTTTATATCTAAATCTCTATTAGCAATGCAGTGTGTGGTATCAGGAGATATCATCATTTTCATTATAAGTAGTAGTAGTAATAGTAGGAGTACTAGTAGTAGTAGTAGAAAAAGAAGAAGAAAAATGGGGAAAATTTTCAATGACCATGTAAGATAATTTTATTGAAACTCATTTTTCCTCTCGTCTATACGACTAATGTTTATTTACTTTTCTATTTTATAAATACGACCCATCTTCTTGTAATTTTCAAAAATAATTTTCAACCTGTTTTAAGATTTCTACAAGACCCACAAATTTCACTACATAAGTATTACAACCAGAAAGCAAAAAATCAGCACGATATGATCTTTTTTTTTAAAAAAATCCCAGAATGAATTCATAGTCTACAGAGGCACGGATGTAATTGTATTCAAGCTTTTCTCGAGCGATCAGTTGCGACTGAATAGTGAATTGCATCCCCACAGGGTGCCCCATACTTTCGGCTTTGTGCCACATCCAAGCTACGCTTAGAAATTTATTTAGGGAAATTCGACGTGTTGTAATGGTTAACAACCTTGTCTCGATATTACGACTGAATAATTAGTTCGATCCTCACGGAGTGCTCCATAATTTTGACCACTGCTACATCTAAGTTTAGCTTGGAAGATAATTTTCGACACTTCGATGTGGTATATTGATTACCAATCTTGTCTCATTAGATCAGTTACGATTGGAGAGGGAGTTCGATTCTCATGTTTTCAGCCTTGGACCACATCTAAGCTAGGCTTACAAATTCAGCATAAATACAATATTTTTTTAAGTAACTATTTAATTTATTTTAGTTCATTTCTAATTTCTACAGGATTATATATACGTTATTTATGTAGACATCCTAATATTCTTTAAGAATTCTTTGCTGCTGCGAAAGTAACTCTTTAATTTTTGCTCAGAAATGTAGAGTTATCAGTATCTCATTAGATCAGAGCGGGGACATTTAACTGCGACTAGCAAGATCTCGAGAATGAAGTAAAAAAAAAAAAGTTCTAAGGAAATCGTCCGTTTTCCTTTTGGCGAGCCGAGTGACTAACGAGGTATTTAGTTCGTCGGCTGCAAATTACGAACAACGTTCTGCTTTTTCTTTGATTAGTCCTGCTGGCTGAGTATGGGGGTATCGGGTAGGGAGAAATAGAGTTCTCATTAACCCTATCTATTGAACATAAGTTGGGAAAAAATAAGTAAAAAAAAAAAACTTTAACTGATACATCTTATGCATACACTCGTTTAATTTTTTTTTTATTTGACTTCTTAACCTTGTACATGATTCTGGGAACCTCCAATGACGGATACCAGATGATCATTGCGATGCAAGGCATTTCGAATTTTACATAACAGAGGCTGCCAAGCTATATATATATATATATATATATATATATATATATATAGTGTGTGTGTGGCAGGTCCTGCACGAAACCTTCACCACTATAATCAGATCTCATGTGCCGTTGTCGGTTTCCTGGGAACTGATCTGCTTGACCCTCATACGCCGAACTCTCTCTCTCTCTCTCTCTCTCTATATATATATATATATATATATATATATATATATATTCAAGTGCTGATTATTTTCGAAAAAAAATTAAATATCTATGTACATAAATATATATGTATATTTGATTTATTTTCGAAAATCATCAGTTCTCGAATAAAATAAATATAAAAATTTTACCCCATCACCTTACTATTTTCTTTTACATGATAGACCTTTTAATTTCGCTTTCTTTTACCGTTTCCATACCAAATTTAAGCGCAATATTTTTTCCTATTAAATACTAGTTTGCCTCAATCTGCCCGATACTAAGATTATAAAGGGAGTGAAAAATGAGTATATTTCGTGACGCACTATCTATTGAAAAACTGGACATCTTTTTGCTGCTAATTACAGGAACCTGGCGTGCCTACCTTTCTCACCATAGGAACGCTTTATAATGACCTTTTAGCGTTTTATTTAAAAAAAAAAAAGCATAAAGTGTTAAGAGGTCATTTCATAAAATCGCCTGAGGGTACCATAACGTCGAATCCAAGGTAGCGGATTCAACCTACCTTCTGATTTTCAGTATATATATATATATATATATATATATATATATATATATATATATATATATATATATATATATATATATATATATATATGACTGGGCCACTGTTGTTATGAGAATGAGAAATTGCAAAACGTACGATACGATGCATGCCATTCATAGATTATATTATAATTATTTGAAAATAAGTTTTGTTATTAATTTATCTTCACTGGTGTGTCAGTATGGCATATGCAAATGGAGGCAGGCAAGCAATGATTTTGTAAGTAGAATCAAGTAGGGGCCGACTTTTACGAGGCATCACAAAATATTCGTTTTTTCATGTTCTCTTTCTCATAATATATATCTATCTATCTAGGTATCTATCTATCTATCTATTTATCTATCTATCTATCTATCTATTTATCTATCTATCTATCTATATATATATATATATATATATATATATATATATATATATATATATAAATATATATATATATATATAAAGACTTTTTATGTTTATAAATTCTGTTTAATAATATATATGTATATATATTTGGTCCAGTTTTACAAAAGACAATAGTTTCATTCTCGTATATTAAGTAATATATTACTTATGTCAGATCAAAAATATTTTTCACAAAATGATTTAATTTTATAAAAGCATATAGTCGAACAAGTTGTGTATTTACGTTCATTGTAAGAGGCCAAACCAAATACTTTTATTTAAAAAGTTCACTCCAACTCTTAATGAATAAATTGCACCGAGGAACGCGTATTTTATTCAATGATGTCAGACACTTGATTCTAGGTAATTTTGGATGCGTTTAATGCGAATTTCAACTCGGTTTGGCACGATCATGTCCTAATTCTTGTCAACAGCCTATGTGTCATTTTATAGATTTCCATGTCTTCATTTTTTTCAAGTTCATTCAAACTACAGTAAAATTATATTATATCGATAGAAATCACTTAAAATTAAAGAAAAACAAAAAAGATATGATGCTTTCACTGTGGCAAAAAAAATTCTTCATAAAACTTTCTAGCGTATTTGCTTCTTGATGCCATGCCATTTTTCAAGCACCAGCAGTAAACAGCCATCATGTGGGAATCCCAGAAGTCTTATTACCAATTTTGAAACTTGCTGTCCTCTCTCCCATTGTTCCTCAAATACCAAACTTAAATTAGTTGGAAACAGGTGAAGATGTCTATTCAGAAAAAAATGCATTTTTTTGCAGCCCCTTAAAATTTATTTACGATTTTTTTGTACTTATCTTCACAATAATGGCCTAAGATTCATTCTACCAAGTCTACGAAGAGGAACCAGATATTTTCGAGTTAATTCATGACATTATGTAATTTCTGACTTTATATAATGTTCTTATTTGTGTGACCATCATGGATCAAATAGGAACTTGTTATGAAATACCTACTTACAAACTATGAAATTAAACTAGTATCACAGATTAATCAGTATTACATGAAGTACATCTAAATAAAACATCTATTAAATCACGACGATAAAATTACTCAGTAAATCATATGCTAATTGAAAATTATGTTAATATGCAAACTTAATTAACTGACTGATTGAATTGAATAAGTATTGTAAAATTACAATAACTGTAGCTCAAGGTCAAAAGGAGAAGTGGGTGAGTCTGGTCATTCATTAACTATCTTATACCTAGGTAATCTGATTCACGACCCATTCATTCCTTACAGTTAACTCATTCACCCCAAGAAGCCATACATCATCATTCGCAACTACATATACATCAATACCCCTATTCTCATTTGTTCATGATTAAAGAATATCTTATATATATATATATATATATATATATATATATATATATATATATATATATATATATATAAATTTCATGGTGTCATGAAATGAGGGAAGAAAATGGATCCCCACATACAAACTAAAATATAACCAAATAACTAACAGTAAATTACAGAAAATAGGACTCGTCCACCCCATAAAAAATAAGAGCGGGCGCTTTATTTAGTGTTCAGACAGAATCAAGAAGCTCACCCCCTAACAGAGAGGGAAGGATAAAATAAATATGTGTGTGAGGGAAACAAAGTGTGAGCCAGTCGAGATGAAAGGTTTGACCAATTCACAATGTGGTTGGGAATCTCGACTTGTATTATAGAAAAAAAGCAGCCGGGATCGATGTTAATTCACAGTAACTAGGCACACAAATAATTTCTAACTTACCCAAGGGAGGGGTTTCACAGTTTCGCCCAGTTGTGACGAAGAGAAATATTTAAAAAAAGAACGGAAGGATAGAACCTTTCACACCAACAGAGTCGCAACTTTTACAAAATTTTCCCTGAAATCTGTATAAGCCAATCGGTTTCTATCAGTTCTGGTCTTCACCTTCAGCTGATGCTGAACGGATAGGATCAGAGCTTGATGTGAATAGCAGTCGTATCGCAAGATTCCATCCATTCGCATCGTCCAGATAACCATTCTTGCCATGACTAGCAGCGTTAGAAAAACCATTCATTTCACCGCAGCATATGGAGGTGACACATTATCAGACGCGGATGCGTGATCAATGAGCACAAGTATATCGGGAGCGATACGAGACGTCAATTCGCCGACATCGTCCCAGAAAAGGGCGTACCTGAAGACAATGGTCGAAGATATACGAAGCCATTTCCTCTAAAGGAAGGTCACAATGGTGACAGTCAGGAAAATCCAACCCGCCACATCTGAAGGCAATATCATCGAGAGATAGCACCTTCCGAAGCAATTTAGTTACTGAAGTAATTTGCCACTGGCGCCCAAAAGCAGAAAGATCGCAACTCGGCCACGAACAAGCCGAGCAGCCTGCAGAGAGTATCCTTCACAACGCCCTCTACTAATTCACTATACAAGAACTTTCGAGGTCGCTCCATAATTGTTGAGCAAGAGCGAAGGATTCCAGGATTTATGACGGCGCTAATCCCAGTAAATGCAAGCGTGATAGTAAGGCTAAGGAAGGGGTATATAACACTCCCATCATAATCGAATCCTCTTCCATAACACAGCTCAGGAAAGCCAACGTCGATGCCTAACTAAGTATGGCAATTCCAGCACCACATGACATGGACGCTGGACACAGGCTTCATTTTCGGACATTCTGATTGAACCCGCACAAAAAGAGAGTGGGCAACAAGCGCTCGATCGCCTACCTATGGACCTTGCAAAGTTAAAGTACAGACAATCAACAAAGGATAACAATAAATATATAAGTGGACACGCTTCAGCCCAACCCTTCAAGGACAACCCCCTTCGGAGCCAGGCCTGGACCGACGCTACGACCTTTGCCTGTACTTCGGATCATTTTTTTCTAACTGGATTCCGGGCCCGAAACACACTCCAAGAATGGGGACGTGTCCATAAGTCCAGCCAAAGGACCCCGGCAGGTTGACTCCCTTTCAGGAAGCTAGCTGCAAGGCGGAATACTTGTTACAGTTAATCTTGTCTCCCGTGAACATTTCTTACCGTTAAAACGTCTTCTGTACGACATTAATGTCTCTGCGACACGGCACAAAAGTAGATACGTCATCAGCGTACTCAGAAACCCTTGATCCACGTAGGGCCGAACTACAAGTCCCGTCCTTCATCCAGCGAAGATGGGGCTCTAACGACGAAACAGAAATAAGCGGCGACAGTGGGCAACCATGATGTACTGAAAAGGACAGCGCAAAAGTGTGCAACCTCTTTCCGTTCACCTGTACTACAGCACTGGAGGCGCGATACAGAAGGATAATCCAGTTGTAGAAGTCGGTTTCGAATCCGGCGGCTTGCAGGACAGCAGCCAGCCACTGATGGTCGACCTTATCAAATTCCTAAATTGATCAGTACTACTTGATCGTCGTCGTTTACACCCTCTAGGACTGTCCGGGTGTGATATAGGCTTACCTGAATACTTCATTCTTTCACATCACAAGCCTGCTCTAGTCCCAAAAGAATGCAAACCTACGTCAGGATCTTGGCCAAAATCTTTAACTCGGCAATCACCTAATTCTCGCCCCTCTTCAACAACGTGATCACACTCTTGGTGACTAGATTGTGGATGGAGCCCTGCTGGAAGCAGTTGTTGAACACGTCACTCAAACTCGTGCGAAAATTCATAAGGTGAAGCATCAAATCTAGGAGACTTGCCACTGCCAACCGTCATCAATGCCATGTAGACCCCCCCCCACATGATCATCGCAGTCAGCTTCTTCAGTCGGCGAAAGCCGGGGAAATTTAAACATATAGCTGCTAAAATCTTCCACAAGAGAGTAAATTCCTTGGTAAACCACCTGTCGTCAGTCGAACACAGAGAACGCCCCTCCAGAGCCTGCTTCGCTAAACCAATCTCTAGGGAATCTATCCAGCCTCCGCCTGTGACAGACTATCTTTGTGACCCTTTACATTTTAGCCTTATCTAATGCGAGCCACTGCCTATATTCGGTAGTGAAGGACCTAATTCTATCCTTAAGACTTTCCCCACTACATATTTTTTAATAACCGCCCCTATAGTTTCCGCTGTACTAGTCTAACTGCTGCAAATCTCGCCTGTCGACTAAAGAGAGATTGAATGGAATCGGTAAGAGTTCATTATCTGATATGAAAATTCATAATATTCTTTCAGGCCCGTATAATAATTGGGACCTTTTTTGTGGTGATCTATCTCTTAACCAACTGACGTACTTTTAACAGTAGTTGTCGAGTCGACAGCCTGTGACAGTGCCATAAATTTGGCGTTTCGAAGAAACCGGTAACAGATCAAAATAAAACACGTAATAACAATAAGCAAATAGAATAAGTCATACAAATTTAACGATAGCAGTGAATGCCGACAAAATCTAACACTCACTTTTTCGAGATCAAATGACGGGAAGTCCAATTGATTGACTGGATTGGCTGAGAACTTCCGGAAATAAGTCACTTTTATATATTTTAGTTGTCCCACTAGAATAATCTACTGAAAATAGGAACGGTCCAAACAAAAAATCTCTCGATATGAATATTTTCAGTTTAAATTTCGAATATTAAAATGGGTTGAAAAGGGATACAATTGTACGTAGTAATAGGGTGTTACATATAAAAGTGCTCATAATGCAGCGATACAATTACAATAATTACAAAAACCTAAATAAGAATATATGTATATATATATATATATATATATATATATATATATATATGTATGTATGTGTGTGTGTGTGTGTGTGTGTGTGTGTGTGTGTGTGTGTGTGTGTGTGTGTGTGTGTGTAATTTAAAGAAAAACAGACCAATTTAAGGTTCCATTATAATAATTAACTTCACCAGAGACCTTTTAAAGGACGCTGGATCATCAGATAACACTTCCAAAAAAATGAAAGGAAAGATGAAATTTCATCTTTCGTTTCATATTTTTGAAGCGTTATCTGATGATCAAGCGCCCTTTAAAAGGGCTCTGTTGAAATAAATATTAGGTTGGTGCAAAAATAATGTCGTTTTCTGACATAGTAACATATGTGAGAAAACGACATTATTCTTGCAACAACCTAATTATTATAATGGAACATTAAAGTTGTCTGTTTTTCTTTAAATTATTAGCTCTGGATTTACATTGACCTCTCATGATTTCATAACTTATATATATATATATATATATATATATATATATATATATATATATATATATATATAGATAGATAGATAGATAGATAATTATCTGCTAAGTTAGAGTGGATAACCTATCATGATGTCATAAAATACATGAATAAATTATTTAATTTTTGTTCTAGGGACATAAGTAAATATCCACACCAATAAGCGTAGAATTTTTACTTTCACATGTTTTTGCTAACAATTAGTCGTTACTAAACTAATTAATTTCTTCAAAAAGCAATGACCAGTTTATTTTTTTATGCGAAATTATTCTTACTGAGTATGTTTAACGATACAGATTACGCTGCCTTTTTTTCTGTACAAGGATACACATACTGAAAACTGACAATTGTTATTCAAAATCTTATTGTCAAGTTATTTTTCTACTTACTCCCAAGTGGCGACAGACTGAATTGATGAAAATAGGTCACATGCTCACCACGCAAGTTATCGCTGGTTAGCAGGTTGTGAATTTTAATGGGGAATTTTGTCAGCTGGTTTTTAATTCATTGATGTCCCTCCAATCTGTCTTTCTGTATAAATCATAACTTGAGAGGTATCAATATTTTCCGAATAGAAAATATTGATATTGCGAAAGTGAATAGACTGATGAAAGTTGAACGAGCTACGACGATCCTACTTTTCGTGCTAATGACCGTTACGCAGATTTCGTGCCAATGATCGTTACGCAGATTTCGTGCCAATGACCGTTACGCAGATTTCATGCCAATGACCGTTACGCAGATTTCGTGTCAATGATCGTTACGCAGATTTCGTGCCAATGATCGTTACGCAGATTTCGTGCCAATGACTGTTACGCAGATTTTGTGCCAATGACTGTTACGCAGATTTCGTGCCAATGATCGTTACTGTAGATTATTCACAAGCTTTTTTTACCAGAAAAATGGATCCATATCAATCATTCATATTTTAGTAAACTTGTGATTTATTTTATCTCTATCTATAAAAGGCAGGGTGTGTTTGTGTGTGTGTGTGTGTGTGTGTGTGTGTGTGTGTGTGTAACGAATGCACGGCCGCAAAATTTGCATGCACATGCTCCAAGATATAGGCAAGGACAAGACCCTCTTTGCATTACCCAACTCACATCCATAGTGGAAATAATCGATATTTTCATGCTTCTACGGCAGTTTTCATGTAGTTTGCGGCCATTTTCTACTGGCCAGAGTGAGAGCCTATAGCTGGCTGCCACGAATAGACAGGAAGATTCTATTGGCCAGCGTGAGAGCCAACAGCTGACTGACACGAATGTTAACTAGCATGCTAGCATGCAAATAAAAACCAATAGCTGCAATCGTCGCAAGTGGGAAAAATTTAAATCTGCATGGCACTTTACTCCAATTGGCTCATTCGCTTGTTTAAACTCAAGGTTGATTCTGTTTCCACAGAAATGGGTTGGATGTGAAAAAGTATTTGTTGTTAACATTCTTTTTTCATTCGGTTTTTCTAGTTACGTGTCCTTTTTTAAAGCTGATCGTTTTATGTTCATTTTGTTTAGTTCTTTTTTCGTAACTGATTTAATATTTAGTATAGAGCTTAGAAAAAATTCGCAGTGTGAGATAGGCAAGAAGTAAGGCATGTAGCAACATTAGCACGGCAAAGGGCAAAAATATTTGAAGTCAAGTGATAGCGATTACTGTATTAGTCGAACGATTTTTAAATCAAGCACGGGCAACGCCGGATCATGCTGCTATTTAAATATAATATTCGCGCAAACTTTATCACTGTTTTGTTTCATTTTTATTTTCGTAAAAACATATTCCTCTTATGAAACCTATCTATTTTTAATATAATTAAGCTTTTAAAGAAAATGTGAACTACTCAACTTTAATCGGAATTAAATCTGAAATTGGCGAGAATAACTCAACTCTGTCGCGTTTACTTTCAAAGAAATGCCACGGATCCAAATTATTTTGTCTTTCAGTTCACGGTTAAGTCGCAGCGTGAACTGGGCTCTAGAGCCTTCGCTGGTATCCAATCCAGATGTACATTTGATTAAAAATACTGACGTAGACAAATTATTAGGTTGGTGCGAAAATAATGTCCTTTTATCACATAGTAACATATGTGAGAAAACGATATTATTTTTGCATCAATCTAATACATTTGATAAATTCAACGCATGAGACATCGTTCTAGATATATCAAAGTCCTTTAATAATGTGTGAAATTGACGGTTGCTACAAACACCCTACAGCAACAGACTGACTGGAATTTTTTCTCAAATATGTTTCTGAACTGATAGGTCACTGAAGATGGTTGTTAACTGCCTGCCATTGGAAGAACATAAAATCAATGCTAGAGTTCTTCAGGTTTCGCTCCTCTTTTCTAGCCCGTTTCAAGTCATTTAATTATCTGCCTAGACAGATAATTACTGAATACAATTGATTATAAATGAACATCCAAAAATATGGAGGACAAGAAGATCGCTGATGATTCCTCTTCTGACCTTTCACTGTTCGTTTAATGGGAGAAGGTTTTGATTGCAAAATTCAATAAGTCAAGTCTCAAAGCAGAAAAGTTCTATTAGGTTGGTGCAAAACTAATGACGTAATAATGTCGTTTTTTGACGTTAAAAATACGTCAAAAAACAACATTATTACGTCATTAGTTTGGCACCAACCTAATATAATCATTCGGTAGTCTCTCATGATGTATAAGTAATTCCCTCAACTTGAATTTATATTGGGCCTAAAGCTCGCCCCAGACCTCGATTGTAACAAGAAACGTACTAGAGTCATTTTGTACATTCTGTCATGATGGATGAATATCCTGTTAAGGAAATTTCTTACTTTGTACTTATATTGGGCCTCAAGCTCAACCCAGATCTCGATTATATTGAGTGATTGATTTTGTTTAGCGGCATACCAATCTCTATGGGTCATTTAATAGTTACATCTATCATTTTCTGCATGATTTTATATTTTCAGGATAACGTTAATTTTTTAGACATATAGTTTGTAGATCTTTAAATGTATTGTTCGTAATTTTACTTGAAATATTTTATCTTTGCGAAAATCACACCAGACTGAAAACGAAGTGTTGGCGTCATATCTGGGCTGTAAATGTCCTGTTCTCACTTTAATATCGTGATAGAGTTCAAAAGTTCATACCCCGCCTTATTTTTAACGTTGCATATTTCTCTCTACTTTATCGCTGTTCCATGGCATTTTTTTATTCTGAGGAGCTACATTCATTGCTTTTTTTCATCTCTGAACTTTTAACTGGGACCCCTCATGCCACGTAAACAATTTTGGTTCATCTCATCATCTATGTATTTCATTAGTAAGACCTAAGTTCCACTCAGACAGCTATTCCCCAAGAATTGCAGCTTATGGGATTATCCTACTGCTAGGATTTTTTCCCAATATCTATAAGCTTGACCTCTTTAATTCTTAAGTAAAACGATATCTTTCCTGCAAAAACACATAGAGTTTGTCTTGTTTTCCTTATGCTCATAAAGGGTGTTCCAATAACTTTGACTTGTTTTAATGTGAGTTAATTTTAAGCTTCCAAATATTTTTTTCTTTTTCTTTCAGATTTCGCGGACATTTGGCCGATATCAGTTTTCACCCATTATTGACCTGATTTAAATAACACGTTTCATTAGAAAAAGAAACAAACTTTCCCCAATAACACTGATTTATTTACTGCTGACTTTGATATAACTTGAGGAAATGCCGTTATATATAATCCGTCTCAATGAAACACCCTTTACAACAGTACATAACAATCCTTTACATTAAGTGGCTCTTAAGCTGTGTAAGCTTAAAGTTAGTATAAAAAAAATGAAAAAATAAACTTGTCCATGTACCTTAACTAATGCATCTTTTAAATATATTTAAAAGATGCATTCTGTCCCCAGAAAGATAATCAAGCCCAACATCTTATCAAAGAAAATTTGGTTCAAGAATAATTATTATGAACTAGTATCAGAATATTAAATAATATAATGAAATGTGTTTTCTGGCGTAGTAGAAAATATATCACCAAGAATGATATATGAAGAAAAAAAATCAGAAAAACCAGGAACTAATGACTAAAACGGATGGGTTAAAAAACATGGCATACCTTTGATTTCTATCTTTGCCACGCACTATGTTTGTTTCCAGAGAAGCAGTTACAAGGTTACTGCAGAAACTCTATGAATACTTATGTTATTAAAATGCTTTCAATTTCGATGTTATAGCAATATTTCTGTCATCATGCATAGGAACTTCTTCAGGTATTTGTATATTCGTGTAACCTTCAGAGAAACGGGGCCCATTATATATTTAACGGGAGTAGATGTTTCTCGTTCTGATGTTTATGTCTAAAGATATCTCGATATGTTCTATTGAGAACTGCCTTAATAATGGGTGAAATGCTTCTTGGTTCGGTGTCTGAATAAAAATCAGGTAAATAGTTACCGTTAATCCCAGATGTTCAAGAAGAAACGCAATGCATTTAGTTGCAAAAGCATACAAAGATTCATTTGTTAGAAATATATGCGAAACAACAGTTGAAGCATACCTACAGAAGATAATGGATATTTCCCCATACAGTATTAAATTCTGGATGTTGGTCTGAAGTCGTAGATTCGTCTCCAGCTGTGCTGGTCAAACTTTCTGCCTCCGGACAGAGAGGATCTCCAGACGAAGCTATGTCGAAGAGTAGACTCTCATCTCTCGAAACAGCTACTCGACTTCCTGTTATGCGGGGTCTACGGAGAAATGTTGGCCGAGCCTACGGGCTCAGATACCCGACATTAAATTCGGCCTTGTACCACATCTGATCACGTGAGGCAGTTGGTAGATATCCTGCAGTTGGAGATTCATTGTGGAATTTACTTGGCTCGTTCTTTCAGTTAACTATTGCTATTACGCGCCGCTCGCGAAACTTGTAATGCGTTGCTCTTGTCCTAAGTAATTCCGTTCATTACCAATCTTCGTGTAATTATTCTGTTTAGTAACCAGCCCTATGCTACAAAAAACAAAAAACAACAAAAAAAAACATCTGAACTCTTTAAGCCACCAACTCATTTAACGTGATATAATTCCTCCACTTGACCTTCTTGAAATCTTTGCAAAAGGAAAGATTTCAAAGGTACATTCATCTAGGAATCATTTGCCGAATATTTTGCGCAGCTACCGAACATAGCAAGACAGGATGGAGATATATACGAGAAAAGATTGTTAGCGCAGATAAATGCAGCATTTCTAATTGAACCTCCATGCAATTTTCAGTCACCTTCTGTAGAAGCTTATTTTTTGCTACCTCTAGACATTTTCGAGTGTTTCATCCGACATTCTTAATTAAAAACTAGTTAGACCTATTCCGAATTTCATGTAATCAAAATCTCGAACTTGTGCCGACGAGGCAGAAACTGTAAAATACAGTATTAATGAAGTTTCTAATTATTCCATAATTTGAAATAATTTCAAGGAGAAATTATAAATATTAATTTTTCAATAGCAGTTACTCTTATTATATATTATATACATTTTCATGTTTAACGTTCTTTTTATAGATACAAGTATTTAAGTAAATGCTCTGTTTATAATAAACATTATTAGATAGCATTAACCAGCCTGAATGTCCGAGAAATTTTCATAGAAAATATTCGTCCTTTGACAGGATTCGAACCTGCATCCTATACGGAAACGTCATTTAAGCTGACGTGGCTTGACCGCTCAAGGCACGTCAGCGTAGATGACGGTTCCGTATAGGATGCAAGTTCGAATCCTGTCAAAGGACGAATATTTTCTATGAAAATTTCTCGGACATTCAGGCAGTTAAATGTTATTTAATACTGTTTATTATAAACAGAGCATTTACTTAAATACTTGTATCTATAAAAAGATAAAAATGTCTTTAATAAATAAATTGTCGGACTTTGTCCATTTCTTAATATATATATATATATATATATATATATATATATATATATATATATATATATATATATGTATGTAGGAGTAGCGGTTTGATGCTCGGAGTGAGGGATCGTGCCAATGCCCTTGGGAAAAGATATCTTCTCCCCCCAGCTATAGGTAATTAACCGAACAGGATATGTTCTATAGCCTTGGGTGGCAACTGGACTAGGAGAAGGACAATTCTGAATTCAAATCGTGCCGAAGTTTGTTTGGGGATATTGTGGAACGTAATTTCACCAGGTTTCCATATTCAGCCCTTAAAACGTGTGTTTGCTTCTGTACTAAGCCTTCTCCACGATAATCAAATCATATGTGCTGGCGTCTGACCCCTCGGTTCCTAGGAACCGAGATGCTGAGCCTCATACGTCGAATAGGACGGGAGAGTCGACGATACACATATCCGTGCGGAGATCGTACAGCCGTCATTGCCATAGAAGCAGACAAGTAACACATAGTAATAATTTCCAGTTTGTAACGAAAATTGTCTGTTTCACAGAGTCTTCGTAACATTTAGAATAATTATTTCGCTAGTCCAGTGCTCATTCGGATCTCCCTTCCGAATTTTAAATCCTCTGTTAAAACACTTCACGGATATGTAAACATCTGTTCCTGCTTGATGATTATATTTACAATTCGTTGCTCGCATCTTGATCTTTTTCTCTTGTTGATGACCACACATTCTCTCTTCTTGCATTTGGTGATCAGTCCTTTGACTCGCTTCCTTCCAGTAACATATCTAGGGGCTCCTTAGCCACGCTTTCTGGGGTCTCTTGGTTGACGGGGTCAATTCTGTAACGTTGTATCTCCTTTCGCCTATCTTATCCTGCATTATTTCGTAATGTTTTTGGAATCCAGAGATGAAAGAGAACTTCAACAAAATGGATTTTAAACTTATCATCCATTTTATTAAACACGTGTATATTTTTAACTAGCCCTCCACCAACTATCACGCTGGTATTGCCAGAAATAGTGGTTCCTTTAGGCTATATCGGCAGAGAATGCCGCTGCAAGCTATGGAGAGGATTGGGGTTTTAAACTGGTAATTACGAGAAGGAATGAATGTAGAGATTTTCCAAGCGTAGCTTAGATGTGGCACAAGGCCGAAAGTATGGGGCATCCAGTGAGGATCGAATTCAGTTTTCAGTAGTAACTGATCTAGCAAGACAAGCTTGCTAACCATTACACCACTCCCAGGTGCCCAGAGAAGGAATGAATGTATCTATGCCGGAATTGCCCCAAGATGAAAGCAGTTCTCAATATGAAGGTTAAAAATGTCCAATTTGTGTCTTTAAGAAAGTGACTGGGTGAATTCCAGTCAGCATGCTGGGAACGAAAAGATGTCTTATGATGAGGAGAGTACTTTTTAATAGATGACTGTATGGAAATCTCAATAGATACCACAGAGTTATTCGAGTTGCCATGTGCGAGGAATGGAATAAATAAAGATGCCTGTGTTCTGATTTATTGAGGAAACAACTAGCGAAATCCATGATTTGTGTAAGGGATTGAGCAATGGAAAATTAAAACATCAGTAACATTAGGGTGCTTAAGCCATGTATTTTGATGGGCATTATCCTTATGAACCCTGTGTTCATGAACAATTTTAATCCTTCTGTCCGAGCTCCTGAGTCAAAATTCGCAAATAATTGGTATGTAACTATTCACGTTAAATATAAAAATAGTTACAAGTGTTTACTCACCGTTCAACCAGTGGCTGGGCCTTAAGTCATTTTTATCTACCACTGGTTAATCGGTGGCTATGCATTACGTCATTTTCTCTAGCACCAGTAAATCAGTGGACAGGTCTCAAACGGTTAAAATCACTGAACACAAAGATGTTCTCAGATAGATGGAGAGAGTATGCCTTTTTCTATATAGTCGAAGAGTATGTCTAATATACAATACTTCAGGGAAGAGGGAGAGTCATAAAGAAAGCGAAGCTCAGGGGACTTGAATGTTCTATACTCTCGCGTTTTGAAGATTATCACGGATCTAAACAGCAATGTCATACATGTGAATGCTGGGAAAGGGGGAGATAACCTAGAACAAATGTTTCATTTGTAGCACTGGAATAACTGAAATTTGCTTCACAGAGTACATAGATATCCGGCGACCGTTTAATGATGAATGATTCTATGCTGCTGAATTTGGACGGATGCCACAAACATCGGGGAATGAAAAATTGAAGTGTTTTCTGGTTTTATCGTATTTCTTTTCATTTTATTTGCCATGGGAATATTTTCATTGAGGAGAGAAAGAAAAAGGAAAATAGACTAATATAATTATCACCATCTGTCGTTAGTGACAATAAAAATTGGTAGAATATGACTGAGAGCAAAGTACATTGTGACCACCGGGTTGCCTATCGGAAATACACGCAGGGTTACCTACCCATGCACGAAATGGTACTACAAATGCCCTGATTTTATTATAGTCCAAAAATTTGTTTCGGCTTTAATTACCTTACGGAAGATTGATAAAACATGCTAAACAATCAATTAATCATTATTTTCGCCCCTATAAACGTTGCCTTAATAGGACGTTTTTAAACCTCGATTATCGTATTTGTCTATATTTCTGAGATGAGGTATTATGTACACTATTTACATTATTACATTAAGGCGGTGGAGACCTTGGAAAGGCAAATTAACGGGAGATAACTGTTGAATAACATCCATTAGACATGGCACGTGGAGATAGAACAGTCTAACCCACTGATCGAAATAAAGGGTTCAGGCCGACATTCCAACCTCCTGAAGAAGGACAGAGCGTACAACGGCCGAAACGTTGTAATAAATATGGCGACAAAGACGAGGACAATAATGTAAATACTATCCATTATCGTGTTAAAACACTTCACGGATATTTACACCTGCTTGATGTTTATATTTCCAATTCGTTACTCGCATCTTGATCTTTTTCTCTTGTTGATGACTATATATTCGGTCTTTTTGCACATTTGTCTCGCTTCTTAAAAAAACAAAATTAACCAAATCTAAATAAATCAAGAATAAATATTCTATTCATACGAACTAATCCTAAAAATCCTGTCGGCATTACATAACGAAATGAGGTTTATATGCGTTAAGACAAAATTAAAAAAATCAAGAATACATATGCTATTCATTCGAATTAATACTAAAATCCTGTCGGCATTAAATAACCCGTTGAGGTTGATATGCGGTAAAACAAAATTAACCAAACCAAAATAAACCAAGAATACATTATTCTATTCATACAAACTAATCCTAAAAATCCTGTCGGCATTAAATAACCCATTGAGGTTGATATGCCGTAAAACAAAAACTAAACCAAATCAAATAAACCACATATTGTGAGAAACTACAATATAACAATTCATGTGAAGAAGCTGTCTAGGTGGAACATATTCCTTATTAAAAAAAAGAAAACACGGTGTGTATGGATAAATTTACTACTGTGAACATGGTAGTTTGGGTACTAGATTTGAAGTTCAGACCTGCTGGGCCTAAGGAACATAATTCGTTGGAACATTTTCCGAAGTATCAGCTATAGAGGTGTATAAAATTCGCAAGATCAAGGTTTGCAGAGTAAAAAATAATTCAACACCCAAAAGTGGGAGTAATATTTTGTAAATCTGTTAAGTCTGGGCAGCGTAATATCAGTAGCACCTGCACATATACAGCAGTAATGAACTTTTTCTAGGTTTCTTCTGAAGAGAGATAATGTCGGCAAAAGTTATTTATTTTCTGAGAGGGTAAAAAAAATGGATTTGCTGAAATAGACGAGATGCATTTGGGGTCTGTAGAGAGCTCCCGACCCATTAAACATGAAACCTTTTTGGGGTATGACCGCACATAAGAAATGAAGTCACACGAGTCACATGAATACCGCTTAGTAACGACATCTTAGAGAATAATAAAAGTGACCAGTCCCTAATTAACGTCTCTTAAGTCAAGGCACATAAGTTGTTCACTCGTACGGACGAGGGTGAGGCAGCCAGCTATAATTAGGTATAGCTTACAAGCACATGACCCGTTTACATTTGTAAATACAGAACTTATCTCGGGCTCGCAGACCCCATTTATGAAAAAAAAAATGACTCACCGTTGTGAGTTTGAAAGGAATATATGCCCGTCATTCACACAGAAGTTATATTGATGTAATTTTAAATATGGCTCCTCCAGGAACACGAATGAAACATCCGGCAACAAAAATTTCATTTGGGAATTATTGCAACTAAGACGCTCGATTATCATTTCCTTTTTACACACCAGTTATTAGTGCACAATCAAGAACCAGCAGACATTAAATAAATATATGCAAGGCAATAAAAAATAATGCCTTATATATATATATATATATGTATGTATGTATGTGTGTGTGTGTGTGTGTGTGTGTGTGTGTGTGAACAGAGCATTTACTTAAATATTTTTATCGATAAAAATATTTAAGTAAATGCTCTGTTCATGATATAACAGTATTAACAACATTAACCGGCCGGAATGTCCAACAAATTTTCATAGAAAATATGCGTTCTCCAACAGGAATCGAACCTGCATCCTATACGGGCTGGTCATATAGCCTGACGTGTTTTACCGATTGAGTGACGGAGGAGAGTCCGGTTTGCAAGGTCGATTTTATTGTTTTTAAACTAAAAATTGTCCATGATTTTCTCACGTTCATTCCTATCTTCTCCATTTGTATCTAAATGTAATCCAATAACGTCACACATTAGGAAATGGACAAAATCCGACAAGTATTTTAAGAGATTTCTCCACTAAAAGTCCAGAATTCTGTCTAAAATACCTTAATTTGTAGTGAGACGATATAATTTTATTACTAAGAACGGATAAATTTATAAGAATATTACCTCACATTACAAATCAATGTTATTTCATTTTTGACATGAATTTCCATATGGAGAAATTTGAAATATCAATGGTATTGCCGCTCAGTATAGTAATAGTATGACACTTTGGAGTGTTTTTATTATGCTGTCATATATATATATATAATGATTTTTATTATATATTATTATTATGTTTATAATATCAATGAATATATATATATATATATATATATATATATATATATATATATATATATGATTTCTGTCATATATATATATATATATATATATATAAGAGAAATTTTAGAAGATTTTTGAGTAGCTGGGCTATACTGATTTAGATGTTTCGGTTGTATGATGGCTACTTTGTATCGTAACTGTCGGTGTTCGGTTTTCGGTAGTTTGTGCGCATTAATGATGAGTCTCAAAAAAAGACGAAGCCACCGTCTGCTGACGTTTGTTGTTCTAGACTCGATGAATAATTATGAGAGTAAATATATATATATATATATATATATATATATATATATATATATATATATATATATATATATATATATATATATAGCAGGCTCTCTCGTCTTACTCGACTTATGACGGTCTTGCATCTCAGGTCCTAGGAACCGACGGCCAGACACCAGCACATAGGATTTGATTATCGTGGTGAAGTATTAGTACAGAATAAAACACTGTTTTTGATGGGTTGAAAACAGAGACCTGGTGTACTACGTGCCAAAGTATTCTCAAATAACCTTCCGCAAGTTTTCAAATCAGTTGTCCTTCTCCTAGTCCAATTGCCATCCAGTGCTATAGAACCCAGTATGTCTTGCTATTTATGTATAGCTGGAGAGAGAAGAATAGTATTAATACCTTTCACAGTGGTAATAGCATGTAAGTGAATGTAATGGATTCATCCGAATTTCGAACTCTGCTCTCCGGCGCCCACATTCTGACTCGCTACTCCTCCCCGCTCTCTCTCTCTCCATATATATATATATATATATATATATATATATATATATATATATATATATATATATATATATATATATATATATATATATATATATATATATATATATATATATTATGAAATGGACGTTCGACAATTTCATTCTTGGTCATTCAGGCCGGTAAATGTTGTTTAATGTTGTTTATTATAAACAGAGCATTTACTTAAATATTTGTATCTACAAAAAGAATGTTTAAACATAAAACTGTTTTAATATATATATATATATATATATATTACAATCGCCGGAAGCACAAAATATTAGGAAATTACCTCGTTTAATAAAATACAGCTAAGAACAAGATGGTGGCTTTTGTTGTACACGAAACTGCAACGCATTGGCGAACAGGAAATATGAAAAGAGAAAAATGTTAAAACAACAAAAAATATGTGGCATACATTTAGACAGCACATTTTTTAAAGCATATTTTTTTTTCTAATAACCTAAAATAAAAAGTTTATAAAATGTATATATCGAATGAAAATATATCAGTATATGGAAGATTGGAGAAAAAGGGAAGCTTTTATGCATCAGATTTTGTTGGCATTGAATATAATCGATTTTGACGGAAAGAGGAAGAACTTAGGATCATGGCGAAATACTCGAGGCATGATTCCTTTAACATTTCTTTTTGTACAATGTTAGCTATTTTTCTCAGGTAGAGATATGTGCCTAAGATGTAATTTCATTCGCTGTCACATACTCTCATCTCTTTCTGATCCTTCATGTCAGAGTGATTGGATTTCTCAAGAAATGGGCTAACTGGGCAAAGAGGTTAGTAGAGAAATGTGGCAGAAGATGGCCTAAAATATGAAGGGTATCTTAAAAAGGGTTAGATAGAAATCAGTCGATCTATCTATCTATCTATCTATCTATCTATCTATCTATCTATCTATCTATCTATCTATCTTTTGCAATCTGTTCATAATTAGTTATTTATCTACGTATGGTTAATATCAATGATTCTATGTAATTATAGGAATATGTTCATAATTACATTTTTATCTATGTTCAGTATCTATCTCTCTATCAATCTACGTATAATTTCAACATATTCATTATCTATCTATCTATTTATCTATTCTATCTATTCACATACACACACACACACATATATATATATATATATATACATATATATATATACATATATATGTATTTGTGGATAGATGGATATATATATATATATATATCGGAATCTCTTCATTAATAGTTAAATATCAAAGTATGTTAATATCTATCTATCTATCGAAATCTGTTCATAATTATTTATCTATGTCTGTTCATTATCGATATATCAATCTACCTATGATTTCATGTTCATTATCCATCTATCTATCTCAATATATATATATATATATATATATATATATATATATATATATATATATATATATATATATATACATGTTTATAGATCTATCGGAATCTCTTCATAAATAATTATTTATCTAGGTATTATAATATGTATCTATGTATCGAAATCTGTTCATAATTACTTATTTATCTATGTCTGTTCACTGGCTATCTATCTATCTATCTATCTATCTATCTACTAGATACGTTCCGTATCTATTGTTCTATCCATCTCAAGCTATACATATCTACCTGATTTTCTATCTTTCTCCCTATATCTTTATCTAACCACTTTATATCTATAATTGTTCCGATTAATTATGGCCTTCCGTATATATTTTCCCTTTCTTTTATTAACTGCATATAAATGGCATGAGGGGAATCCATCCTTGTGTACAGGAAATTGCATGTTCCAGATGCAAATGTTTGGACTGGTGGAACCAACGAATATTGTTCGTCAGAACACATACCCTGGAAATTGCTATTAAGTGGTTCCGAAACTTTTTTCTCTGGGTCGCATTTTCGCGCATCACCAAACTTTATATGACAAATAGTAAAATAAATAACAACGAAATGTGTTAAATTGAGCTAACCCGCGGATTTAAAGTCAAAATTTATCCTTGATAATACTCTTCTCCAATTTGCGAACCCTAGTTACTATATTCTTAATCCATGTTATTAGTAAAAGATATCAGAATGAAAAAATATGTCAGTAATTATTTATAAGTATTTATACTGGGACTCATGTATGTAATTTCAGGTAATACATAATACTTTAAAGTTTTAAATCGTATTTATTTTTGGTGTATGAAATTTTTAAATCTATTTCTAAATCTTTGATAGTTTTTTTAAAATCATTTCGCCTCATTTGCTATCCGCTTCTGCCGCGCCGTTTGAGAACCATTGAGACAAATATAGGCAAAAGGCTTGAGACATTTCTTCTGTCGGAATGTTGTTTTAAAGTGGAAAAAATTCATCATCCATAAGACTACGAAGATTATTTTGAACTTTATCGTGACAAGCAAGTAAGGATTAGGCAACAACTATACAAATATGACAGGATATTCCATTTTACTTCTTATCTGTCTCTTGTAAATATATTATTGCAGGGAGAGTCATATAGGTTCTGCAAGGGTACAATGAACTTATCGTTTTGTATTTTTTTCGGACTATTTATCAACGGAACTTATCACTTCCAGATTTGGTTCGGCCATGAATTCCAATAGACGTCCAAATTAAAATTCCTTGAGTGAGCACGCATTCATAACAATAGTTGATATTTAAAGGGTTCAAGTAATTAATTTAGCTTCTCATAATATTTAACATGGAAATAGTAGCAAGAATTTTGCGATGTGTCGGCCGAAAGGACAGCTTGGATATTTTGATCACATCAGTTGATCGCCCTATTATATGGCTGATAAAATAAATGTAGATCTTTTTTTATCTTTTCAACATTGTATGTTGTTGCCGTATCTCGTCTGGCGTTTCTGCTGCACAAGAATGGGTATCTTGACAGAACCCAAAGAAAGGTCTGTAATATAATCGACTCTGAAAAGGCATCTCGACTTCAGTGACTTTCTTACCGAGATGAAGTTATTTTCGACTGTTATTTTTTTATAAAAAAAATTTATGACAATTGTACTGACATACGTTTTTCCTAGTGTCCCAAATACATGAATTTAAGAATTTTATAATTTTATTATTATTATTATTATTATTATTATTATTATTATTATTATTATTATTATTATTATTATTATCATCATCATCCTCTTCTTCTTCATGAATTTAAGAATTTTATAATTTTATTATTATTATTATTATTATTATTATTATTATTATTATTATCATCATCATCCTCTTCTTCTTCATGAATTTAAGAATTTTATAATTTTATTATTATTATTATTATTATTATTATCATCATCATCATCCTCTTCTTCTTCATGAATTTAAGAATTTTATAATTTTATTATTATTATTATTATTATTATTATTATTATTATTATTATCATTATCATCATCATCCATTCTTCTTCATGAATTTAAGAATTTTATAATTTTATTATTATTATTATTATTATTATTATTATTATTATTATTATTATCATCATCATCATCATCATCCTCTTCTTCTTCATGAATTTAAGAATTTTATAATATTATTATTATTATTATTATTATTATTATTATTATTATTATTATCATCATCATCATCCCCTTCTTCTTCTTCATGAATTTAAGAATTTTATAATATTATTATTATTATTATTATTATTATTATTATTATTATTATTATTATTATCATCATCATCATCCTCTTCTTCTTCTTCATGAATTTAAGAATTTTATAATATTATTATTATTATTATTATTATTATTATTATTATTATTATTATTATCATCATCATCCTCTTCCTCTTCTTCTTCCTTTTTATGACATCCAACGTCGTACGTTTGTTCACTTTTGTTCACAAAAAAAATTGTTAAGAGCGCATTTGATAAAAATCACCTGAGGATACAAAGGTTGACACCAAGGAAACAAATTCACCTGATTTCCTATGATTTCCTATGATTTCCTATATGTTTTTATATATAAATGAATAAATGCTGAAAGTTCTGTGTCTGAAATTATAGAATTAGTATTATCATTGTATTATATTCCTTAATAAAAAATCATGTTTGTTACATTTAGTAGGCATCTCTTTTGATGTTTTTGTCGATTATGAAGAATTTGTCTGATCTTTCCAAAACATTCTATGGGTCGTCATAACTTGGTTGAGGTGATTTCTTCAGGGATGTCATGACGAACGAAACCAAATTTATTACTTAATGTTTAGTACCCTAGCTAAATATTTTGAGAGAGACGGAAGTCATGTCGATGTAAATAACTTTTCATCATGTGTTGTTTCAAAAGATAAATAGTGTCCTGCAATTGTATTGCTTAATCTTTTTCTTTTGACTCTGAGGAATTGACGGAGTATGTGTCTTTGGAGCATAAAAGACCAATATGTGTATGGATCCCATTCGGTTCCGCAGTGGGCAACGCAGCACTTTCGTCTCCATAGACGGACGGATGTTAATTTTTAATCAATTGTACATACACGTTGACATTGTTGCGTGTTAATCTATGACTGGGACGAAAATATTTATTGGCTGTTTTATTTAAATAAATATAACGTTACTTCAGAACGTAGGCAATCAGTCCTCTCTATTTTTATTTTTTACTTGTGGCCTTGTTAGGGACAGAAAAAAGAGTCAAGAGAAGAACTGAGTTAAATATATTAGCAGGAACAGTAATACAAGCATAAAGACGAAAGTGTTACAGCAAGAATGTTCGATCCGACTGTCAGAGCTGACTGCCCGAAACTACCCTCTCCAAAAGGCAGTACCTGCTCCTATTTATAAATGGGAGAGTCCACGCATGCGTGGGTAAATTGCCATAACTTTTTCTTTCTTTGTTTCTGTTGTTGCCTTGTTAGGGTCAGAAAAAGACACAAGGGAGGAATTGAGTTAAACAAATATATTAACAGAAACAGTAATGCAGATATATACGAACGAGAGTGTTGCAGCAATAATGTTCTGTCCTACTGTCAGAGCTGAGTGCCCGAAACTACGCTCTCCAAAACGCAGTACCTGCTCCTATTTATAACCGGGAGAGTCCATGCCTGTGTGGGTAAATTAACGCAGCACTTTATTTTTTCTTTCTTTCTTTCTTTCTTTCTTTCTTTCTTTCTTTCTTTCTTTCTTTTGTGGCCTTGTTAGGAACAGGAAAAAAGACAAGAGAGGAATTGAGTTGAAAATATATTAACAGAAACACTAATACAAACATATACAAACGAGAGTGTTACAGAAATAATGTTCGGTCCGACAGTCAGAGATGACTGCCCGAACCTTCCCTCTCCAAAAGGCAGTAACTGCTCCTCTTTATAAATGGGAGAGTCCATGCCTGCGTCGGTAAATTGCCATAAAAACTTTTTTCAGCATCTGTGAATTGATAGGATTTTTTGCATGGATTGTAGATCGGTTTAGATTTCCTTCATTTATATTGGCTTTTATGCCAACGCCTACTACCCCAATCTATCCTGGTTTTATCTTATTCCATGCGGGTACGGAGCATACATGTATATTCCAAAGGAATCGCAGCGAAAATAAACGAAACAGACTAGGTGAGAATTCGAACTCTGCTCATCATTTTCTTTACTTTAGCGTCGTTAAAGATTATGGCACCCTCCATATATGACGATACGTTATGCTTAAATGTTCAAATAGATGTAGGTACACGTAAGAAAGAAAAGAGGTCTGTTGTATCTGAGAACATCAGAAAATTGCTCATAAATTTGTACCAGCTCATATGAAAGATGATTCCATTATCATTTTTTTAACGCTGGCGCCATCTTCTGAAACTGTATTGGTAAAAGTCAAAAACTAAAAACCGTGTTGCTAAAAGTCAAATTGTAACAGTTTACAAAGACAAATCAGTGACGATGTTCAACGTCTGCTAACATTATTAACCCGCTGTTTGTTGTATCAAATGTCATCATTTACTCGCTTCTAAAGAAAACGGCTTTTATTTACAATTTTCTTTTCGTTTTCTCAGAGAGAGAGAGAGAGAGAGAGAGAGAGAGACTATCTGTTTCGTTATTTATCTTTGAGCTTTGCTACTTATTGAATTAACGGTTTTTTCCATCTTACTTTCTGGTATATATTCGCTTGATGAATTGTCTGATCAAATATATTTTCTGTTTACGAGTTTGTTAGAAGCGAACGATTCTACATTTATTCTTTCAAAAAACCGATATGCGACAGCAAAGGAGAAAAAATAAGCTGTGACTGCACCGAAAATATTTTTACGACGGTGATATTTTCCATAGTTCTCAATAAGAAATGATCATATAACAGTGTGTCTGTGCCAGATATATGGAAAAGGGGAACTTAATTAATTATATATATATATATATATATATATATATATATATATATATATATATATGTATATATATATATATATATTAGGCATTTCATCCCAAGCAAGGCGGGAAGCCACTAGGACGCAAGGGGTTACAGAAAATTTAGAGCAAGGTCAGATAGGAGTGATAGAATAAAGGATGAGGGTAGTGGATAGATCAAGGCAACTGGAGATGTCGATTGACATTACACCTGAATAGCTGGAGATTATAGTTCACAGGGAAACAGTAATAGTGAAGGGAGTTCCACAGGCGAGAGGTGCGAGACATGAAGCTATTAGAGTAGAAGAGACAGCTACATTTAGGAGTTTCGACGGTGAAGGGGTGAGAGCGAGATGCCAGCCTCGTATGTGAGGAAGGATTCCAGACTGCAGAAGTTTGTCCTAATGCCCCGGATGTTTGAGAACGAAATGTTGAGGGGTTTCGGTGGTTTTTGAGAGGCTGGTTTAGGGTTAATCTTTCGGTTTTTGTAACTCATGTTGAATTTTGTTTGTAAGATGAGAAGGCCCGAAGTAAAAGAAACAGACAGTTTTGAACCGTGACGCGGGCAGAGAGGAGGTGGCAAAATCTGCATCATTATGTGGCCTCAGGGCTGCCCACTGGAGGTGACTGCAGAGACACCTAACCATGCGCGACATGGCACTAAAAACACCCCGGTATTATACAACTGTTGGTCAGAGCGGCCGCTCAAGACGCTACGAAAGAGTTAGGGCTCCTAACTACCAGTCGGAAACAGCAATCAAACAACTGTCAGCCGTGTACCCTCAAAATGAAGAGGTGATGCCACAGACTGCACACATCACGAGAGAAACAGAGCTGCACTAATACAGAGGCCGGAAAGAGAAAGAGTACCGGGAACCCCTTCCTAGACAAGAAACAAGGGGTAAGCCTCTACTCATGTCCCATAGAAGGGGGAGGAGTGTTGACCGGGCGGTAGAAGAGGCTACCTACTCCTATTACAGATAACACAAAAAAGGACGACACAAACAGAGGGAAGGATTGTGGCGGGGGGGGGGGAGATAACAGGTAACCCTATCACTTCGCTAAACCCTATCACATTAAGTTTTAAATTAGTATAAGTCCCATTGTCTATTCTAAAAAGAAATTGAAAATAAGGATACCCGGATTTATTACTGACGAGACACATTCTCGCATCTCCAAGTTCAGCCAATATATCAAGCAAAAAGATACTGTCGCAACGTCATTAGAATACTGACGAGACACATTCTCGCATCTAGCCAAAGACATTTAATTTTCTATTTTTTTTTTCTTTCGAACCGGGATTTCTCACTAAACTATGAAATAAGGGAGAATCATTGGGACAAAATGTCTTTGAGTGGGGGGTAGAGAAAAAATAGATGAATTTAAAAACGAAGAAAAAAAAAACGAAGAAAAAAAAAAACCTAAGAAAAATACAAATGGTTTTCTGCTAGAGCGAAACAATACTATATATATATATATATATATATATATGAAGAAATATAGGTTTTAAGGTGTGCTATATTTATGAGGTAAAGTGCTAAATATCAGGGATACAGCGTATGTAAATGCTTTGAGTAATGCTCCCACATATGGTCAGCTGTTTCTGCTATATATTTAGAGATTTTTGAGAAAATCCATAGAATAATCAGCAATATTATTGGTCGGGACCTGACATCTCGGCTTCAGTTAATTTACCCTCGCCGTAATGTAGCATTCTCTAAAAATACTTTCATGGTAATTGTTCGGATGAAATGTTTCCTATCTTAGCTAGACTTTATGGATATCTGCACAGTACTAGATTGAAAATAAGGTGTCAGCGATTTACAGATGAATTGGCTAGATGTAACCGTAAATTCTATGCTAATAGTTTCTTTTCTTGTTTGTGGTATTCACTTGCGGCCTCTCGCTTTCCAGCCAACTCTTTTCCATAATCTAATTGCAATACAAGTCGTAATTTACTGTATTTTTGGTTATTTTTCTTGTACTCCCCACGCTCTTTAATAGTGCTTCACATTTTTGTTATTGCTTCACATTCAGTAACCACGTGTGTCTCAGTAAATTTACTCCCATGCTTGTGGTGAAAAAATTTAAAAGAATGTATTTTCCGTTTTTGCAAACCATTTGCATTGACCAATCTATCATCATAATTTACCCTCATTTAAAAAAAAAAATCATACAAAGTGATAAAAATCTAGATTTCATGCAGGAATGGTAAACAAGAAATGCACTCGTCGGAATCTCAAAAGAAGGAATCCAAAAATATGTTATATTGAAGAAAAAGCGATTTTTCAAATGCATGTGAAATAATGAATACATATTTATACAACACGTGCAAGGTGCCCTGCGCTCGTCAGTAAGAACTCTTCTGTTCTCCGTCATTATAACTTTTACAGGAGTTAACAACAACAACAACAATAATAATAATAATAAAGATCTTCCAATAATAATAATAATAATAATAATAATAATAATAATAATAATACTAAAGATCTTCAAAAAGATATCAAAATATATGGACCTTAAAATCGAAATCTCAAAAATGTGGCACATAGGAACATCAACAATACCCGTTGTAGTTGGAGCACTCGGATTGGTTGGAAAAGATTTCTGTAGACTACTTGAAGGGATTCCTGGAAGCCCATGTCTTAAAGAAATACCAAAAAAATGTTCTCTCGTGTACAGCCCACACCTTACGAAGGGCATTGTCTATGTAAAGTGGAAAATGTCATTATGCTATTTCTAACCTTAGGTTTATGGTTGGGACCCGCAATGAAATAAGTACGCATCAGATATCAAAGAAAATAAACTACTACTACTACTACTACTACTACTACTACTACTACTAATAATAATAATAATAATAATAATAACAGCCCCTGAAAATGACATGGTTCCTAATTTTGGGATCTATCATCTGTCATGAATCCATAAAACCCATGCGTAACCTATATCAATGATAATTAATAATCTGAAACAAAATTCCAGAATGGTTTTCTGACGATATTACTTACATCTGGTGAAATAGACGATTAATAATTATAGGCAAATAATATGTCTGCCCACCACATAAATTGATCCCGTCTGTCCTGACGAACTGTTTGGAGTGAGAATCTCTGGTCAAATGCAAAATTAACAACAGCACTGTCCCAAAAGAGAATTAACGAAATTTGGAATAAAAAGAAAAAAGATAATATCAAGCAAACAAGCCAAAAATATATGCAACACAAATTAACAGTAATGACGCAAAAGGTTCACAAACTAAGAATTGGCGTCGACACAAAAATTAAGTTTAGACAAACAAACGTAGCGTTCTGTCTTCTAGGCAAGGCAGATCTGTACTGAGTTTTGTCAAGCTGCATTTTTTTGATTTTGCCCATAGTCATTAATAATAGATTGAAATCAACAATTTGTACTCTATGTAAACAACATTCTTTAACAGGGACAGATTGAATTCTTGCGGAGCTTCATATGGTTGCAAAGATCAACTATTGAAAAATAAAATGATTCTGGCAAAGTGAAGAAAAGTGGGTAGAAATCTCACCATAGCCTGGCTTGATTATCGTAATGTATTTAATAGTGAGCGACATTTTCGGATTCTTAAGACTTTGGAAATGCTCAAAATATCTTCAGTGATAGTAAATGTCCTTATATATAGCATGGAACTGTCAAGAATCACATTATGCATAAATAACACCACTGCAATTACTAGTCGTTTGAAAATCTGACGAAGAATTTTTCAATGAGTCTCCCAGTCGACCCTTCTGTTCGGTCTATCCTTAATCGACTTCTCTCGTGAACCAAACAGTAATAACTATGGATGCAAATTAAACAATAAATGTTGTTATGCCTTATTCCCTTTTGATGATATGAAAACCTTTGCCAAAATCAACAATAAGTTGTAACATGTTTCATTGATGAGATTGGTATGGATATAGGCTTAAATAATTGTATAAATTTATCAAGAAAAGGAGAATTACAGAGACAAACTCAACAGATATAGATATCTTCACAAAGATTAGGAAACTAGAACATGAAGAAGCCTATAAATACCTAGGAGTTAGGGAAGGAGATGGAATATGGCATACCCAAATCTTGTTTGGTTGGTTATTTTGTTTATGGCATATCAACCTCAGTGGGTCATTTAATGCCAATAAAAATTTTGAAATATATTCATAATGATAGTTTGGTAAAAAAGGTGTGTATGTATTTTTGTTTTTCAAAAATGTATTGCTGGTAATATTTTTCAAAAATGTATTGCTGGTAATATTTTTTTCAAAAATGTATTGCTGGTAATATTTTTATCAAAAATGTTTGCTGTAATTTTTTTTTTCAATAATGTATTGCTGGTAATATTTAAAAAAAAATATATTGCTGGTAATATTTTTTTCAAAAAATATATTGTTGGCTAATATTTTTTAAATTTTCAAAAAAATTATTGTTTGCTATTTTTTTTTTTTTTCAAAAATTGTATTGTTGGTAATTTTTTGTTTTTTAATGTATTGTTGGTAGATTTTTACAATGTATTTCTGGTATTAACATCTAATTTTTAGAATTTTAAAGCGTTTTAACCCTAGTTTGGGCGTTAACTATTTACCCATAGCTGCTACCACCCAGTCTAAGGGTGAAACTGGGAAAACCAGCAAGTGCTTCCAAGCGCGTCAAAACCTCCTGATCAGAGGCCTTGCTGTTGGACGTAGTTTATCATCTTACCCAGGAGTTGGATGTAGTTTATCGACATACCCAGGACGTGGCATAACCAAATGAAGGAAAAAATAATAACTGTATTCGTGCGAATTATTGAGTAAAATTCACAAACAATGAATATAAGTATGAATTATGGCTGCCTCTGTGGCGCAATACAGTTTCAAAATTCTTACTTGGACTAAAGATGATATAAAGGAAATTGATGACGGAGCCGGAAAGCTTCTCAATTGCCAACTCATGCATCATCCTAAGGTTTATGTTGAGCGTCTGTATATGTCCAGGTCCGCAGGAGGTAGAGGATTAGTTCAACTACAACTGTTTCACAAAACCGCAATAATCGATTTTCGAAGATGTCTGGAAACTACAGAAGATTTGATGATGATCTGTGTCAAAGAAAAATGAAAAGAAAAACCTGTATTCAGTAATAAATGAAAACAACAAATTAAATATATATATATATATATATATATATATATATATATATATATATATATATATATATATATATAGTCATTCACATGCAATCCTTTTTATTCGGTATATCGGATAATCAGTTTGGCTAGACGTCCAATTGTGTCAAGCCGGGATCGAAAATCGACCAACCGATTTGGCTACAGTCGCAGAGTTTACCTCAAAGATATCGACAGAGGCCGAGAAAGGGAGATTTTAACGTATTGTTCATATATATATATATATATATATATATATATATATATATACAGGGCGTTCTGCTTGATTATGCAAAGTTAATGTTTACCTAAAATATCCAAGTTAAGCAATATATTCTGAAGAATAGGAGCTAAAGTGTTGTTGATACTATTTTATTATTTTGTCAATCATTTAAGTTGTCGAAATATACAAAACTTGCTTCTTTTTAATGATTTATGAACTTAAGTCCTAATTTAGTGTTCACTTTCATTATGAAAATGGAAAATAAAACAAGAAAAACACATTTTATCCTAAATTTTATCAATTGAATTGTGGTGCATATGACAATACATCGTGTGTTCTAAGTCCTACATTACATAATACATATGTATTGCATGTTAAACAAAACAAAACATGTCTGTTAATGCGGCTATGAACAAATTCTCCATTCTTCAAAACCGTTATGAGGCGTCTATCAACTGCTGACGTCAATGTTTCAATTTCAGAAGGTTTGATTGATCGGCAAGCACTTACAATTGCTTTCCACAGGACTTCTAAGCTGATGAATTGCTTGTTTTCAGCATTAATCCGCTTCTTGACTATAGACCACAAATTTTCTATTGGATTTAAATCAGGGCTGTTTGGAGGCCATACCAATGAATTTTGCCATTTGAACGCATGGTCTGATTCGTGGTGCTTCTTGATCTATGCGCTGGAGCATTATCCTGCTTAATATCAACGATTATCTTTTCTGAATTGGTTGTTCATCAAGCCAGGACAGAAAGGGATCTTTCAAAAGCCTACAATATGCATTGGAATTTAGCTTAAACCCTTTGGCTACTTTTTGTGGGCCTATTAGTTCATTTCAGCGGAACCCAGCCCAAAACATCACTCCTCCGCCCCCCTGTTGTCGACGAATGCGTACTCCTGCCGGTCAGCCATTTACCACCCATCCAGATGACCACTCATCAGTCCCATCAAGGGTAGCACTATACCCATCGGTGAAAATCACATTGCTAAAATTGATCTTCATGTAACTGTGTGCCCATTCAACTCTCTTCATCTTGTTTGCTTTGCTCAATGGGTCCTCTTGATGGGACTCTTCACTTTGCCATGGTCTTGAGGACCTCACAACGGGTAATTTTACCATCTTTGGGCACTCCAGCGCTTTCAAATATTTTTTTACTAGTTTCATGCGGTTTCTTCGAGACTTCATATTTAATTTTACGAAGATCTCTGGCAGTTAGCTTTCGCAAATGCGATCGTTTAGGTGTCTTTCTGCATGATTTACTGCCTAAGACGAATGCTTTGATTGTACGGTGATCTCTATGTAACTTTTTTGAAATTTCTAGCGTTGAGAAACCACTTCCAAGCATGCGAGTAATTTCAGCATGATCGTTTTCAGTAAGACCCTTTTTTCTTACCCATATTAATGATTTATATGGTGATTGCTTAATCAGACCGAACACTTAAAACTTTGCCTTTTTACATACTTTGAGAAAAAGAACACTGTTACTATACAACTTTTTTTTCATTGATCATATTCTCTTGTCTGAAAGTATAATTTATTCTGCAAGAAGCACAAAGTCTGAAAAAAAAACAGAATTTATTGACACGTTAGATAAAGACATAACTTTGCATAATCAAGCAGAACGCACTTTATATATTGTTTTAAAAATGATCAGCAGAAAAGATCATGATAGCCTTACCGAGTTAAAATCTCTGGTCGGGATCCGGAAAGCAAAGTGTATACTTCAGAAATCAAAGCAATAATAATAATAATAATAATAATAATAATAATAATAATAATAATAATAATCAATCACGTAAATAAAATTCCAGGACCCATTTCTACAAAAGTTTACTTTTGCCGGACTGCAGTTAACATCCGCAAAACCTCCCCATGTAAACGAATTATTTCACAAATAGTGACAATAATATGCATGCAAATAGGACAGGCATAGTCATAAAAGATCTTTTTTGAAAAAAACTACTAACTAATTTACCACAGAATAGCAATTTTTATAAGAGAATAATTTCAAAAACTGTCCTGAATATCGAATTGGAAACATAATCCTACAATTATATTTTTTGGATAGGTTATGAGTTATGATAAAGAAGGGTAATGAAATTATGTGATAAATATTGCTGGACACATCACCGTCTTAGATATACAAAAATATTATTTTTTGAGGAACTTTACTTATAAGACGTTGTCAAATTACTAAGCTCACAGCTAGGAGAGTTCCATAAGTTTTATTCAAACTGTTTAATTGCTCTTAATAACCATCAGAATGAGACAGTTGAAATTTCTAAGGCACGTAATGAAGGAAGAAGAATTGAAAAATTTATCATGGAGAGGACATGTGAATACGCGTCCTGAGTTAGACGATAAACTGCATCTGCGTGCAACAGCAACGCCTCTGATCAGGAGGTTTGAGAAGTGTGAAACCACCTCTTAATTGCTGGTGTTCTCAGGTCCACCCTGACCCAGGATGGTAGTACTTATCAGGGTCTCAGCTATGGGCAAATAGTTAACCCCCACCCACCCAAGAGTTCAAAACTATGAATTTATAAAAATAGTTTTTAATATCAGAATACATTATTTTGGAAAAATTATTACCAGCAGTAGACTTTTTAAAAAGGAAATTATTACCAGCAATATATTTTTGAAAATAATATTACCGGCAATACATTTTTAAAAGAAATTACGAATAATATATTTTTGAAAAATATAACCAAAATACATTTAGAAAAAAATTCCAGCAATACCTTTTAGGAAAAATATTACCAACAATACATTTTTGGGGGAAAAAAAATTACCAGCAAAAAAAAAATAAAAAATAAAAAAATAAATAAATTTCGACATTAAATAACCCATTGAGGTTGATATTCCGTAAAACAAAACACAAAAAACACAATAAATGCAAGGTAGGAGAAAAAAACAGTGCCTAACCTATATGACGAGCTTGTGTAAATCGATAGAAGAACAGCTTTTTAGGAGAGATAAAATACATACACAATTTACTAAGATTTACTAGGAGGAGACAATTGAGGCTACCCATGCATACCAACGTACTCAAGGGACACATCATATACAAGAAGAACAGCTCGCCTGACGGAAAATTTCACAATGGCCGCAATCTCCATTCATACTGCGCGTATTTCATTCGCTTTGTCGCGTTGATAACCATTACAACAGTTTTCTCACAAAAAAAGGTGGGCTTGACGAGAGACTACAATGGCGAATAAAGCCGATTGGAGGTTTTCAGGAGCGTAGATCAATCTTTTAGTCGCTATTCCTCCCAGGTACACACTAGACAGGCGGGGTAGAACGTGTTTGGGTCCCAGATATGGTCAAATAACGAAGCGCCAAACAAAAGCAAATATTATGAAACTATAATATTCTTCTACATGAAAAATAACTGTAATAAAATTTTATATAAAAAAGCTATAACGTTGCGTGAGGGTCGGAGGGGCAATACAAATACAGCAGCCGCAATAGACGTGGTGTTTCTTGGGTAAGATAGTCTGCAAGAGCCCAAACCTCTCCAAGCTGGTTTTGAATTCAGATTTATTTTCTTCTAGAAGGGTTGCCAGCCAAGGCTATAGAATGCAGTCCTGTTATTTTCCCATAGATTGAATGAGAAGAAAAGGATATATACCTTTCTCAAGTGCATTAGCACGTAAAGGGAATGTAATGGAACTGACTGGAATTCGAACTCAAGTCACTGACTCCCCAATCCGTGTCGCTATCCATTACTCCAAACTTTCTCCTTAGTTACAGCAAAATAAAATATCTATTTATATTAAAATTACCAATACTATGTATTATTATTATAAAGACCAAGAATAAATTTCTAAAGCAAAATGGACAGCAATACATTTTCTCTCTATCTGAAAGCATATAATTACGTACAAAATATTCAAATTCGTGCATTAGAGGTTAATATGCCGTTAAACAACATCAACCGACAAAAAAAGTGACTTTTGTTCAAAGACAAAATGGGAAATCGCTATATATTTATAACTAATACAGCATTCAGTGACGGTCTTCGTTGAGCGACTCTCAGGCCTTGTATTGGGTAAGCCTGCAAAGTCGTTAATAATAAATTCCAGAAAAAAGAACTGCAAAAATAAGAATAAAAACAGCAGAAACAACAACAACAATATTATTATTATTATTATTATTATTATTATTATTATTAATAATAATAATAATAATAATAATAATAATAATAATAATAATAATAATAAGTTACATACGAACTTGACAAGCCAACGGAGGATTCATCTCCGTGTTGTGCAGATAATTCCATCGTTCGCTATGTTTTCCCGCGCTAAATCAGTCGTTCTGCAGGCGATATTGTTCAAATCTCGGCCAGACATCTAAATCAGCGGAGACAGAACCGATGAAGGCGGCGATAGGAAGGTCAAACGAAAATCCCCGGATGTTATGCGTCGTTGGGTGTTAGCGCTTGTTGGGGGGTCTGAGGAGTTAGAGAAAAGATATTGTTGACGTTTACCCTGATGGATAGAGATATGTATTATTCTGGCCTTCGGGTTATAAAAGAATAAGCGTAATTTGAGAAACAGACGCGACGAGAAACTTCAGGGACACGCGCATACAAAAAACAATCTGTCATGCGAGCACACACGTGAGCACACACGTATACACACGCACACACACACTCAAACACACACACATATATATATATATATATATATATATATATATATATATATATATATATATATATATATATATATACACACACTTCTATGTGAAATTATGTATATAAATTTAGAAAGAAAAATTCATATAAATCGGTTACAAGAATATGACTTTGTATAAGGCATGAATCTCGATAAAGCCTTTCTTTTCGACAAGACTTTCCTTAATACAAGACTCGAGAGCCACTATAGATAGATAGATAGATAGATAGATAGATAGATAGATGGTATAATTAGGTAGTTTGATTCATCGTCATTCATCGCCATCAAATCCATTATCATTTCCTGTTCTCACTGCTCAGCGTTGCATTGTCATCCTCAGATCTCCAATGTCCAGGCATGAGTCCCGAGCCATGGTGTCCGGGAAAGTAAACTTTTGTGAGAAGACACCCCCAGAAGGACGCTATAGAAGCAAGGATCAGACCATCTCACCGTGCGCTATGTGTCAGTGGCCGGAAAACGGCACTTGCTTTTTTTTTATCTTTAAAGTGATTCGGCTCATTTCTCCGTAAATTGTGTTAAAAGCGGCATGGGATCTACAACTGATGTTCGGCAATTTTCTAAGTAGATTTGTATGTTTCATTCAGTCGTCTTTCAAAAAGAACAGATAATATCCGAGTCTCTGATCCATACAGTAGGACTCTTTCAATCACTTTTTGAAAAGTTTGGACTTTTAAGGTGTATGGAAGGTTCGAGTGCTAAATGTCGTGAAATATGTTACACACATCAAATGCAAGATCTTTGCGGATGGTGAAATCTTTTTGGAAATCTATTATGAGAGATCCCAGATATTTGAAGTCATCGACTCTTTTGATGGATGTATTATTGAGTAACATCGACTCGGATGGTTCAGAGGTCGTTGTGATATATTCCGTCTTATTCACATTGCAATAGAGAATACCTGGCTCGCTGTTTGCTCGGGTGATTGCAACAAGGATTCTGAATATTTGATACATTGAGAAATTAATGCGAGATCATCGGCAAAGTCAAGGTCAGCCAGGTATTGTGGAGGGTACCGACTGCATTGGCGTGGTTTCAAAAAGAGTCTTTTTCCTTCCATATTGTCGGGGGAAATACGCAGAACATTGTCAACAACTAGAAATAGGAAATGAGCAAGTAAGTGTTATTAAAAAGAACGGAAAATTATTTCTTCCTTTTCAATTTTTTACTGTATTTTTTCAATTATCGGATAAGGTGTTGAGTATTGTGCTCGAAGTTGTGGATAAACACCACGAAGTTTATATTTTGTTATTTATATTCAAGAAATTTCAACTTTCACAACCATTATTAAGAAGCGATTTTGTAGCTACAATCCTATTTTTTGAGTCTTAGTATTCTTTGGGAAGTTAGCGAGTTGAAATGGGTGGCGTCATGTTTAACGGTTGTTGGGAACGAGGCTGTATAAAACCATTGCCATTTTTTTATTTCTTAATTTAAGAAATATTTAAAAAATATATATTTTTGAATTATTATAATTGCAAACACACGGACGATAATTGGTATGACCCCATTCACATAAATACAGTACTAAATACTCTATTTTATTCGGAGATTCTTCTCCAGTTGTGCTGGTCAAACTCTCTGCCTCCGGACAGAGAGGATCCCCAGACGAGGCTATGTCGAAGGGCAGAGTCTCATCACGGGAAACAGCTACCCGACCGCCTTTTATACGGGGTATGCTGTTATTTTTAGGCCAAGCCTACGGGCTCGGCTACCCCATAATAAATTCGATTTTCTGCCCCATCTGACCGCGTGGGGTGGTTCGTAGATATATTGCAGTTAGGGAATCACCTCCAGCTGTGCTGGACAATCTCTTTGCTTCCGAGCACAGAAGATCCCCACACGAGGCTATGTCGAAGGGCAAAGTCCCGTCTCGGAAAACAGCTACCCGCCCACCTTTTATACGGAGTATACGGGGAATACCTCATATTAAATTCGATTTTGTGCCAAATCTGACAGCGTGAGGTGAATGGTAGATATCCTGCAGTTAGAGATCATTTGTTGAATTCTCTTGACTCAATTCTGCCAATTTCTTCTACGCGCCGCTTGCGAATCTTATATGTGTTGTTTGTGTGTTAACTATTATTATTCATTACCAACTTTCGTATGATTATTCAGTAACTTTCCGTAGGTTACATCAATAAGTAAGTATGTGGGCACATTAATGAAATTATATGCACTTTAAGGTAAAATTCTTTTCTGGTGAATATTATCTTATTTAATGCTGTCTGTTTATTTTGTATAATAATGTCTCCTAGAGATTTGAGCCTCTCCCTCCATTATGTGCTGTATAGTATCATGACGTTATCTACTAGCATTTGTATCATAGTTGTATATGAAGCAAGTTGTAAATTGCTATTATATGCTTTGTAAAGACGAATTCCAAAAGGTGGGCAGAATATTGCAAAACAGGATGATCTCTTTGGTAACAAAGAGAAGAGTACTGAACTGTTACGTGACATCGATCCTCTTTTACGGCAGTGAATGTTGGACACTCTCCTCAAAGATGAAGATCAATCTCGGAGCAACAGAGACGTAGTTCTACAGAAGGATGCTGAGTATATCATGAATCGAGCGTGTGAGCAAAGATGAGGATGCCAACATGGAAGAAGCTTATATTAGGTTGGTGCAAAAATAATGACGTGATAATGTGGTATTTTTGACGTTAAAAATACGTCAAAAAACCACATTATTACATCATTATTTTGCACAAACCTAATACTCAACATCCGGAAGAAAGCAGCTGAAGTTTCTGGGACAAGTAATGGAAAAGAAAGGCTTTGAAAATCTGATACTTGCAAGTCGAATAGAGGGAAAGAGACGCAACGTATGACATACTTAGCAGGTTTAAGCAAGTCCATTGTAGAACAGGTCAAATAGAGGGAAAGAGAGACAAAGGAAAGTAACGCATGACATACCTGGCTTGGTTTAAACAAGTGTGCATTCGGCTGTATTAGATTTGACGTCCAGAAAATAAGTTAAAGCGTATTCTGTAATTCTGCATTGTGTATAATAGATCATCTTAAGTAGAGTTAGATTTTAAGAAAGGCCATGCAGCGGTAAAAGATTCATCTTTCAACTCTTAATGTCAAAACTGGTAATTAATGTTGCTGTCTCTAGCTCAAAAAATTGCCTCAATTCGATGAGGCTTTAACTGGAATAAGTCCAGAATTTCTCATTGAAATTTCTCCAACAACAATGGTTCAATTATATTGAGATCATTAACAAGAAACACGGCTATACTAAAAAATATCAGCAACTTAGCAGCAGAGTAGTGTTAGACATTTTCATGACGGTCGTCTTCGAGTATAGAATCCAGAGGTTGGAACTGAATATTTCGGAGACAGTAGGAAAGCGTAATTCAGGTTCGCAGTGGATATCTTAGCAGAGCGTAGTTCTTCCTTCTATCCTCTTCGCCTGTCAAGTTAGCACTGGTTCTTCCGGTAGGGTAAACAAAGATGGCCGCCTTTATACACGACGAATACAATGTTCTGCGGCTTCTGATTGGTTAAGCTTCTATTGGTAGACTATAAAGGAAGTTGAGTCATCTGGATTGGCTCACTAGTAATATGTATAGATGAGTTACATCCGCCCCCTCTTCACCAGTGAAAAAAGAGAAAAACACTTCCGCAGATAGGAGTCTCCCTCCCTCCCTGTCTCGATATCCACTCCCGCCTACCACGCCCACACCCCCGCACACACCTACTCCTACTGCATCAGACCCTCCAATTCCCCAATCACCCCTCCCTACTCCAACCTATTCGTCCACTCCCACTCCACCACCCCCAGATAGGGGAAAAAAGAAGAAAAGTATCTTCGGCAAGGTCGAAGAAATCTGTAGAACAGAGAAAGGGGAGATAGACAAAAACCTCTCCTCTCGCAAGAGAGCATTACTGGGGCCTCTAATTAAACTGTCATCTGTTGATGGTAAATCAGTGGAGGACCCCAGAAATTTTCCTGGTGCCCCCGGAGTTGTCGGACTGATCCGGGATATCGGCAGGCACTTGAAAGTCTGGACCCATCTCTTCGAGGCCAGAGAAGCCTTCCCAGAGATAAGGATGGTGGAGACTGGGTCGCAAGATCTTAAAAAAATCCATTTGTTTTGTTCAGGGAGGGCACCCGTACGTCTCCACCCATCATTATATAGGGCCCTAAAACTAAATTACCCCACGGACGTCGGCGGGATTGTCACAGAAGGACGGATAACGTCAGAGTTAGGCGTGGGGAGCCTAGGACAATCCGTCGGGGTCCTTTCACCCGCAGATTTCCGTCCTCTATGTGAATAGGTTTATTGCACTTCTTCTTTTCTTTCTTTGCAGGCTTAGAAGATGTCTATTAAGATAGCGACTTTGAATGTGAGGGGCTTAAGGGATCGGGGTAAGGCTGCCCGCCTGCTCCGGGACCTTCTGTCCCTGGATGTGGATGTTGCCCCGATCGAGGAGACTCACTTTGTTTGCAGTTCCGATGCGTGTGTGCTGGACGATGACTTTGTCGTCTATTCAGCATATGGGGACCGTTCTGCCAGAGGAGTTTCTTTGCTTGTCAGGCGTACTCTTGATGCGAAGGTGGACCTTGTGCATACCGATGCCGAGGGCCGGTTGATCGTGGCCGATATTGCCGTGAAAAGTGGTTCGTTCCGAGTCGTGGCGGTTTATGCGCCCAACGACCGGGAGGAGCGGGTCTCGTTTTTTCGGCGGTTGGGGCCGTTCCTAGTGGATTCAACGCGCCTAGTTTTAATGGGGGACTGGAATGCCATCCTGGACCCCAAGTTAGACAGGGGGCGGGGAGCTAGCGGGAGAAGGGGCGATCGTAGCCTGGTTGATCTGATCGACGATTATGGTCTCGTCGATAGATACCGGGTCGATCATCCCGGGGGGAAAATGTGGACGTGGGCTCTTAATTAGCCTTTTGACAAGGTAGTTAGCTACCTTGACAGAATGTTAGTTAGAAGAGCCGACATAGATCTACTAGATTGCCCTACGTTCCACTGGGTAGGCTATTCGGACCACAAACTCGTTTGTGCCCGGGTGGCGTTAGACTGTAGGCCTAGAATGGCTGGTTACTGGAAGTTCTATCTGTCCTTACTGGACAGGGAGGACTTTCGGGAACAGCTAATTAGACTAGTGCAGCGGGAGCTAGTGGGGGCGGTTATCGGGAATAAGTGGTGGGAACGCCTTAAGTGTAGGATTAGGTCCTTCACCACTGATTTCAGCAAACGGCTCGCTCTAGATAGAGCTGATAAGGTGAAGACGCTTAAAGCTAGTTACACCCGGGCGGTGGCTGGGGGGATCCCCTAGAGATAGCCTTAGCTAAGGAGGCCCTGGATCGTTCGAATAGCGAGCGGTACATGGGCCAGGTAATTAGACATAAGTTAAGCAAGATGTCTTCCGAAGCTGTGAATTTGGGCGCAGATCTGCGCAGGGAAGAGGTCCGTCGAGGTGGCGATCGTTACATTCGTAAAGTCGAATCCCCGGAGGGGCGTACTCTTCGGGCCACTGACGACATGTGCGAGGCGTTTCGGCGCCATTTCGAGAGCCGGTTTACCAAGGAGTCTGGTCTCCGTGAGGAGGAGTTTCGTAGCTATTTGGCTGACTTTCCTCGGCTTTCGCCGACTGAAGCGGCTAGCTGCGACGGAGAGATCACGGAGAGCGAAGTCTACGCGGTTTTGAAGAAGGTTGGCAGAGGCAAGTCGCCCGGACTGGATGGTTTGCCCTATGAATTGTACTTGAGGCTGCCGCACATCTTTGTTCCGATTTTGACTACAGTGTTCAACAACTGGTTTCGGTCGGGGTCCATCCCCAACCGGATCACCAGGGGGGTGATCACTCTGTTGAAAAAGGGCAAAGGTGGTGGGGGGAAACTAGATGACTACAGGCCCATAACTCTGCTAAACACAGAGATAAAGATTATGGCCAAGATCCTGCAGGAGCGTTTGCAGTCAGTTGCCGAGTCTCTGTTGAGACCTGAGCAGACTTGTTCTGTGAGGGGCCGAACAATTCAGAGCAACCTGCATCTGATCCGCACGATCATAGAGGGTGTAAAAGACGACGAGCAAGCCGCGCTGATCAATTTGGATCAGTCCAAGGCATTTGATAGGGTCGACCATCGCTACCTTGCTACTGTCCTGCAGGCCGCTGGATTCGCACCCAACTTCTGCCGCTGGATTAGCCTCCTGTATCGCTCACCCAGTGCTGTGGTACAGGTGAACGGAAGGTTGTCGGACGCGTTCGTGCTGTCTAGGTCGGTTCGTCAGGGTTGTCCGCTGTCGCCTCTCCTTTATGCTTTGGCGTTGGAGCCTCTCCTTCGCCGACTGAAGGACGAGACCGGCAGTCCGGCCGTACGCGGAATCGCCGTTCCTGGAGGGGCTCGAGCCAGGGTTTCCGTGTACGCCGATGACGTATCTGCTTTCGTGTCGTCCCGGGACGACATCGAGGCGGTACAGAAGGCGCTTGACCGGTACGAGAAGGTGACAGGGGCCAAGATAAACCGCGACAAGTCTTCCGGCTTGCGGTTAGGTGCCTGGAAGGGGGTCGCTCTTCCGGGCCGCTTCGGTTGGACGGATGGACCTGTCCGCATTCTTGGAGTGTGGTTTGGACCGGACCTCCAGCTGGAGAAGAATTGGTCTGAAGTACTTGCAAAGGTCGATTCTGCCGGCAAGACTTGGAATCGACGGCGGTTGTCCGTGAAGGGCAGGGCGGAGGTGTGTGCTACATACATTTTCCCCCTGATTCTTTATCGATTGTCTGTACTTCCTCTCTGTGAGACCCATTGGAAGGCGCTCGAGCGATCGCTATCCTCCATTTTATGGAGGGAACGCGTGAACAGGGTCGACAGACGAGTCTGCACTAACCGTCCGTGTCATGGGGGGCTGGGAATGCCGCACCTTTTGAGTCACATCCGTGCCTCTAGGTTGGCTTTCCTAAGCCGCGCATTGACTGGGAGAGATCCGATTCTGGAAGGGATTGTTAGGGACGCCTTCCCTAGCCTTACCATCAGTCCCCCCATCTCTAGGGTTGAGCGCCGTTGTAGACCCCGGGAAGAGTCGGATTTCATCCGCGAGTGTCGGTCGGCCTTGAAGGCCATTCCCCGGTCCAGTGACCTTTCACGGCCTAGGAAGGTCTTCTATCGTGGATTAGTGGAGGGGCCCGCGAAGGATTTCCTACGTGATACGCCCGACTTGTCGGAGGAGGAGTATTGCTCCTACTGGTCTTGGGCGCCAGCGGCGGATTACCTCAGTAACCCTGAGTTTTCGCTTACCTGGCGATTGGCTCGGAATCGGCTGCCTCTCAACGAGAAGGCTTTCATATGGGGTTTGGCGGATTTGCCAGACTGTGAACGGCGTGGTCTTGGCTTAGAAGAAACGGCTCCGCACGCCTCTACCATTGCCCCCGGGTCCGCCCCTTATGGGACAATGTCGGCGAGCTGACGGCTCGTCTCGCTCCCGAACAGCTTGTGTCCATTGATCGCGCATACGCGTGTGACAATGTGTCGCCCCCGTATTCCGGGGTGAAACGGATGGTGTTTCTGACGCTGCTGGCCACGGCTCGAATGGTGATTTGGACGACGCGAAAGGAGGAAGTCTTGCCGGGCAACCGTCTTTCTCATCAGCATCTAATCCAATTCTTTGAGCATCAGCTCAAGATGAAGATTAGATCTGATAGAAAACGATTGCATTCGACAGTCTTTGGTGAAAGGTGGGTAAAAGAGGCGAGCTTGGTTCGTGTGACCGGGGCTAGCCTTGATTTTCTCTTCTAGGTCAACCTATTGCACATCAGGGTGGCTTCCTGCGGAACCCTCCCCTTGGTTAGGTTAGACAAGCTTAAGTGTACCTAGTTAATGTGAGTAAGTGTTGTTCCTGGCCTGTAACCCGACTACTCTTTGGTTATGATCCAAGTCGAGATTCCCAACCTCCCCAGTTTGTTTTGGCCTCCTTTTATCTCGACTGGGTCAGCTTTATATTTTCCCATTCCCGCATAATATTTTATCCATTTTCCCACTCCCTTAGCGAGAGTTGCCTCTTGATTCTGTCCCTTGGGCAGAATACAGCGGCCTCTCTTTTTTGAGGGTTGGACGGTCCCCTACTAACATATATTATGTTTAGTTTGCATTTGTGTTACTTTTTAGTTATTTGTGGGTTCATTTCCCTCCCCTCTCATTCTATCATTATTAGAATTTTAATGTATAGCATGTGTATCATCATCAAATTTTTATGGCGTGGGGCGCGTTTTGGTAGGTTCCCCTAGAGAGGATGTGGTATTATGGTGATTGAAGGATTGTTTGGTGATGGACGAGTTCTTGTGGTGAATGGGTAAATTGTAATGTATGAATGGGTCGTGAGTCAGATTAGCTAGGTATAAGATAGTTAGTGTTGACCAGCCTCAACCCCTCCCCTTTTTAGGCCTTGTGCCACAATTTGTATTTCGATACAATAAATATTCTAGTAATATGTATAGATACACAAAACACCGTAACGCCCCCCCCCTATTTTGGGTATATTATGGAATCTTCTTTCAAAATATTAAGTAAGTCAATAAATACTTTAATTCTAAATTTTTTTTTCTTTTTCTTTTTCTTAAAGTTAATATTAATACGTAAAAAATATTTTAGTATTCAAATTTTTTTTTTTTTTCTTAAATTAATATCCATAAAAATTAGTCATATCACTTTATTCAATGTTAAGTACTTCTGGGTTAATAGAAACATGAACAACAATATTATAAGTTTGGATTGCGATCACAACAAAAGTAAAAAAGAATCGTTATTTTATCCATAGCTGGGACCCATTAAAACAGTTACTATCACTCTGGATTGGCTCACTAGTCATATGTATAGATACACAAAAAACCGTAACAAGTAGACCATAATAGGATAGGATAGTTTACGCGGTTTATGTCTCCACCACAGTTTACAATTTTTTATTTTACCATCAAATTATATGCTAACCTAGACCAGTATGAGTCCATCAACAAAATTATTCCTCTTTGCATTGTATCTTGAATTGTTTCTATCGTTCATTGGTATCTTTACATATTGTATTGCATTAGAATATAACCATCTTGCATTCATTACTAAAAAAGATATTTTTTCCAGTTTCCAGCATCGTTCTTTTGGAATTTCCAATCTTCTATTCTGATTATTTTTTTCTGTTATATGGGAAATCACATTTTTCCCATAATATGCTGTGTACTCTATCAATTGAAATCTCGTGACTGTATACATTTCTTGCTCGTCTGGATATCCATTTTGAATTGTCTATAAAACGTCCGGCCCGGCTCAATCCTCGGTTGTTTCCACGCTGGTCAGTACTGCCGACGCTCAACAGATGGCTATCCCCTGACTAATTCGTTGCTTCATCTGTTCTGCTCGCATTGTGTTCTTTGATCACAGAGCGGCGAAGATCTAATTTTCGTCCGTAACTAAGCTGTAAATCGAGTTGTGGCAGAACAGTGTTACGAACGGACAAAGAACGATTCCTCTTGTGAAAATACATATGACATAAGAAATAACGCAGGAAGTCGTTGTTTTGATTTTCAGTTGGCTTATATAGTCTTTGATACAGCGAAATTAATTCTCCCCGTTATTGTTACACCCTCTCTTGTTTCTAAGATGTGTAGCGGGTCAAAACATTCACAAAAATAACCGTCAGGAATTCTTAGCAGTAAGTCACGTGGGGTTCTGCAGCACCTCTGTTCGCTCCAACTGCTGGCTTCAACTAAGTGATCTGTGTATATGCATTTACCTTGGACTCCTGCTTCTCAGGTCTCATAAATATTCATATCAATTATTTTCTCCAACCTTGGAGAAACGACATCGTTAACAAATGTTTATGTTTAAAAATCATTTCTATGTCAAGGAATTTCCTTTCTCGTTGACTTTTTTTATGACCGATTAAAATCCCATTGTTTACATTTAGGCTTTGCGAATTATAACTGATTTCGTTTCTCAGTCGAAAATTACTATTCTTATTAATTATTATCTTTAATTGTGGAGAACTGAAACTGACGTTCAACCAAAGCGGACAGTTTATTCAAAACAATACATTCTTTGACAATAATAATTTTCCGATAACAAATATTCTGCGTTTAAAAATTATTTCTATTTTTCTAACGTCAAAGACTTCGGCCGACAATTACGTTCAGATTATATTTCTCGCTACATATTTCAATTCATATTTTCACTTTAAAGATTTTCAGGTTTTTAAACCCTTCCAATTCTTATACAGGGTTTTCAAGTTAAAATCCTAATTTTAGTGCTAATTCCATTCTACCAGTGTCACAATATAGAAGTGAATAACGGCTGTTGAAAATGAAAAAAAAAATTGTTAATTTCAAATCTCTTGTGTATACCCACATCTTAAAATAGTGACCAACATTAAATATTTATTCTGATTTTCTAAGCGTAGCTTAGATATGATACAAGGCCGAAATCATGGAGCACCCATCTAGGACTGAAATCACTATTCAGTCCTAACTGATATCACGAAACAACTTTATTAACCATTACACGCAGTGCCAAGCGATTTGATATATATATATATATATATATATATATATATATATATATATATATATATATATATATATATATATATATATTAATAAAAAGAAAGAACAGTAAGATATATAATCCGGTGTTCTTATAGATATTTTTATTTTTACAAAATAGTGCTCAATGTAAATTTACAGAGCATTAATATTATAAGTCAATAGACTTAAAATATGGTTTTTAGCTACACAGTTCCAACCATGTTTCAAAAATGGAAGCTAAAAGCCCCTAATTTAATTTTGTACTTAAATTAAAGACATTACTTTCATTTCATCCTCAAGCGAATTTTGGAGTGTTACTCCAAATTTCATCCTCAGCATTCATAATTATGATTGTAAATGCAATATTTTTTTAAACTTGTTAAGCTCAAATATTTAGCAATGGAAATTTCTACGAATAAGTTATCGTCTTAGAACATGACATGATTTTATCAATCATTACCTAAAGAATAATGATTAATACTAGTTATTATAGACTTAGCAATTTTTACCTTTACATTAGTTTGGTGCAAAAATAATGTCGTAATAATGTCGTTTTTTGACGTATTTTTAACGTCAAAAAACGATATTATTACGTCATTATTTTTGCACCAAAATAATAGTATGATTTTCCTGGTAATAAAGTTTTGCCTTTCTTTATTTATTTAAAATAGCAAAGAAATATCCATGATTGCCAACTTTTCAAAATTCTTTAAAATAATTCTTTCCACATTCCAGAGTGTTCACATTCCCGGCCTTTTTCGTTTTATATTTGAAATTTCTCAAATGTTAGACGGGTTACATGGCCTGGATATCAGAATGAAAAGAGAGGAAAAAAACAAAACAATTCGCTTCATATTTTAATTCATGTTTTCACCTTAACGATTTTAACTGTTTTAACCCTTCCAATTCCTATAAGGGATTTTTATATTGCTGTGGTAAACACTCCTACTACTTCCTCCTCTCATAAATACCAACTTCAAGAGTCGTTGAGAAGTCGGATGGGGAAAGGAGACGCAGTGTTAACCTACAGTTCGGATATACACCTTTATTTGCTTATTACTAACATTCTTACTCTGTATATATCTTTTATTTATTTATTACTCTGTATATATCTGTTATTTCGATACACTTGTTCAACCTACTTCCGTGTCTTTCTTTCTGGCCCCTAAACAGGCCACAGCACTAATTAAACAAATGGATTTATATTTTAACTGCATTGTTTAGAAATTAGATTTGAACTAATTTTAACCCACTTTTTATATGTTTATTTGGTGAGATAGATAGATCATTGTCTAAATTACGCAAACAGGAAAACAACACTCATTTTAACACATATATTTCACAAAATTACGTAAAAATATCATGAAATACTAACTGCTTATTATTAACGCTCTTGCTTTACATATATATATATATATATATATATATATATATATATATATATATATATATATATATATATATATATATATATATGTATATTCAATATACTTGTTAAACCTACCTTCGTTTTCTGTGACATTGTTTCTGATCTCTAAAAAGGCCACAACACATATAAACCCTTTTAATTATATTTTCGTACAACTAATGTCACAATCTACCGGACATCTATCACTTTTTCTTCATTTTTTTATTGTTATGATTTTTTGGTTTTATTTCATTTTAAAAACAAATTCCCATGAACAGTAAACGTATGTTGGATGGTTTTATATCTGTTTCTAGAAATTCCCTACCAGCTGTTTATCTCTACATCATTACCATCAATATACCAACTTCTATCTTTGTCACAACAGAAATTTTTAGCTATAATTTTAATATAAAAATCAATATTTAACAACAATGTCATGTAAATCATATGGAACGATGCTTACACAGCATATTCTAAATCGTCACAAATCGATCACCTCAGATCTTTTATTGGGCCAATATTTTTTGCATGGGCCTTTTTAGTTTTTAGCTGCTTAAAGTGATTTGTTACAGGGCACGTACTGAAACGTAATAACTTATTTGCCTATCTTCAATTTAAATAGGCATACATCTAAACAAAATTAATTTTAAAAAATAAACATATATAATGCATTTATCATATTGACCTCAAAATTTTCTATTTCACTGTAGATATCTGGGAGTAATATTTCCTTACAGAGATTTTCATCTTTCTATGTAAGTTTATTTTCCCGAATTTTCTAGGAGATTCGAAGAATTCTTCTGCTTCCAGAGAGAAAAATTTTAACATCTTAATATTAGGTTGGTGCAAAAATAATGACGTAATAATGTTGTTTTTTGACGTTAAAAATACGTCAAAAAACGACATTATTACGTCATTATTTTTGCACCAACCTAATAAAATTAATCCTTGTATCTTAGTGGCTTCATTACCTTGCATGGCGTGATACCTGTTAAAAAATAAACTTTATTTTCGAATTTTCTATAGATAAGAGATTTTTTATATCAGTGTATATTCTTGAATGGCATTTTTTGCCTTCATATATATTAAAAAAAAGGGAAAGTTCTTGTTCTTTTCTTGAGATCTGTTTTGCTTCCATTTTCTTTCTTTTTTTTTAAATGGTCGTCAAACTTGTGAAGGAGACAATCATTAACTTCTTCCAAGATAAAGGTGTATAATAATTTTTAAGTTGTCTCGAAATTTTACATGTCAATTTATATCTTGAGACATTAATATTTCCATTATAGAGATTCAGAGAGTGTTTCAATTGTTTGTCCTTTTATAAGTAATTTCTTCTACTTCATGCTTTGCGGCTCTCAAAGATCTAGAAATTTTCCGTAAACGACTCTGACATTGAGCATATATGGTCACCTCTCTTATATATCCTTAGAAATAGGAAGTTATATATAGACTATTGTCTTTATGATTACTGTTATTATCACAATGTTCTGACGATTCTGCAGACCCCGACATTCTGGTACATATTGGTCCGGGAATACTACAAGGAGTTTCGATTTGAACCCTTTATTTAAAGTAGGGGGGTAAATTTTTGTCTTTCCACTAACCATATTAAGGTAGATATCGTCTAGTTCTTATTTAGTACTGCTCTCTTCGTTCTCGCTCCGTTTTCACTTGAAGTCAAGAACACTTCTCACAAGAAAATAGACTAGTGGATGAAAATTTTGCTTCCTGGATAATATGAGTTTAATACCTGGATTTTAAGTTCAATCCCTGGTTCGGGCAGTATTAAATAATAAAAAAAAACAAAAAACAATAGACTAGATATACTTTATGAATCTATTGTATCCTTAAAAAAGGTTACAAACAGACAAAGGTGGTACTCGTGTGAAAGGAATAGCAAATAGATGAAAGAAAGATAGGTTTATTGTAAAAGAGAATACACTACTGAAAGACAGGGAATCATATGGCAGGCTAGTAATTCCTGAATCGAGAATATCTACCAACCGCCCCACAGGGTCAAATATGACACAAGGCCGAACTTAGTAGGGTGTATCCAAGCCCTTAGGATCCTCTCTGCTCGGAGACAGAGAGTTTGACCAACACTATCTAATAATGATAATAACAATAATAATAATGATAATAAAAATCTTAAACACTAATATTCCATGGTCATAATTTATTCCATTGGAATCATAAATACGATCTAATTTATCAGACCTACAAATTCAAAAAGAAAACAAAAATCATATTTACGATTCCAATGGAATAAATTATGGCCATGGAATATTAGTGTTTAAGCCTTTTTATTATATCATTACTCTGTCCTGGACATTGAGCTCTACCTGGATTCTATCCTCTTGGAATTATTTTTTATGCATATATACATGTATGCGGATGTATGTCTGTCTGTATATATATATATATATATATATATATATATATATATATATATATTAGATATATGATTGCATATGTATGTGTATGTTAACCACTAATATTATCAATAAATATAATTACATATATATATATATATATATATATATATATATATATATATATATATATATATATATATATATATATATATATATATATATACGTTGTAATTATTTATTAAATATATTGCTACACATGAATTACCATGTTTCAAATACAGAAGTTTAAACTTACAATTCAATTATAGAAATAATAGTCTGCCTGCATATTGTGTAAATAATCGTAACTCCTCGTCTAAGAAATTGAAGGAGAATTAAGAAATACTATGTTATATAAATGTTAGTCTCTTGATGGGTGAACTTTTTGGAATACCCGGTGATGTAAGTTTGGATGTACGGATACTACTATGGATAACGGCTTGAAACTGGAAATTGTAGAGCCAGGGTCCATTTCTGGATGGGTTCGTTCTATTAGTTTGGTGCAAAAATAATGTCGTTTTTGACGTATTTTTAAAGTAAAAAAAAAAACGATATATTCTTTCAAGAATTTTTGCTTGAGTAATCTGAACATATTATGTCTATATAAAGTGTAACCCGGATATAAGAGAGTTGTCGGGACCGGAGAAGAAGTCTCTTATATACGGGTTTCTCTTATATACGGGTTTCTCTTATATTCGGTTTTGGTCTAATTTATATACATTAACACAGGCACTAATTTGGGACCTGAGAAAATTTCTCTTATATTCTGGTTTCTCTTATATCCGGGTCTCTTATATCCGGGTTACACTGTATTTTATTGTGGCCTGCTCGAATTCCCTTATAGAATTTCAATGTTGATATTTAATTCATTAAGGAAAGCGCCGTAGTTCATTTTTATTTTCTCAAGTACTTTCAATCTCAATATATTTGATTTTGTTCAAAAACATTTTAAAACCTTTTTGAAAAAAACTTTAAAACTTTGTTGTATACACTACCTTTTCTTGGTAGGTGTTAACCACTGCGCCAAATAAGCAAAATGTTGACTAGTCTTCCTCCTTCCGGGGGGATCTCTTGGTTGACTGGTTCGATGCCATAACGTGCCTTTCATTTTAAAAATAGGATATTTGGCGCTATATATTTTCTCCCAGCAATTCTGTGCCTCTTCATAATTTGGCAAAAATTAATTCATTTAGGAATCAAAATGATAAATAGAAATCTGTGAATTTTCCAGGTCTACCATTGAATAATTAAGAAAGCAAAGAACAAACTTAGTTCAAATTTAGATTTTAGCATAATGGAGATGCGATGATAACATAATGTGTTTTGCAAAGGAGATGTTATTGTTTCATTTTTAAAAAAATACGTTACATTCACATTAATTACCAAAAGAAAATCCGAAAATTAACTACATACTGAATAATCACTGAAAAATAATGCAGCAAATTCGAAAGCACTCTGGAAAAAATAATGTCGTTTTCTCACTTATGTTACTATGTGAGAAAACGGCATTATTTTTGCACCAACCTAATAATATGAATTTTGGCAAATTTAATGGTCACACAAAACTACATATATCTGTAGTCTGAGAGATTTAATGAATTTTCCAGAGAATTCTTGTTGCACAAATACACCTTTTATATACACAGACACACACACACACACACTGGTGCGTGTGCACGCACACACACTCACACACAGATATATATATATATATATATATATATATATATATATATATATATATATATATTAGGTTGGTGCAAAAATAATGACGTAATAATGTCGTTTTTGACGTTAAAAAATACGTCAAAAACGACATTATTACGTCATTATTTTTGCACCAACCTAATATATATGTATATATAATATATATATATATATTTCTTTTAATTGTCGGATTTTGTCCATTACATAATGTGTGACGTCATGTGTCTACATTTGGTACGCATTGAGCAGAAATGAATCTACGTAAGAGAAGATTGTAGTTTAAAGACAATCAAATCGACTTTGCTAACCGAACGTTCCTTTGTGACGAAATCACGTCAGGCTATATGACGGTTCCGTATAGGATACAGATTCGATTCCTGTCGGAGGACGCATATTTTTTATGACAATTTCTCGGACATTCAGGTCGGTATATATATATATATATATATATATATATATATATATATATATATATATATATATATATATATATATATATATATATATAACAGAAAAGTGCAAATTTGTGAACAGTCACTGATATTGCTTATAATGAAGACTCTCCAACCAGAATTAATTTCTGTATGGTGCTATTTTGTTTATGATAATTTAAATTCGCCTCTCTCTTGCTGCCCTAGGAGTTAGACTCTCTGATTGATGCTTAATCTGACGGGATTCGGTCCTGGCTTGATGTGATGTCCTGCCACACTATGAGCTGCGAAACAGTCTGTCGGTGGATGACGCTATATATATATATATATATATATATATATATATATATATATATATATATATATATATATATATATATATTCAACTTCATATATATATTTCTTCAACTTTAAGGTAACCTTTATTTTTACAATATAGTATCATAATTAGAATAATACGCATGCAGGCTATTAACTTCATGTTTTAATTTCTTCACCCTCAGGCCTGCATGACGATCTGTATAACAATTCTCCATTTATTTAACTTAAACTTTATTTAAGCTACGGGGCATAATGTTCTCGTTTCACTGCCATGGCTAACGATGTCTCTTCTCGGTTTATTTCATTACTTCTTAGTTATAGTTTTTTATTATCTGTCCCAAAAGTTCTAAATATTGCAGCTATTTTGCATCACCCACATTCTAGTTCGTCCTTTTCTTTTAGAACTTCCTCAATGTTCACATTCTATTACAATGTTATTCTCAACATTCCTCGGGAGATCTATAATTACGTCTGCAAAGTTTATATTATGTCTTTCTTTAAACTTGTATGAAAGAAAACATCTGGTCATGTTGTAATTTCATTTTACGTCAGTTGATGCAGGTGCCTATTAGCGTATATATTAGTTATTTAAAAACAAAAAAATACAATTGTATACTATAGCCTACATTGTGATAAAATTAGGAATAAGTATTCTTAAGCCTGCGTTAATCACCTTAGATATCCAAAAATGCATAGCCATTACACACCCCAATGCAAAAATGCATATTGTGTTATATTCATGTTATTGACATACTGCAGAATAAAATAGCATAACAGAAAAATTCCCTCATACTATAATTAAATTGAAAACTTGAACTGAAGATATACTTATTCAATTAACATAATTTGTGAATAGTATCTGACAAAAACTACTGAAATAATATTAAAAAAATGTATTCATTGAAAATATACACAATACATAAATATATCACATTAGCTAATTAGTCCTGATTACATAACTGGAAGTGTAATTATATATATATATATATATATATATATATATATATATATATATGTGTGTGTGTGTGTGTGTGTGTATTTACATATATATATATATGTATTTACATATATACATATATGTATACATATATGTATATATATATGCATATGTATACATAATACATATATATATATGTATATATTTACATATATATATATATACATACATATATATACATACATACATATATATATATATATATATATATATATATATATATATATATATATATATATATATGTAAATGCGTATATATACGTCTTATCTAAAAACCTGTAATAAGTTTATTATTTTTTAGACATTAACTCTTTCTGTGGATTGGCTATTACCCCATTCTGGTATACGTTTTGGACAAATCTGCTGTTACACCGGCGCATATACATATATATATATATATAGATATATATATGTGTGTGTGTGTCAGCATACTTTCTTTCAAGAATTTTTTGCTTGAGTAATCTGAACATATTATGTCTATACATTTTATTGTGGTCTACTTGAATTCCCTGATCGATGTTCAATGTTGATATTTAATTCATTAAGGAAAGCACCGTAGTTAATTTTTATTTTATTTTTCTCAAGTACTTTCAACCGCAATCTATTTGATTTTTTTCAAAAACATTTTAAAACCTTTTTGAAAAAACCTTTTAAAACTTTGTTGCATACTCTCCCTGTTCTTGGTAGGTGTTAACCACTGCGCCAAATAAGGAAATTGTTGACTACTCTCCTCCTTCCGGGGGGATCTCTCTCTTGGTTGACTGGTTCGATGCCATAACGTTGTAAATTTTCTCGCTCGTCTTCTCCAGGCCGGTTTTCAAAATGTTTTCGTAATCCAGAAATGGAAGTGAACTTCGACAAATATTCCCTATCAACCCCACTGGGGCACAGATCCCCGAGACACGAAATAACCAAGTCAACTGTGTATAACGTATAAAATCTTAACTCTCTGAAATTACATTCAATCTATCCAACCTTACCATGCTAGTTTTAACAAATAAAAACGACTTCCTCTGTTTTGTCTAACATCTGACCATAAAGGTTAGCCTAAGAAGGTCCGAGCCAAAATAAACGGCCATTAAAAATAATAGTTTGAATCTATTATTTAACTGCTATCCTCATTTACTGTTGGTTGTGTATTCCTTATATAAACGGTCCTTGGGATTTTTACTTGTGTTTATTTATTTTCCCGGTGTAATATACTAGTGTTTGCAATATATATATATATATATATATATATATATATATATATATATATATATATAATTACTGGTGTAAAAGGAAATGGTTTTAGCATTTAAGTGAATATAATGAAATGGACTAGAATTCGAAATCGACTCTTCGATTTCTCAATCCCACTCGCTATCCATTACTCCCCCGTACCTCCATATAATTCAGGAAACATACCTTTGTTAGTCAAGTGTTTGTGACAGTCATACTTGAGTGAAAGGAATAGCAACACAGGCGTGGATGAAAGAAAGAGAGGTTTATTGTAAAAGTGAAGACACTACTGAAAGACAGGTAATCGGTTAGCAGGCTACTTATTCCTGAAACTAGGAAAGCTACCAACCGCCCCGCACGGTCAGATGTGGCACAAAACCGAATTTCATGTAGGGTACCTGAGCCCGTAAACTGGGCCAAAATTCCCCGTATAAAGCGGGGTCGGCTATATGTTTCTCGAGCCGACATAGCCTCGTATGGGGATCTTCTGTATCCAGAAGCAGAGATTTTGACCAGCACAGATGGAGCGTTATCTCCAACTCTAGACTAATTCCTGAAACAAGTCCATCGGGTATATTCTGTGCTTACTAAATATATCTACCGATAAAGTAAGTCCACATAGGCGATTGGGAGCGTGTGACATTCCATTTCAACACCTACCATTTGGCTAATTTCCCCTGAAACATTGCTCAAGACCTATTCTTTTAGGGGTCAGAACATAACTGTCTGTCTTTTTTATCTTCTTCCTAGTACTTTTTCGTCTCACCCGTTGAGTAATGGGAAGGAGTAAAAGAAATAATTTGCCAACAAGTATTTACGACTAGTAATTTGGGCGTAACAAGTAAGGTTTAAACAGATTTTAGTTTCAAATTCTTCAGAACTTAAATTGCCTCTTAGTTTGCTAAACCCGGGATATCAATATATCTGATCTCCAAGATGAAACGTGTAAACTTCTTTGATTACTTGTATGTTCATAACGCCCGTCTCATTACATGTTATGCTCAATGGAGAGTTACAATATTATTTTACTGATAACCCCGCTTGTATCCTATCGCTTTTAATGTCCCGATCAAATCTTGTCAACAGCTTATTTTGACCCTTTGTCTGAGATTTCGCTATGTCAGGTTATCAGACAATCAAAATCGTTTTGCTTGTCTGCGTCTATATAATTCTCATATGCATTAAGTCATTAACATCACATACACCGTTGTGCAAATTAATTGAAACAAACTAAAGATATCTATCTATATATCTATATATCTATCCATTTAGACCTTTGTAATAATTAATTGAAACAAAACGAATATTTCCGTTATTATTTACGCTTTTACGTACGCTCCCAATAAAACATGACCATGATAGCACATGATAGTACTTCGTATGTCCCTTTCACGAATTCGTTTCTTGCAGATTAACCACAGATTCTCGATTGGATTTAAATCAGGAACTTTTCCGAGCCATTCTATAGTACTTTGAGTTGCGCACTCTTAAGGCTTGCCTGTGTGTTCGTGTAGTGTTACAATTTCTTTACGCTTCCTTGGAGCGACATCCATCGCAGACAATGACCGTAGGACAACTAATCGACAATCAAGAAAGTAGTGTCTGGGCGTGACAAAAATCTGAAGCAATCACTGATTTTGCAATATTTTTCAAAGCCAAATAAATTTCATCATACACCCCGAAAATAGATTCATATTACTGCCCATTCTTGCAAATTATGTAATGAGAGAAAAAATAGAAATTGATTACAACCTGTCGCTCCTTTGGGTCTAAAACTTACTATATGTTTAAAGAAGGGGAACTAATGCGGTTGTTTCAATTAAATTGCACAAGGGTGTAGATATTTACACACTTCTTTCGACTGTTCCAAAATAAGAATAATAAGTAAACGCAGATGCTGATGTTTCACAAAGTTCTTCAATTTGCAGTTAGATATCATGTTTCCCTTCGCTTGATCAAGGATAGGTAACACTTCGGCGAATGTTGTTGCATGAAAATCTTAAGTCTCATATCCAATGTTGCGTAAATTATAGATTATATTTGATTGAATTAAAAACAACAATATTTTGCCTGAAAACCTCTTAGCATATAGTGATTTTCCAAGCGTAGTTTAGATGTGGCACGAATATTTTTCTAGTGAGACAAGCTTGCTAAACACTACACTGACTAGAGGTGACCAGGCTTTTATTTTCTAAGCATAGCTTAGCTGTGAGGCAAGGGCTAAATTATAGAGGACCCCTTGATGATCGAACTCACTGCTCAGTGGTAATTGGTTTACAGATACAAGCTTGCTAACCAATACACTACGTCGAAGTGCTACGTGTTTGCATATAGATTGGTAAAATATAGTATGATCCTAAAAAATGAAAGCTTGGTAAAAGCGACGGTGTTTTATTTTTCTCCGGTGGCTATGGCAATACAATTAAAAAAAAATTAATGAAGAATTTACATTATTTATATTCGGATTATTGCCCTGATGTCATACTCACTTCAATATCGATCTGCATGAAGGAAGGTGGTAGCCATCAGCTCCTGTGGAATGAAGTGAAAATACAAGGGAAGAAATAACACGGTAGATTTAGACGCGTGCAAGAATCAGCGCCTGGTGTTAGATTATTAGGGCATTCTTAGAAGCCTAGCGTAGAAATACATATGGCAGTCGCTATCTCTCTATATTCCTGGACGAAATATTATGTACACTATTTACTTTATTCGGACTATTGTCCTCATTTTGTCGCTGTATTTATAACAACGTTTCAAGAACACATGACACAGTAGATAAAAGCGTTGATTAGATCCAGTGAGAGGACTCAAAGTGAGTGAGAGCATGGATTTATATAGTAAGCACAAGATACACATGGCGACTCGTTTCGGAAATTCGTAACCAGCTGTGCTGGTCAAACTCTCTGGCACCGGACAGAGACGATCCCTAGACGAGGCTATGTCGAAGGGCAGAGTCTCGTCTCGGGAAATTGCTATCCGACCCCGTTTTATACGGATGTTCATATTGAGATGCTAAACAACGTTCTTATTTATTGCATCTTCAAAATGTTTAATAATGACAATGAGGAGACTGATACTGTGAGTTAACAAGCTTCTGGAAATGGATAGATGCAAAAGAACTAGGTGTGATAGTGAACCGTTTTTAGACCTAGAATTATGAGAATTTGAGAATGCCCATGATAGACAACGTCCTGAATAAACACATTAAGTAGAAGATAAGGAAGATATTTTCAAATGTAATAAGGTAAACTTTTAATTGACGATCTTATGTAATATAATTTTTCATAATATTCATACAATGCTAAAATGAGCAAATTTTTCCTCACTATTGAGAATGGTTTCGCAAATGCAACCTCTGAATCGTCTTTCTGCTTTCCGTATTCTGAATCTAATACTATTATAGATTCCAGTCAACGTACGGAGGACGGCATGTGTCATTTTCGACGTTTCCAATGAGGTAAATGTTTTCCAGTATAGTTCACAAGAGATTTTACAGCTTTGTGTGTGGTGAATTGTTTTCCAGATTACAGATACGAACCTCTTAAACCTGTTTAAGGCAGTGGAGAACTTTCAGAAAGAAATTAACAAGAGACAACTGATAACTGACATGCATTAAACATGGTACGTGGAACTAGAACAGTCTACCCAAGTGAGCGAAATAAAGGGTTCAGTTTGACATTTCAACCACCTAAAGAAGGCCGGAGCATACAATGACCGAAACGTTGTAATAAATATGTCGACAAAGATGAGGACAATAATCCGAATAATGTAAATATGGCAGTTGCTATTTAAGAAAAAAGGATCAATTAAAGCAAGTATTTAACAGCAGCTGTAATCAAAATAAGACGGGCACCTGCGGCACAACAAAACGAGAACAATGCATGACCATGTTCCCTGTGTCGCGACAGAAAGTTTTTATAGCCTGAGTCTATTATTCAAATCTATAAATCTACCATTCGTCCTAATATTCGTATCTGTTTCCATATATGATCTGCTTCTCACGATATTCATCTCGAGTTCCTCGTTAAAATCCAGAGGCAGATATGCAATGTGATAGATCCTGATCTGGCATCTTGACTCCAGTCATGTTCTCACATATGGGATGTGGATTCGCTCTTTCCTTTCTACAAATATTTTCATGGCAAATTATCTGACGACATATTTTCACTGCATGCATTCAAGCTACTAGTTTAAAGTCGCGTTCCCACACTTTTTCTGTTGGAACAATTAAATTTAACTGCCTCTTCTACTATAAAAGATTCTTCTCTTGCACTTCCCGACAGTGTAACTCCCTTCCTCTTGCTTCCGTGATAACTTTAATCTTTAAATATTCAAAACTAATGCCAATCGACATCTTCTGATGCCTTTATCCTGATACCCGTCCTTATCTGTATCCTTTTCTCAAACACACGTTTTTACTCTTGCTCTCACTCTCTGTAACCCCTTCTCTGCTAGTGGAGCTCCCGCCTTGCTTGGGGTGAAATGCTTTAAAGAATTTAAATAAAACGTTCTTTTCAGAATTCAATATACCCCTGAAAACGCCCACAGGTCAGAACAGTGGAAACGTGATAAAAACAAGTCGACGACAATATAAATAATGTAGATATTGATAACTGTTCATCACAGACATCAGACAGACAGAAGAATATCGCATATCTAAAAACAACTGCTATATGAAAAACAAAAAAGTCACTTATATCTATGTTAGTGTCGTTTTAAAGTGTGCCATTTATTATTGTTAGTATTTGCAGACTTTAGATGAGCGAAGTGTTTCGAAGAGAACCAGATCATTGCTAAATTATATCTTAGTTGAGAATATAATTTTGGCCAGATATTTTAATCTGCCAATATTATACCGGAGAAAAGTAAGCAGGAATGTGGAAATATATTTTAGGCTATTTCCATCACAATGCAATTTCGAACAACCACTCATAGAATATAGTTACTGGATGACGTTCTGTTATGAACGTAAGAATATTAGACTATGCGTATATGTAGAATATATAATATTTGACTCTGAACTTGAAGAGGTTAACATTATTTCGTTCGAGAAAACATCCACTCGGTCATTTCTTCCATTACTTAGCGGCTACTGGGAACATGCTCTTCGGATAGAACTTCCGCCTGAACAATGGAATACGAAAGGAATGTTGTTGGTTCGTCCTTATGCACATCGTGTGGAGGGTCATATATGTAAAGTGGAAAATAATTCACCACCTACAAATCTGCGAAAACATTTGTGAACTATATTGGAAAAAAAAATACCTCATTTGAAACGTCGAAAGTGACACATGCCGTCCTCCGTACGTTGACTGGAATCTATAATCGTATCAGATTCAGAATACGGAAAGCAGAAAGACGATTCAGAGTTGGCATTTGCGAAACCATTCTCAATAGTGAGGTAAAATTTTCTCATTTCAGCATTGTATGAATAATATGAAAAATTATATTACATAAGATCGTCAATTAAAAGTTTACCTTATTACATTTGAAAATATCTTCCTTATCTTCTACGTAATGTGTTTATTCAGGACGTTGTCTATCATGGGCATTCTCAATTTCTCATAATTCTAGGTCTTAAAACGGTTCACTATCACACCTAGTTCTTTTGCATCTATCCATTTCCAGAAGCTTGTTAACTAACAGTATCATTCTCCTCATTGTCATTATTAAACATTTTGAAGATGCAATAAATAAGAACGTTGTTGAGAATTTCAATAGGAACATTCGTATAAAACGGGGTCGGATGGACGAGACTCTGCCCTTCGACATAGCCTCGTCTGGAGATCCTCTCAGCGCGGCAGCAGAGAGTTTGACCAGTACAGCTGGTGACGAATTCCCGAAGTCGCCATGTATATCCTGTGCTTACTATATAAATGCATCCTCTTGGGCAACAAGCAGTACGGTTTTCAATCGGCCCGATCCGCTGCTGATATATTAAATGTCATAACTCACATAACCAGTGAGTGACTAGACAATAAATGCATGCTAAGAAGAAGTGCATTTGATATTCCAAAAGGCATTGGAAAAGGCGTGGCATAAACTCTTACTGCACAAGCTTTCTAGATATGGAATCTCCAGGATTGTGTTCTCAAGTCCTTCTGAACAAGTAGCTCCCTGAATGTAATTGTTGAGAATCAGTCCACCGAGGTCCAGTCGATAAACAGGATCAATTGAGTTCGATTCTCTGGACAGTTATCTTTCTAATTTGCATAAATGGCCGGTCTAAGAATATATTCCGATCATTTGTGAATATTTATTCTGATGAAACAGCGGTATACGGGTGCAGCTTCAAAACTCTAGAGACTCGCCATGATCGACATTTGAACCCGGAACGCAATGAACGGATATTGCTTCAGGAAGGTTTTGTGCCTGTTGACCATGTTCACAATAATCTACGAATATAGAATACAGCGCAGTATGTAATCTGTTCAATGAAACAACGTTAAAGGTGAACACTCACGAGGTCAGACACTCTACTCAATCTGACTATATCGCCAATACCACAACCAGCTGTTCCGTAATTCTTCAGCCTTCGATATCAAAGGCTGCTAGTGATATTTAGCCACCCCCACGAGGTTTACATGTGGCATAAGGCCGGGAATAACGTGGAATTTCCGAGCTCGTAGGCTGGGCCAAAAATATTCCATTTTCGAACGCGTATAAACGGGTTCAGATGCAGTTAACCTCCACGAAAGAGACTCTGCCCTTCGTCGGAGCCTCGTCCTGGTTACCAAAGGCTGGCTGTGCATATTCAGAAAAAAAACATGGCCGTCTTTATACACGTCGCATTGAATATTTTGAGCCTTCTGATTAACCCTTCTATTCGTGAACTATAAAATGAGTCATCTCATTTTGGCTGGCTCACTAGTGCTCCAGGGTACCCAAAAATTCCAGCAGTGCTTTGAACATATTTTAAACCAAAACCAAGGTGAAGACGTAGATACAATCAATCACTAAAGATGCTACAAAAAACATTGGTTCTTTGTACCGATCCAGTAAGTATCTGACTCTTGCTTCTAAAAAATTACAAGTTTCAGCCCAGCCAAAAAAATGCAGTACTGAGTTCAAACTGTTCTACGATTCATGGTTAAGACCCGACATATCAGGCACCTTGTAGAGAAATACGCTCATTCCATTCGTGAAATGTAAATCACCGTTGTTCATCTTCTTCCTGGGAAAAGCTGCTTTGTGGAAACGACTCTTAAGTTGATTCAACTGTTTTGACCAAGTAATACTTGAGAAATAACAAAATAAGACGTTGCATATAAATAGGGCATTGAACATTAATTTACAACAGAAGAATATTACACGAATTGGGAGTGTGTGTCGGTTGACCAGCGTTCAGTATATATCATCGTTCCCCCTGTGGCTTACTATACCTACTACTTTATAGTAAGAGGTAGTGTCCATAATAAAACCTCATTAGAGGAAGCACACCACAACACCCCCTTTTTTCAGCCTGACTCCTCATGGAGTCTCTTTTTTTTTCGCTTATTTTTGTGACCACGTATATGATTAAGAAATAACAAAACGAGAGGTTGCCGATAAATAGTGCATTGAACAATAATTACAACAGAAGACTGTTACACGAATTGGGAGTTTGTGTCGGTTGACCAGCGTTCAATCTATATCACCGTTCCACACACCCCGAGGCTTACTTTTCCTACTAAGTTTATAGAAAGTGGAAGAGTCCACAAGAGACTCATTAGAAGTGGGTAACACAACATTAACTTTTGAAGTCTACAATTGGCCGTTATCTTCCCTATATATCAGGATAATATGTGCCTCAGTAATCTTCTACCTCGAGTGGATCCACGGGCTGTATAGCGTGAAAATCATTGAAGAAAGGGTAATGTCCATTTTCTATACCTCTGTTTTATTTTTGTTTGTCTACTCTTTCACGTCACCTTTTTATTTATTTGTTCATTTCCTACTGTTTTATTTTTTAATCGGTATCACCTAATGCAAGGGAATAAAGCCAATAAGACAGAAGTGGTTTCAGGGGATGGAAGTATTAGAAACATAAATATTAATAATGAGTCGGATGACGTTAGAATAATAAAGAGCATTGTAGACATCCATTGACATTGAATTTAAGTTTTTCATTAAAGATGGCTGGAAATATATATATACGAAAGGAAATTCCACAGTCGGGAAATGCGAGAAAAGAAGCTTCTGGAGTAAAAATACCTAGAGTGTAATTGACAGAGAAGCAAGACATATTCCGCAGGCAGACGAGAATATTAGAATATAAAATATGTTTGCATCTAGCTATTAGGTTAGTGCAAATATAATGACGTAATATTATCGTTTTTTGACGTATTTTTAACGTCAATAAACGATATTATTACGTCATTATTTTTGCACCAACCTAACAGTTCAGTTTTAAGACAGTGAGCCAATCAAGTAGCAATATTAATTTCAGGCAAACGAAGAAGGAAAGAGGATCGCTCAACAACAAAAAATATATATATATCTGTAGAAAAGAGAGAGAAGCCACATCAAGTCGGAGAGAATTTGATTCGTGTCGAGATGCCAGGTAAGGATCGATTACTATATATACACTTGTTTGAATTTTATCAAGAATCTTGACATGAAAAAAAATAATCATACTCAGCGCAACTCGTCTTAATATATTTTTTAGAACCTCAGTGATTTTCAGGCATGCAATAATATGCTGAGATATTTAATCCTAAAAATAGCAGATCGCGAATTACAAAACGACATTGCCTTGACATACGGCCAGGAATCATCTAAATAAATCTCCCAAAGTAAATACATTTCAGCATTGTCTTTTTGTTATAATGGAAAAATGATCATACGACCTTTTGACGTTGGCTCACAAAATAGTTTTATTTAGTCATAGGACCTGCAGGCGATTTATTTGCAACAATAGAATCCAATAATAATGACCACGAGAGAGATTTGGTGCGGAAAGCACACTCACACACATAAAAGAACAAGCACATACAAACAGATGAAAGCACGCACAGAGAGACACAAAAAGCAGGAATAGATATATGAAGCTATACAAATATACACACAAATATTGTTTATATAGACATACATACATACATACATACATATATATATATATATATATATATATTTATGTGTGTGTGTGAGTGTGTACATATATCTAATTTGAGAGATACAGGAGCGGGTACACACACAAAGAGTAATACACATATATTAAGAGATACAAGGATATATATATATATATATTTATATATATATATATATATATATATATATATATATATATATATATATATATATATATGTATATATATATATATATATATATATATATATATATGTGTGTGTGTGTGTGTATGTGTATGTGTGTGTATGTATGTACGTATGTATGTACGTATGTATGTATATATAATTACATTAATGATTTTATATAAATTTATCAACAGTTCAGTTAAGAATGCATATTTAAACTATGTTCAACTACACACAACATACATACACGCACACACATACACACACACACATATATATATATATATATGGGGGGGCTGAAAAGTACAAGTACAGTAATTGATGATGTGTTCGTATAATCAATACAGTATATTGTGTGCGCACGTTTAATTTTCCATTATCTACTTTTGCATTCGTCTCTCTCCCCTCTCTTTCTCTGTCTCTGTCTCTCTGTCTCTGTCTCTGTCTCTATCTCTCTCTCTCTCTCTCTATATATATATATATATATATATATATATATATACACACATACAGAGAGAGAGAGAGAGAGAGAGTGACAGATAGATAGATAGATAGATAGATAGATAGATAGATAGATAGATAGATAGATAGATAGATAGATAGATATTCAGGGCTATAAATATAACAGAGCAGTCTGTCAGTGATGGGTGTATAAAGACGTGATAGATGTCAAACATATTTTTTTTTTCATTTTACAAAGACGCAAACTTATCAAAGAAGACGGAAGATCCTTGTGCAAAATACAAGTATAATATTGATTTGTCCGGAAAGGTTTGAAGGGAAATTAAATCTTAAAACAAAATTGTGCCATTAAATCTTTATTGAACTGAATATGAACTATTCTGTTGCACAACCTTCTCCATTTTTCCTTCAACAAAAAAAAAAAAAAAAAAAAAAAAAAATATTTTTTTTTTTTCCAAAATGTCCTCCAAAGGATTAAAATAAAATGGAATTGAGATTATTTTGAAAGTACCTGAATAAACGAAAATCCGAAGAATCAATGGCTAGAGAATATGGCTGGTGAGGTAACATACCAGTCAAGCTGCAAAATTTTTGCCGGGTCGTTAAAGAAACGTGACGTCTGGCATTACCCTGATAGAAAACAATTCAGTTCTTTTTACCAAAATTCTTGGCGTTTTTCTTGAATTGCTGCTTTAATTAGTTCAATTGCGAGCAGTACTTAAGAGAATCAATTTACTGGTAACTTGGCACTTTAGTTTCCAATCCCACCAGATGAACAGCATAAATTTCTTAGGATAAAGGCCTGCTTTGAGGGGGCTAATGCTCGCTCCTATCACTTAACTCGGGATATTTTGGTTAAACATTATTCTAAACGATCCATTTCTCATCACACATCAAAATTTACGTTAAAAACGATTTATATTCGTGGGTTTTATACAAAAACAATCACCGATGAAAGCGATACAAGATATTCTTTTCACTCAGATCATGTGGTACCCAAACATCGTAGCAATTTGAGTACCCAAGCTTCACTAATTTCTCATAGATTGTGTATTTTGTTAAATTAAATCTCTCTTTCAATTTCCACTTTGTGCAATGCAGGTTATTCACAATGGATGTCTTGATTTGATCGTCATCAGTAGTGGTGGTGGGCCTGTCTGAGTGTTGTTCATCAATAAGGCTACAATCAACAACTCTAAATTTAGCAAACCAGTTCCGTATATTTCTATTAGCTAAAGCATCTTCCCCGTACACGCATCGTTTCTATGCTTTATGGTAAAAAATACCACTTAAAATGTTACATTTTCACAGGGAAGCAAACTTCTCATGAAAGAAATAATTTTAAACTTTCTTTCTCAAGAGATAGTTTGAATTATGCTCTAATCAGTAATGTAAGCATTATGGTATATGTTTGTAAATTTGATGCGATCTAACCTGCAGGTACATGAATGACTAAAAATCGGCATAAACTTTCTGGAGAAATCAATCGATTCATCCAGATGTAAAAAGAAGACTAACAATAATGCAAACAAGAAAAAATGCAAAAACTCCACGACATTAACTAAGAATACGGCCACAATGTGCTGACCGTGTTAGTGAAAATAATTCTAATCGCAGTAACAACAAATAAAAAGAAAAAAAAAACAGCATCCTTGCTAACGCCTCATAGAATAGCCGAAAGCGCGCGGATGTTTAGAATATTTGGACAATTCTTAAAGGCTTGTCTAGACAAGAAATAATTTGAATACGAAGAGAAGAAGAATTAAATAAATAAAAAAATAATCGCACTACCGTGTCCTTCTTTAATTAAACTTGTATAAAAGAAGAATTGCCGCCGAAATACAAAATTATATATATATATATATATATATATATATATATATATATATATATATATATATATATATATATATATACTGTATGAATGATTCATGAACTTATAAATTATAATTTAATTAGAATTAAAATAACTGATCCAGCGTGCCACTTTCGGATAATAAGTGCGACATTCCTGTAATTTTGAACAATATAATTCATGCCACATTGACAGAAAATCTACCAGTAAAAAAGAATTCTCTTATTACTATATTTGTACAAAAACGCACAACCTTAAAATTTAAATTCAAACTCAGCGTTGCGACCGCACGTTCCAAAACAATAACACATTTCTCATAGCATTTTTTCGGATTACATCTCTATTTTCGTTGTCCTCTTATTACCGAGAAGTAAAAAACAAGAACAAATCTATTTCCATACCTGAGGATGTCTGTAGGAACAGACGAAAGCTTGTAAAAAATTAAAAAAGACCTTATGCAACTGGAATTTATAAACAGGCATTATATCATTCATATCATTCATATACAGGTTTGGGGTTGGTGTATCTTATTTATATTGTTTGCGAAGATGTATTCTCGCCATTTAAATCATTAACCTCTATATTTGTTTTTTGTATGAATGATTCATGAACTTATATATATATATATATATATATATATATATATATATATATATATATATATATATATATATGACAATAGGAAAAAGTAATAGCTGCTGACGCGTTTCGTCCAATGTGGACTTTCTCAAAGCTAAAAACGAAATAAATTTATTTAAACAAATAACTACAAAGAACAAAAACAAAATGTTCTTAGTAACTGAAAGAATTTAGAGGACGTTATTTTCATAGAATATCGTAAAATCAAAAGAAAATAGTTGAATCCGTCTATACAACACTAATAACAATATCTCCACACGTGACAGTAATTGACATAATTTTCAGTTAACAGTATGAAAATAGCGTCTTCTAAATTCTTCTAGTTACTAAGGATATTTTCTTTATGTTATTATTAGTTACTGTGTTTAAAACGCGCCAGCAGCTACTACCGCTGTTGATATTTAAAAATATTGTTTTTTGTACATGTTGACTCTGAAAAATTTTCATATATATATATATATATATATATATATATATATATATATATATATATATATATATATATATATATATATATATATTCACACCAGCGCACAATATATACGCATAAAAATTGATGAATTTATGTACGTGTGTGAGTATGTATGTATCTTCGATACGAAAAATCGAAAATAAAACCGTACAAATGTGTGCGTTGATTTGAGAACACCTTATTGTATTTTTCATCCGCGCGTTCCATGATTTTTATCACCCGCATTTATTACTTGGGTTCCTGAAATAGTACCCCACGCAATGGCCTGGGTCAGATATGAGACCTGATATTGTGACGTATTTTTTAATAATCTTTAGACAACTTGCTTTCCTCTACTACCGCGAAGAAAACAATATTGGAAAGACATTGTTTCCACACTGATGCATCCTAACAACTTTCATTGAAACTGCTAAACCTACTGAAACATTTGTTCCTTTTATAGGCGCGCGAAAGGAACTTGAGCATATATATATATATAACAAATATTCTTTGGACACGTGTTTTGTCCTTTAAGGGAGTTTATCAAAGCAAGTCTAGGATTTGTTTTATTGTAGGTGTTTATATACGAAATAAATGTTGTCAATGGCTAAGCCTGGCTTTTTAATTTGAGAATGTTCAACAACAATTTTCAGGTTGGTTACAAGTTTAGTCAAAACAAGGTTTAGCAACATACACGAAAAAAGATATGCCAGAAAATCAAAAGAAAAAGATAAAATTTATTCTATCATATTTTGTAATATCTACAGTAGACACGTCCATCCTAAATCTTAACAAACTGTCATAATTTAATCTAATTATATTTAATAACAAATGTTACACTTTAATCTCAAGGACACATGGCGTAGTGGATAAAGCCATTAGTTATATCCAGTGACAGGACCCAAAGAAAGTGAGTTCAATACCCGCTTAGGGCAGTGGAGAACATTCAGAGGGAAATTAACAGGAGGTAACTGATATCAATTACACATGGCACATGTTACTTGAGCAGTCTATGTCAGTGAGCGAAATAAAGGTTTCAGTTCGACATGAAGAAGGCTGGAGCGTACAACGGCTGAAACGTTGTAATAAATATTGCGACGAAGATGCGCACAATAATCTACAACTTAAACGATATTGATTTTTATTAAAAAAAATGTCTCGATTATTATGTATATTTTATATTAGGTTGGTGCAAAAATAATGTCGTTTTTGACGTATTTTTAACGCCAAAAATCATTATTTTTGCACCAACCTAATTCATGATAATACTAATTAGATGTAAGTAAAATAGATAATTTAATTAAGATATTATTATTTTATTTGTAATAAAATTACGCATACAAACAATTACACATTACAATACAAAAATAGCGTTAAAGTAATACACACACATGTGTTTATTACTTTATCGCTATTTTTGATACATATACCTTAACTCCATTTTCACCGATCGTTCTCAGGCGTTTCGTGCCAATCGGTCGATCCTCCGACAAAGACGGGAAGAGTTCGAGCTCTGCCGGGGTGTATATTTTCTTACGTTCTCTCGAGTGCGGAATCCGATAGATATATTGCATAATGTTATTAGTTATATTTATTCAGTATATCCTTTAGATTGTGGGTAGCCGCCATATAGCATCGCCATTTTTTCAAATGCACGATAGATGGCGATTTTAAGCGGATCTATAATCAGACGTTTGCTGTTACCTCAGTCATCCATTCTTTACCTCACAGGATGCTAAAAAAATCCTGAACGTTTTTCACTTCACATGTAAGTATTTCATTTTCAGATAAATACATCAATTTTACCTAATTTTATAGACTGTCTGATTTAAAATTTATGATGTAAATGTTAGGGAGTCATGAAATGTCAAATGATTTTTTTAACTATTTAAAACTGTTAACCTTAGTGGTTTTGACTTCACAATTAAAAAAAAAAATAACTTTCAGATGACAACAACAATTTTCTCTTATAATAAATAACACCCTGATGATGACATTATGCTAATCTTGAAAGTACCCGGAAAAATTAACATGTATTCAGATGCTAATTTTCTCTCTTGCTTTAAATAGGAGACTAAGACGCATGACCGTGAATATGAGAGAATCCTGTTGAGGAAATGAGAGAGATAAAAATAATTCATATTTTTCCTGCAATATTATTAAAGAGAAAACATTATTAATCTTTTAAGTTAGAATTCCAACTTCACCCCAATTCGACGTGATGTGAAACATGTTCGGTTTTAATCAGGAGAACCCGAGCGCGTTCACATAGGACAGGGCAAAAATTTGCTCATCCTCCGCAGCCGGAGCTGGCATTCATAGGACTACCAATTCCTTCTCCCTAGTGCAATGAAGACTTCAACCGGTGAGCAGTTGCTTCCCGGGACAGGCACCTCTTAGTATGTTTTTCACTAGTGAGTCTCTAACAGCGGACAGTGATAAGTCTGAGCACGTGCAACAGATTAAACTATACCGGATTACACATCCTTAAACATGCTAGGTCGTATAATCAGTTTTATATAATGTTTAATATTATAGTGAAATCATTTATATATAATGTCTTTATATATGTATATAAATAAATGCAAATAACTTCTAATAGCGAATTTTCTACGAAGTTGACAATCTTTGACATTGTGTTGTTATCAGGTATCTAGAGAAAAAGTATTTAGACACCAAGGACTTTCAGTCTGACATGTTTTCTAGGTTAGAGGTTGACTTTTTTCCTTTAACAACAGTAGATAAATGGGAAGTTTCATTTACGAAGAGAAGGGAGTGTACTAAAGATGACCAATCCTCTGAACGTAGTGCAGCTACCAGAGAAAAAACCCCAAAAAACCTTGATCGTGTTCACCGCATGTTAATCGATGACCGGCGATTCACCATGAATAAATTAGCCAATGTTATTAAAATATCCCATGAGAGAATTGAGAATATTCTTCAAAATGAACGTGGGATGAGGTGGGGGGGGTGTCACGTTTGCTGACAGATGACATCACGGTAAAGTCTGGGATTGTTTGAGGCAGAGCCAGCAGCTTTCCTTGAATGTTTCCTAACCCAGAATAAGATCTAGGCCCATCTCGTTGAGACACAGACAAGAAAATAAATCATGCCATGGAAATACCCACTCACTTGATCAAAAGGCGGTAAATGTTGTTTCATCTGCAGGGATGTTGGCGGACTTACTTTTTGGGATCCAGAAGTCATTGTCTTTAATGACTATCTCCTAAGGGTCCAGCCATTACTAGAGCATACTATGCGAACTATTAGGGTGGTGCAAAAATAATGTCGTTTTTTCAAATATGTTACTATGTGAGAAAACGACATTATAATTGCACCAACCTAATAAAAAAAGACTGTGTAGGAATTTATACCAGGGAAACGAAAGGGGACTTGCTACATTGGTAGAATATTCCAGCACACAAGACTTTGGTTTCAACGATTGCTGTGAGTGACACTGACGTTGAATTGGTTGATAAGAATCCCTATTCTACTGTTATGTTTCCCCAAAGTGTTAGCATACATAGCTGGGAAGCAGTATGGCAGTGATGATGGCGTCTACTCTCTATATTAGGGTGGTGCAAAAATAATGTCGTTTTCTCACGTAATAACATGTGTGAGAAAACGACATTATTTTTGAACCAACCTCATATATATATATATATATATATATATATATATATAATATAGTGGTAAATATACATATATATGCAAAATCCACAGGTGCATATATACACATGTATATTTTAGAATAAAAAATTCCGCGAGGATAGAATCCAGGTAGAACTCAATGTCCAGGACAGAGTAAGGATATAATAAAAAGGCTTAAACACTAATATTCCATGGTCATAATTTATTCCATTGGAATCGTAAATACGATCCAATTCATCAGACCTACAAATTCAAAAAGAAAACAAAAAAACCTATTCCGGAAATAAAAATAGAATTTAGAGAGAGTGTAATTATGAGAGTGTGTATTATTTTTGTCAAATTTTCTCAATTACACAGCGTCCCTTGCAATTTTAATTTCACCCGCCCCATCTTTCTTCCCCACCACTTCTTTCCTTACCTCTCCCTCCTTCTTTAAGATTTGATCGGCCATGGTGTGTGTATGTCACCTCGAAATGTATCCTCATTGTTTTAGACATCCGACAACAATCATTTTTCCCCCTTCCACTCACACCTAATTTTAAATAAAACTCTCTCTGTTAAACCCCTCTCTTATAAACTAACATTCGTCCCACACTCTCATAATTACACTCTCTCTAAAACCCCTCTCTTATAAACTAACATTCGTCCCACACTCTCATAATTACACTCTCTCTAAATTCTATTTTTATTTCCGGAATAGGTTTTTTTGTTTTCTTTTTGAATTTGTAGGTCTGATGAATTGGATCGTATTTACGATTCCAATGGAATAAATTATGACCATGGAATATTAGTGTTTAAGCTTTTTTATTATATATATATATATATATATATATATATATATATATATATATATATATATATATATATATATATCAGCAAGCACACATATTTTGGTAATATAATTTATTTCATATCTATTAAATTGTTTATAAAAAAAAGAAGTGTTTTTATGTGGGGGTAGACAGGAATGATATATATATATATATATATATATATATATATATATATATATATATATGTGTGTGTGTGTGTGTGTGTGTGTGTCGCACTTTTAGTAACCGTGTAAATACAAAAGTGGCCGATGTAATATAACAGAGATATTAATTATATATAATGTAAATTTGACATTTTAATTCTCAACGCTACGACACATTGACAGAATATAGGAAAATAAATTATACTTATGTTAAATCAACTTTTCATGTTATATCCACATTTTACGATTGGCTCATATAGAATATCAGGAAAACAACTGTAAATTTAAGGAACATATGATAAAAATGGTAAACTTGCTACTTAGAAGCAATTTTAAGGATTTTCGTAAAGGTTAAATTCCTAATAAAATTTCTACGAAATACGCTCGTGTGACAATGTGTCAAAGGAAATACGCACACCTACACACACACACACACACACACACACACACATATATATATATATATATATATATATATATATATATATATATATATATATATGCATACTACTCCCTGATTAATATAAATGAATACCCCCAAATCTCTACAATATCTAACCCCGCACACTTTACCAAACATACACCATATATATATATATATATATATATATATATATATATATATATATATATATATATATATATATATATATATATATATTCTTAGCTTTTACCTTGTTCCATTATCTTAATGGAAAAGACAGTTATAATCCTTTCAGAAAGAAAAATAATCAAATATGTTTTTTTTTTTTACTGCAATCTCAGTCACCAACAAACTAGTAAGTTATTATCTATAAAAAGCTACTGCCTAAAAACAGAGAGGGAAGCTATTAACAGCTAAAAATAGATCTGATAACATTGGAGATGTGCAGGGGGAGGGGTAAATAATGCTAAACTTATGACATCTTTTGTTCTTCACAGAGAAATTTTCGGCTTTTTTTCTCTCAGATATTCCTCAATCCAAAATCTTTGCCATTCACCTAACCGGTAAAAAGTGACTTAATTCACTGTCAGAGGCACATACGTACATACACGCACAAACATACACGCCCGCGCAAACACACACACGCACGCACTTAAACACATACATCCCCAACACACTTATATTACTGTTTTATTATTTTATTCAAACATGTAAGAAACGATCTTCCTATTATATTTTTAAACTGTGCTGCAATGCCTTCTCCATATCTCCGTGGCATGTCACGATGAGGTGACCATGACTCTCCACAGCCTCCGTAATTTTCAAGATCTAAGCAAGTTTTCTTTTACTGTCCTCCCTCTCTCCTAATCTCTGCTATGGCGTTCGTTTACACAAGCTAGTTATGTAGATTATTCACTGCTTCCATCTATCTGTTTCACCTTCAATTTATCTCGTGAATATCAAATTGTCCAAACTCACTTCCGGATTATATGCCCTAGAAATTTTAAATGTCTATTTCTAAATCGAAAACTAAGTGTCTATTTTGTTTCCATTTTTATTAAAACGTCGTCGTTGACCACATGATCAGTACATGGTATTTTCTGTTTCCATCTGTAGGAGTAAATTTCTCTTGCCTCTTGGCACTTCTTACTACCCATTTATAATAATGTTCTACCGATTTGGACATATGTTGGTACGTCTGCTTGGTAACAGTGCTGGTGTTGTAGCTGATCATCTCCCTCCATATATCTAGTTTCAATGCCGGAGACGTGTGCAATTCTTACGTAGCGCGTTTTGGGCAGATTGACCTGGCGGATATCAACTCGCTTCAGGTCAAACTCCTCACGATGTCCTTTAAATTGACAGTTATGTTATATGGTGCGTATGACATTTGGGTTTTTGTGGTTTTGCGCTTCCAATTATGTAATAATCAATGTGCTTTTACGTCTTCAGGACATCAATGGCGTACATCATTCTAATGAGATGAAACATGCTATAACTGTTGCGATACACGGAATGTTGAGATTGTCTGTTTTGGGGGAATTCGACAGATCGCTTTTCCGGGAAGTCTTGGAAGCCTCCCGCGGTGATGTGTCGCGCGTAGTGAAGCGGAATAATATTCAGAGCGTTGAGAGGAACCCATAATTCGTGCAGCGGGTGTTGAATCTTACCAACTCAAATATCGGAATATTCGGGATGGCCATTGACAGAGATCTCCAGGTGACCGGGGCTATAATCCGCAATGAGTGCATGTAGACATTTCGTGCAAGACATACATAGTGTAGAAAGGGCATTTTATGTCGGCACACTCACGGGATCAAGGACTGATGCAAGCAAATCTATTACAGAACAAACAGAAACAACCAGAAGAAATTGACATTCTCTGTTAATTATTTTCTTTCATTTGTTTTTGTTTCTTTTCTAACTAAATTAATACAAGTTCAAAAGTCGTACCAAAGAAATGACAGTTTTTCACGTACAGACCATTCTGATCACCTTCATATTATTTAGACCAGGTTTCTCTGTTATGGGATAAACGTCGTGGTGGTGAATAGTGAAGATTACATTATGCCACGCAACTTCTTTCAAAATGGTCTTCGGTTGAATGCTGCTGACTACAACGAGATGCAGGAAACAGTAATGAATCCCTGGATCGACCTTGTATTCGGCATAAGGACGTATGCATTTCAGCATGATGATGATATACCTGCTAACAAAAATGTGGTTACCCAAGATTGGATGGTAGCTAATCTGCACGACGAGATCCCACTTATCACGAGGCTACCTAAATAAGCCAGAACTAATTTTTTGAGTATTTATTACATATGGTGCGTTGTTGATCGGGAGACGAATGAACGTGACCACAATACGTGTGACTCTAAGAAAGCGGCCATTAACCGAGTCATGGTCAAAATCAATAGAGACCATTAGGTGCGTGCAACCCCGTCCCGTTCTTGCATTGAAGCCATCGTTTCGTATGAAGTTAGTTACGCCGAATAAACATAAAATCCAACAATTACTGCATCGTTGTGTCAGTTTTTGTATCAATAAACCCAGTTGTTTTTTCTTAAGATGTTCAATTTGTCTTCAGATACATTACGCAAAATGTACACCCTTGTTCAAATTAATTGAAACAACCGTTTTAGCTTACTTTCCTTCACTATTCAGTGAGTTTTAGACCCATTCGAGTGGCAGGGTGTAATCCATTTCAAGTTTTCTTCGGATTAGGTCATTTGTAGTGTTTGCAGTAATATAAATCTGTTTTTGATGAAATTTTGTTTGGCCTTGAAAATTATCAGTGATTGCATCAAATTTTATCACGCCCATATACTATTTTCTCGGCTGTTGATTAATTGTCCTACTGCCATTGTCTACAATGGTCGTTACTCCAAGGAAGCGTACGAAAATTGTGACAATGCACGAACTCTCTGGCACCAGTGAGAAAATCAAAGTACTATAGACTGGCACGAAAACTCTGTTGATTTAAATTCAATCGAAAATCTATGATCAATCTGCAACGAATGACATCGTGGAATGGACATATGAAGTACTAACATGTGCCCTGGATTATGGTTCATTTGAAAAATACGAAAAAAAAAACCGAAAATAATATCGGAATTATTCCTCTTTTTCAATTAATTTCCACAAGTTTGTATATTCTTTATACTTCATGTCAAAATCCCAAACTAAATTTAGAAAAGATAGCAATTTTTAAAATAATTCTACCCAAAGCAATGCATTAATGACTCCAGTACGCAGCTGTCACAAGAAGTGAGAGATAATAAGATGTCTGAGAATAGGAAAGGATATACGGTCCTTAGCAAAAGAGACTGCCCTAGAGGGAAGCTACGAACTTGAGATTTTAAAAATTGGTCCAGTAAAAGCTATAACGAAAAATCAGAAAGATGGGTTCGAAAAAACAAAAAAAAAAAAAGTTTCATATTTAAGAAGCATATTTTGCTTTAAAAAAACCCCAAAAAACTGCTATCTAACATCAACCTTTTAATTATATGTATGCATAGCTGGCCACTCGTATTCGTGGATACACGTCGACCAGAGCAGCTAGCCAATCACTCTTGCAGAAGCTTGCTCAGGCATATTTCTGTTCAAGCAAGACTGACAGAGCCCATTGTGGTTTATACTGCAAACCTTAGGTACAGTTTCTAGGGAAGAGCATGTTATCTAGCGTGATTAACAATTAGAACAAGGTTAGCACGCTCAAGCGCTCGGCCACTATGACTTGTGACTTCGTGCTAGCACAGCTATTGACTGCCCCAACGGTTCTGTCTACCAAATTTCACTCTCAACGGTTGGGCCAACCTGTGGTATGGTTTTAGGGCACTTTTCCAAAGGTGCCTCACGCTGGGCTCGACCCCCCCCCAGTCCGATAACATCAGGAAGTTTCCTTTCTAACAAATCGACCATGTTGATATTGGAATCCGAGTCTCATGCTCAGATTTCGAACGATTTAACCACTTATAATTATGTATCTGTTAACGAATATAAAAAGGTCCGAAGCAAATATCCTGTTCCCAAATCTAAAAGGTAGATAAAATTATAGTCGAAAAGAACACACACAAGACCGTCGTAAAAATTCAAACAAGCAACATTTTTAAAATAACGGTAAAAATCAAACTTACCGATTCGAATATTACGAACTGCTGAACGATAAAAAAATAAATTCAACTCGTGAAGAAAAGAAACGGTTTTTTATTGAGCTTGTACTTTTTGCTATTGGTCACTTCAATCGGATTTGTTTGCGTAGCTATTTTTGTTTTGCGGCATATCAACAAATCTACGGGCCATTTAATGCTGGTATCTTAATATGAACACAATTTTATGGCTTCAATTTCTACTATAACTATCAACTATACGGACCTTTGTTCATTCTTCTTGCCTATCCACTATTTCTATACGTTCACTCTCTCTACTTTGATTCTATACTGATTATGATTCTCTTCTGATCATTATACTATTTAGTGATTACTACTTGAATAAGTATTAATATTATTGCAAGGCTTTGCTCCTAGTACTGACTCCCTACGGAGACTCGAATATAACGAGAAGTTTTAGAACTGTGAGAATTTGCTTGACATAGCAAAAGTGACAAGAGAAACCGTCTATCATCACAGAAGTGGCGACAAGGATTCACAAGGAATCATTAAACTAAATATATTTTGAAAGCAACTGTGTAACTACAACTAAAGATAAAATGTATTTCTGGTCATTATTCTTTTCAAATGTTTGTATATCAGCTTTTAAATTGCTCATGGGTTATTTAATGCCGAAATTTCATATTTTGGGAATATTCGTAATTACTTTAAAAGTTATGCATTGCTGGGAATTTTATTTTTCAAAAATGTATTGATGTTAATGGTTTTATTAAGAAAATGTATTTATAATTTTACAAAAAAAAAATCTGTTTTTATACTTTCATGGTTTTGACCACAGTATTTATCTATAGTTAGGATTCTAACAGGAGCTAACACCCAGAGGTGGATCTGGTAATAACAGGGAATAAGAGGTGGTTCCACGCTCCTGAAAGCATCCCGATTGGTCGCCTTGCTGCCGGATGTAGTTCATATATAGGAATAGAGTAAAAAAAATATCATAACTGCTGTATAATAAAGATGGCAACCATATCAGTTTTATTTTATGTTGCTTTTCTTCGGCAAAGCATGAACAGGTCACGAAAACCTTTTTGAGGAGGGCGAATCTCGCATTGGCCATAAATTTAATGACACTGCAGAGATGTGGTTTATGGAATTATGCTAAGAATCTCATGTACAGTTCATGTGAGGAACTTGTAAGTTTTAAATAAAGATGGTGAGGCAGAAATAAATCCGGTGGTATGGTGGAGTAATGAATAGCAGCTTGGATTGAGGAATCAGAGAGGCGAGTTCGAAATCCACTCGAATCCGTTATATTTTCTTACGTGCTGATACCCTTGGGAAATGTATGAATCCTCTTCTTCTCCCCCCCCAGCTATGGGTAAATAGCAGGATCGACAATGTTCACTAGCCTTGGATGGCAACTGATCTACCACAGAAAGAAATGTCAACACACTGCGGGAAAAAATTGACTATCACACATGGCACATAACTGATATATCAATGGCTGGACGTCATAACAAATGAATAATGAAGGCTAACCGGCATGTAAGTGAAATCTGCATTATCATGCTCAATTCGTTAAAATAGCATTTTAGAAAGGCATGAAAATATTTATCCTATCGGTTTGTATTTTCGCCTGTAATCACGTCTCTTTTGGTCATCTGATATCCCATGACCTTAAGAATGTCAAGATAGAAGATCTTCCCTGGAGATTCACATCACCAGATACCTTCTCTCGTTCGGGTTGCTGATAGGTTATTACCTCCGGAATATGACGAAACCATATCTTCACCTTTACTACGAAATCTGGCGACACGTCGCCAATTTGCGTATGCTAAGTAAGCCAGATTTATGAGTACACCTTACCTTGAACATCATCGCTGTCTCTTGTTGATCCTTCTCTGCACCGACCACTCGGCATATATCTCCTCTGGCTCCGCTATGTTTGCGCTGATGACAAGTCTTTCAGAAATTCATGGATGCATTCTTACAAATGCTCATGTCTGCAATAAGATATCTCGTTACGTATTGCGTGATACAGCTGATAAGGAAGACAACAGAAATCCCAAAACTCCCGCGTTTACCAGTTGCTGTTCTCTGAATAAAATCTAAAGGTTTATGCATATAAAGTCAGTCTAACGTATAGTATCTATCTATCTATCTATCTATCTATCTATCTATCTATCTATCTATCTATCTATCTATCTATCTATCTCAGGCTGTTGATTATCTATCTATCTATCTATCTATCTATCTATCTATCTATTTCAGGCTGTTGATTATCTATCTATCTATCTATCTATTTCAGGCTGTTGATTATCTATCTATCTATCTATCTATCTATTTCAGGCTGTTGATTATCTATCTATCTATCTATCTATCTATCTATCTATCTATATATCTATATATCTATCTATCTATTTCAGGCTGTTGATTATCTATCTATCTATCTATCTATTTCAGGCTGTTGATTATCTATCTATCTATCTATCTATTTCAGGCTGTTGATTATCTATCTATCTATCTATCTATCTATTTCAGGCTGTTGATTATCTATCTATCTATCTATCTATTTCAGGCTGTTGATTATCTATCTATCTATCTATCTATCTATCTATCTATCTATCTATATATATATATATATATATATATATATATATATATATATATATATATATCTATTTCAGGCTGTTGATTATCTATCTATCTATCTATCTATCTATATATCTATCTATCTCAGGCTGTTGATTATCTATCTATCTATCTATCTATCTATCTAATCGTATTCATATGTATGTATGTATATATATATGTATGTATGTATGTATGTATGTATATATGTATGTATGTATCTATATATTTCAACTCATTCATAGTCTACCTCATTCATATCTTAATAATTCTATCTATCTATCTATCTATCTATCTATCTGTCTGTCTGTCTGTCTATCTCTGTCAGTTTGTTCATATCTCTTTCTTTAAAGAAGATGGGTAGCTTGATCATTTTATGATTATGTTTACTTCTTTAAGCCCTGCGTTCCTGAACGATCTTAACCCTTCTACCTGAGCTCAAGAATCAAAATTCGCAAATAATTGGTATATGATGTTTCACGGTAGATATAAAATAGTTACAAGTGTTTATCCGCCGTTCAACCGTGGCATGGCATTAAGTCATTTTTCTCTACCACTTTTCAACCGGTGGCTGGGGGCATTTCGTCATGTTTCTCAACCTCTGTTTAACCGGTGACTGGACATTGCGTTTTTTTTCTCTAACACCGGTAAAGCGGTGTTGGGTGCACAAAGGAGTAAAAAAAAAAAAAAATGATGACGTATTCCAATAAGTGTACCGTAGGAAAGACTTTCCTAAATAGAAAGTATGACCTGCAATATGAATTAATGTGATGACACATACCCTGAATTCTACATCAATATAAAGTTAATAAAATATAAAACAAATATATCAATGTACAGGTAAGATATAGCATTTTCCAAATTGGAGATAACATATAGAATAAGTTGTGTAGAGCACCGTGTTGGCGATGTTGAGTAAAAGTAGAACATGTGGGTTAAGATTTTCCTGCTAGCCGGTTCAACTACATGAGAAATTTGGACTTTAATTAAGTCCAAAGAAGGCAAAGAAAAACAAACATAAGACAGATAAATATATGTAAACAAATATATGTATTAATAACAAGAAAGGTTACAAGTTACATTGACAGAGTGTGTGTGTGAATATTATATATGTGTTGTGTTGTGTTGTGGTGAGTGTTCGTATGTACCTGTATTGTTCTTAGCGTGTCCCCGGCATTTGGGAAATGCTGTATCTGTGAGCGTTCACATCTGCGAGGTGGTATAAGGCTGAAGCCTGAGGAAAAGAGGTGGCGGCCCAAAGGCTTGAGGGAAATTGAGGAAGAGGCGAAGGGTCAGCGAGTATTTATAGCCAGGGAAGAGAGACCCCTGGTGAAAGGGTTAAAGAACTCAGGAGGAGCTAACTCCGACAGTTGGAATAAATAGAGTTTGTTTCAACACCGCAGGTAATTAAAATAAAAAATAAAAACCTAAGTAATCAATTCGTGGAGTTATCATGTTTGATGCTAAACTCTAGAAGAGTCCTTGTGCCTTTTTGGTCCAACATTCTTGGCTGACATGAAGTTGAAATAATATATTGAATCCATTACAGTATCATGTTAGCTATTTTTTCTCACCTGCACCTAAAATTATCTATCTAAAAGTCTACCATTTATCTATGCCTTGAAAATTCCTGACACATATGGTCCTCTCCTTCAGCTACATATTTAATGATAATTGATAAAATCAAAAAAAAAACAAAAAAACCCGGAAATATTATTGATCCTGACATGGTTTATCGGCTTTAGTTCTTTTCTTACCGCAGTAAAGTTGCTTACTTGTGACTTTTCTATAAATACTTTGATGACAATTGTTCGGATGAAATCTTCGTTATGTCACCTAGACTATGAATCTAAGTTCAGTACCAGATTGGCAACAAGGTCTCATCAAGCTACAGTTGGACTTGACATATTAGGTTGGTGCAAAAATAATGACGTAATACTGTCGTTTTTTGACGTATTTTTAACGTCAAAAAACGACATTCTTACGTCATTATTTTTGCACCAACTTCATATATATATAAACATAAGCACTAAGCTAACAGTTTCTTTTCTCTCACTTTTCAATTGTGGAACTCTCTTCCGGTTCAGATTTGATAATCATATATTTAAATGCAATGTGATTTGTTATCTACTGTCTTCCTGATAACTCTCTTCTTGTTCATGCTTCTGATAATATTTCTGTTTTTTTAATAATTTTAGACTCAGTAACCCCTTTTGTTTTAGTACCTTTACGGATTTGCTTGGGGTAAATAAGGTTAAAAATAAACAACCTCTTCAGAACTATATTTTTAGATGGATGTCATGCGGAGTGTCCAACTCGTTCAGAAATGTGTAGAATATGAGCTTTAGAATCTCGTTTTCGTCTGTATAGCTTTAAGCAAATGAACTCAGTGAGTCTAGCAAAGGTCTAGTGCATGTATTTCTGCGTTAGAACAAAGTTTCCTCTAAATGTTTCGAATTTCTATTTTACAACAATGAGATATAAACAAATTTGTATTCGTAATCTATACGAAACATAAAAACGTTTCGATTTACGCGGAATTTCGCCAGTACGAAGTTTAAAATTTTAGTATTACACAAGAGCTATATTTAACCAGAATTTCGTAGTCTCATATTAAGCAGTGCATTCTAAAGGCTTGCGTCATATACAAGTATTTAACGTATAAATATATATTTGCATTTTTATTTGCCTAAGGACGAAGACTATGGAACTAGTTTATTTCTTTATATTGAGCTTATACCGTTTCGTAAAGTGCGAAATAATTTGGTGATTCATATCCTGTTGCTTTCAGTGACTTTACTTGTAAACGCCAAAAGACACACATTTATTGCACTAAGCATGCAGAAATATCAGCTATAAACAACCGTTTTCTCAGATCAATCACTAAATATAGCCTAACGCAAGTTAACCCAGTAAACCTTTCAGATGACTTGTGACCGTCGGATCTCGCAGACTAGCGGCAGACAGACACAAACAAATTACTGCCCAAGATAGCCAAAACCACTCAACTTGAAGACTTCCAACAGAAACAACAGGTAAACTAGTATTTATAACTAGTGGGAAAATAAAGTTAAACCAGTATGTAATCCAGATGTTGGTCTGTTACACTTCATTAAACAAAAGGTTAGAAAGGAAGTTTCCATCGATACTAGAAAAAAAAGATTTTCCACCAGCATTGGTACAAAAAAATTATGACAATGCATGGAAATATTGAAGAAAGTAGCACAGTTTACGAGGATAGATGAAAAAAATAACAGTTAACCACGGATTTGAACGATCTATTAATGCATGTGTCGGAGGAAAACACAGGAAAAACCAGGGGAAGACGTGAAGAATTAATATTTGAATATGTTGAAAGTGACTTTGCGCCAAAAATCTCTTTGATGAATGTGTTGGAAATATGAATATAATGAGATTATGAAAATAAAAAACAAAAACATTTATTTACTGACTCGAATCAATGAAAATCATTTTCATAAAAAAAAAAAATCAATTAAAATATATTTACCACAGAAACTTCTTTTAAAGACTGTTCTTCCGTTCTCTTCATATAAAGGCGTAGTCAGTCAGTCATGTGCCATCCGTGATTCACGCATAAGCGATCATGTTTCTTTCGATACATAAGTGGCGAAGCAGATTTTAGGCAGTAGGTTGCCATTTCTTTCTGCGGTAGTTGCTATTCAGAGCCCGGGTGAGAAGAAGATGATGCATACCCTTCCCGAGGGTATTAGCACATAAATGTACGCAATGGATCTGAATGGAATTCGAACTCGGCTCTCCGATTTCTCCGAGCCGCTATCCATTACTCCACCGTGCCTCCTAAAGGCGTAGATGCTACATAAATAAGCACTTTTCTCTTCTGCAGAACCACATTTCTTTTGCTTCCACTCATTTCAGAGGAACTTTTCCAATATTAACTGCCACATAAGAGGATTATATAACAGTTAACTCTTATTTTGTATTCTAACACAATTTACCAATTTCTAAATATTGTACATTCTAGGAACCAAATTTCTCTCGTTGAATTTGTGACACATATTCCGTACAGGAAGAAGATGAATCTACCATAAGAATTAGAAAAATAACTACATTTACATATATGAAGTGTGTGATGTTTAAAGATAAAAAAAGGTAAAGAAAAATGAATGAATATGAAGAAAATCGATTGGAAAGGATCATCTGAAAATACCACCCACTCATAGTGTTAAGCATTTTACTGTGTGTTTGTGCGTGTGTATCTGTTTCTTTGTGTCTGTGTGTATGTATGCGTGGTGGTAATTAATATTCATTTTATTCTTAATCTGCGAGGAATAAGGAAAAATACATTGTGAAAAGAAATAGTAACTTTCTAGAAAACAGATTAATGCAGATTTCCCAAAAAAACAATGGAACACATTTTATATTACAACTGCAAGATAAGTCGGGTCACCGTGCCGTGACAGATGTTTCTCCTCGGTATCAATCTTTTACATTTACAAATCTACTATTCGCCCGTGCATTGAATAATTTTGCCATATCTGTCTTGGTTCTTCTACTGGGTATATAAATATGTTTGAACATATCCAAAGAAGCGTCTGAATATCATTCATTTTCTCAACGAAAAGATGTCGCTTCCGTCTCTTTTTTCTACTATTTTTTTCTTCCATACATCTTCGGCTGCCTTAATTTAAGTCTGCTACTAGATTGGCATCAAGGTCACTCCCATTAACTGTTGAAATATTTAAATACAAGCGCCACTTCTAATCAAACAATTAGTTTTGTCGCACTCCTTACCTTTGAAATTACTTCCGTTTACTTGCTTCCCTGATAACTATAGTCTTCAAAATTTCAAATGCAACATGAGTTGTCATCTTCTATCTTCTTGAATAAAGTTCAACTTTTTTCCTTTCATCACTCTTACCTATACTCAGTTTATTCTTTCACTTTTATTATCTGTATCCCCCCCTGCGTACTAGTGGCATTCCCGCCTTGCATGGGTTGAAATTATCAAAAAAAATATCTCGTACTATATATATATATATATATATATATATATATATATATATATAGCTTAGTTTATCGTAGATACTTATATATATATATATATATATATATATATATATATATATATATAATACTAAGGAACCCCGGATTCTGCATACCTGCACAAGGATATATATATATATATATATATATATATATATATATATATATATATATATATATATATATATATATATAAGTAGCTAAGATAATGTTTACTCGTGAATTAGTAACTGTTTTCAGCAAAAGCTGCCACTGTTACTGCTCCTCCTGTTACTCCTCTTGATGTAGGCGCATTTTTCTTTCGTCCAAGGGCCGTGTTCCAAATTGTAGGGAAATATTCTCCCACATAATAGTGTGATATTTGTAAAAGACAATGTAGATAAAAATAAGAAGAGATTGTGCTTTAACTTCCGCTGAAATTATTGTACTTTTCAGATCCATCATCAGCGGTGAAAACTGCTGCAGATGTACAATGACTATTTGAACAAATTTCTAGAGAAAAGAAAGGGAAATATATTCCTTGGACAGGTGAAATTTGAGGATGTGAGCTTATTCGAAATCTATCCGGAAAATATAGGGCGACTTTGAATATACAGGGAGTTGATAAATTTCGTGTGGAATTTTAAATACAGTATATTTTCTTCGGAGTTAAAAAATTGTTTTATCATTTGCATACTGATTGATGATGATTTATTGAAGGTTAAATTTCAAATAATAAATTTAAAAAATCACCTTCTACATTTTACTAATTATTGGTATAGGTTATAGTAACAAAGATGTATTTAAAATTGTTAACGAACTTTATAAACACCCTGTATATCGCCGATCTTGCAGACATTGATAACCAATTAGAAAGAATTTTACAGCGTATGCCAAAACTGATTAGCTCCCAGGATATTACTACTCTGTTAGTAAGAGACCATTTGATTTTATGTCGCAGGCGCAGTCGCAGGTGAAAAAAATCATGAAGCAGTAAAACACGCCATTTAATGTAAATTAGAAAATGCTGCGCGAAAAATATTCGAAAGATTTAAGATTTTCTTCAGATGCAGGACAGAAAATTCTGACCGTAGCACAATCGAAGAATATCTACGACGATATTGTAACGACAATAATAACGTATCAAAGGAGATCAGTCACAGTATGTAAAGGAAATGATAAAGGGCACCATCGTGCGTTGTCCTTTTGCGAATTCCCGACCCATAACATTCATGCTTTCATAACATAGGATTGTCTCTGTGAAATGGTGTGATCTATTGATTTGTTTGTTTAATGGTATATCAACTCATCATGGATCATTTAATATCGAAATTTAATTGTCTTGGGAAATGTTAAGTGATAAAAATATGTTATTCTCTTTTCCAAATTTAATACATGGCAGATGATACTTTTTTTTGCATATGCATGTGTGTGTACACATATTTGCTACAGGTGGTGATGTGTGTTTAATGATAGTTACTTAAATGAATATTTTCAAATACAACTTGATTTTTTTTTGAGAAATTGTAGGATAATATACGGATAAATGCCTTAAAAGAGCTTTTCGTGTTGTATGTTTAGTTTGTTCGTTATTTAACGCCAAAATAAATATTTTGAACACAGTTGGCTTCAACTAAAAATAAACTTTATTGTCCATTTTGTTACAAAATGTATTGTTGGTAATTTTACTATAAAATTTATTCCTCGTCATCTCAGTTTAATATTGTTGGAAATGTTTTACTATATAAAATGTAATACTGGTAATTTTATACTTTCATAGTGTTTTTTTTTTTTGTGTGGTGGCATTTACCATTTTTCATAGCTGAGAGCCTAACAAGTGCTTCAACCCAGGGTTACGCTGAACCTGCGAAACATATCAATAAATAGTTAATCCAACGCTCCGGAAAATCCCCAATCATTCTATCTTAGGTCTTGTAGCCTAATGTTGTTTATCTTCATACCAAGGTCACAATGTGAATTATGGTTATTTGGCCAGAGTATGACAGTCAGAATAAATATCCAACTACTGATGATTTAAGTCCCTTGTTTCACGTGGGTATGAAGAATATCTCAGGAGAAGGCATCGACGCCCACCTTGGGTGTCGAATTTTATGACCATCGGGATTAACGTCCAGCTCAAATTTGCTTTGTTTATATTAACCAAAAATCCATCCACACTCAATAAAAAATATCCCATATTCAAAATGGTTAGTTCGAGATTATTTAGCTATTTTCTTTTTCTAATTTTGACCTAGCCAAGGATATAAAGCTACTAAGATGGAAGCGGTTAATGAGTATTTTTTAATATGTGAGTTAAATAAAAATATGTTTAAGGAGAGAAAGGAGAGAAATTTAAAATAACTGCAATTAAGAAGACAGAAGATAACGACTGACATTTAATTTGAATTTTTTTTTTAACTGGGAAGAAAGAATCCGGAAGAGAGTTCCACAAGCGAAACGTGCGATAAAAAAAAAAAAAAAAAAAAAACCTGTTAGAATAGGACTTACGGTTGCATCTACAGCTGTAGATTCTATAGTATATGAAAAGCAGAAGTCTCACTTGGTCCGCAATATCTGGCAGAGTAGCTCATCTTGGAACGTTATGTCGGTAATTTAATCCGAGAACCTGCAAAATATTGTCCAATGGATTAGTGACCCTGTTCGTTGAAAATTATAACGTGATGAATTGACCACAGTTTTTATTTAAGCAAGGAGCAGGTTGCAAGTGATTCTGTAATGGCTTGGGATGTGTTCATATGTTCTTCGCTGAGTACGTTGTTGCGTCTTAAATTATTACAGATGTCCGCGACATCTCTTTCTATGTGGTCATTTGCATTTAGGTTCGAACTACACCAGTAAAATGCGTTATTCAAACGTCATTTTTCAAGAATAAACTGTAGGAGCAGTCTGAGAGCTTGTCGCAAATGCCTTGGTCATTAAGTTTAGCGAATATGAGCCCATAACCTTTTTTACTGAACAATTTTGTTTCAAGCAATGACTTGCACTTAGAAATATCATGAAGCTGTGAATAATTGACGTTGAGAAAGGTCTTAACAGATTTCAACAGGTCATCTGATTATAGTATCAATGTGTCTTTGGATTTCTGTTATTCCATGTATATGTATGTGTAGCTGGTCACTCATATTCGAGGACCCATCTACTAGGGAGGCTAGACAATTCCTGTTGTAGACGCTTGCTCAGGCGCATTTGTGTTTATTCAACACCCACAGAACCCAGCTGTGGTTTACACTGTAAATACGCTGAGCAGACCTTAGTTACAGTTTCTGGGAAAGAGCGTGTTATCTAGCATAATCAACAATTTGAACAAGGCCAGCAAGCTCAAGCCCTCAGCCATGATGAATTGTGACTTCATTCTAGCCGATGGTCGACGGACTCTAGGGTTCCATCTGCCCGATTTCACTCACAAAGCTTTGGGTCAACCCGTGGTATGATTTACAGGCACTGTCCAAAGGTGGCGCATGCTGGGATGGCCCCTCCAGTCTGATAACATCAGGAATTTTCCTTCTTGACAGATCGACCGTGGTGAGATTCTAACCCGGCTCACATGGTCAGAATGCGAACCTTCTAACCATTCGGCCGTCCTGGGTAAGAAGTTAAACTTTAATTACGTCCTGGTAAAGACGTTAAACAACATCCAACAGCAAAGCCTCTGATCAGGAGGTTTTGAGGAACGTGGAACCACCTCTTAATTGCTGGTGTTTCCAGGTCCAGTCTGACCCGGGTTGGTGGCTCCTGTTAGGAGACCAGCTCTGGGTAAATAGTTAACTATTGCCAGATATATATTTTGGAAAAAATATTGCCAGCAATACAATTTTGAAGGGAAAATATTACCAGAAACAGATTTTTGAAAAACAAAATATTGCCAGCAAAAAAAAATTTTTGTCGGCATTAAATAATCGATTGATGTTGATATGCCGTAAAACAAAATAAACCAAACCAATCTAAACCAAAGAATACGTATTCTATTCATACGAAACTATCCTAAAATGTTGTCGGCATTAAATAACCCATTGAGGTTGATATGCTGTAAAACAAAATAAACCAAACCAATCTAAACAAAAGAATACATATTCTATTCATACGAAACTATCCTAAAATGTTGTCGGCATTAAATAACCCATTGAGGTTGATATGCCGTAAAACAAAATAAACGAAACAAAACTAACCACTCGGCCACGCACCCAGCAATTCAATATCCAAGTGGGTGATCCTATATGATACAAGGCCTCTACTATGACTTTTCGCACATCTGAGTAAAATATACTGTTATGATATTTCCAAGCAAATACGAAAATCCTGAGTATCCAAACACCACATTTTAATATATTAATTGTGACCGTGAGAGTAACTGATTTGTAGGGATTTTGGGTCCCAATTCCGTATCATCAAGGTGTGTTTCCTCGATTCGGCAGTAAAATCAATGCTTCCTTTTTGTATGACTAAAATCGCCATGAAAGAGAGGAGATTGAAAGGGATTAAGGAGAACAGGAGGAGACCTAAGATTGCCATCATGGAAGAGGTAATTTTACGGTGCTTTAAAATGTGAAAGTCATGGGGTAAATAATAAATGATTATTTCGGTTCACTTCCATATTTAAATGTAACAGGTAGGTTCATCTAAATGCGTTTGATTATTAAGCAGTACATCTGATACAAAAGTAAAGTTACACCAACAAAAAAAAAAAAAAAAATAATCCATGTACTTACTCTTACTCTTTCATTTTTTATTGCTCTATGGTTTGTGTCCCGTCAGGAAGTCAGTGATCATGGCTCTCCACAAATAAACGTGTGGGAATTCAACAGAAATATCGAAAGAATGAAACTGGCTTTTACACAAAAGCAGCGGTAAAATCAATTCGAACATTGTCTTTTCTTTTCTTTTAAGTCAAAACAGATTCCCTTTCTGAAAATACCTAAATCGGCACTGCGAATACAAATTAGGTTTCAAAGAAAAGAAGCAAACCTGTAATTTTCCCAATTCACCAGGTTTCCTTAGAAAAGGAAATATTATTCATTCATCTCAACGTCTCACACCGCCATTTTAACATCGCGTCTAACAAAACACGATAGGCTCCTGACTTCCGTTTTTAATCAACTAGCTCTAGAAACCACACTCCGAAGAGCGAAAGAAAGAACAAATATTGAACGTGTATTTGAAATGAAACAAAGTTCAAATTGCGAAACGTGCACTGCAGCTGACAGTCAGTTTCTGTTAACGAATAATTGTGGAAGCTTTTATTTTAATCCTGACTTTCTATATAATAGCAATCTTTTCATAGGACAGTAAATAACCTAACAGATTAAGAGTCGTATTAAGACAACAAAGATATACGTTGACAGAATTCTACTGAAAATGTAATGTGCGAAAGATAAATCTAAAAGATCTGTGAATATATCTATTAAAAAAGTGCAGGTAGTTTTTTAGTCATTTTACCGCGAGTCGGTAATGATAAAAGGACGGTAACACAACTAGGACGATAAATCTATCAGAACTATAAGGTTGCTAGGACTCAAAACTTTACAGGGAGTGAAAGAGAATTAGAAGATTTAAGTGAGGAGAAATGGTAAGACAAGAACAGGATTCCAAAAGACAGAGAATGGCGACGGGTATTGCAATTAAATGTTAAAAGGTAAACACTAAATTTGGAAGCAGGGTCAAACCTGAGAAAACATTTTACTTATTGTAAAACGCAGATTGTGTGTGCGCGTGTGTGTGTGTTTGTGTGTGTGTGTGTGTGTGTGTCTGTCTGTCTGTTACGTTTATATATTGGATCGGATTTCCTACATTTTTTAACCGATTCCGTCAAAACTTCACAGGACTACGTAAAATTGCCTTCCGGTGGTTCTGACAGGGCAGAAAATTGG
>OZ010601.1:17360138-17412638 GCA_963932145.1 Acanthosepion lycidas | reverse complement strand
GATCTGGAAGCAGAGACTCCATAATCACATCCTTCCTCTGACCAAAATCAAAAACACCGGACAGATCTTTTTAAATACTTCTGGAAAGTAAATTACAGAAATTTCACACCACAGACTGAATGGAAGATTATAGGTAAATCTGAAACCCCCAACAACTACAGTAATAGGTGTAAATATATATATATATGTATTTTTATATATATTTATGCAGTTTATGTATATGTATGTATATGCATGTCTGTGTATGAATATGTGTTCGTGTGTATATGTATACATGTGGGTGAATATGTGGGTATACGTATGTATATGCTTATCACTTACACAAATATTTATGTATAGTATATGTGCTTTATATATATATATATATATATATATATATATATATATATATATATATGTGTGTGTGTGTGTGTGTGTGTGTGTGTATGTTTGCTTGATTTGTGTTAGTATGAATAAATTGGTTTCGAATTTAAATGGATATTGTATTTATTTATATATATATCATTTGTATTTATATTTGTACGGGTTTTATACACACACAGGCACACAGACACACATTGTGTGTGTATATATATATATATATATATATATATATATACACCCACATATATATGGATATGTGTTTATATATATATATATATATATATATATATATATATATATATATATATATATATATATATATATATATATATATATGTAGGTGTGTGTATATATATACATACGCGGGTATGTGTTGTGCGTATGTTTATATCTGTATATTTGATTTCTACAAATATGAAGTTAAATTAGATACTGAATTTAAGATGTTTAATTTTGTAAATTTTGCTTCCGGCTATTACATTATAATGTTGCATATGTATATGTAAGCATGTGAGCATCGGCATATATATATATATATATATATATATATATATATATATATATATATATATATATATATATATATATATACAGATAGATAGATATATACATTTATATATATTTATATTCGTATAATCGATATTTAATTCAATATATATTCAATCGTTTTTATTCTATTATGTATATTTATGGCCATATATATGTGTCAGTGTATATATATATATATATATATATATATATATATATATATATATATATATATATGTGTGTGTGTATGTGTGTCTGTGTGATTGTCTCTGTATGATAATATATTTCTAACCACAATTATCAATTGTTAATGGCTTCCAACACCCTGAAAATAGATTCTCTATGCCAGAATTCCTCAAATTGCTGTTAACTTTTACTGTTACTATTTTTTCTTTTTTATAAAAAAAAATTTTTGTCGCGATAAATTTAAATTTATTGGATTTATATGTTAGGTCTGCTGAGATCTATTTGTCGAAATAAATCATGATTTATTACCCTATTTTCGTGATGTGTTAAGCTTTTCCTTGATGTATATCATGGAACACTGCTTTATATACATAGTTCTCTCTACGAAACTAGGTCGAATGCAGGTGACAAATGATTAACCCATGAAAATCAAACAATGTAAAACTAAAAAATATGAGAATGTATCTATTCTTTTTCTCCTACAATTTTATTAATAAGAAACATCTTAGATACACAATTCGCTCTCTTTATTATCATATACATATATACATACAGCTATATATATATATATATATATATATATATATATAAAGCGCATGTGCGTGCAGGCGTGTGTGTTATTCTTGAAGATCTGGAAAATAATTGTATGATTCCGGTCTCAAAATCGCTTAGTTCGTTTTGATTCTGATCGAAATGAAATTCTTTCGAGCATTTTCAGAAATATTTTCCTTTTCCTTCCACATTTGCTGTATTGTTAAATTAATAGCCAATAAATTTTGAATCTTTTTCGACATAAAATGGATATTACTATACAAGCATTAATTGGACAAATTCCTAAGTATCTTTTTCATTAACTTTCATTTTTTTAACTTTCAAATTCCTAAGGATCTTTTTCATTAACTTTCATGCCTTTTATTTTTCAGACCTGGAACAGATTTAAAACATTTTCTCAGAGTTCGCACAAGTATGTGTTGCAAGTCTTTGAAAAACATGTACAGTTCGTTGTTTAATTGAGGAAACTGTACGAAGAACTCCGTCGCTGTTATTTGAAAATGTTTGTGTCATTTGGCTTACAATGTATCGTCTTCAATATCACAAAATCATTATATCTCTTTACACAATGCGTCCTGAACTCTCTTTGCTTTATACTTTGTCTCTTTATTATTTTTAAACCATACCAAATATTTGACCTATGCTCATTTCACAGAAACAAGTTTCTCCATTTATTAGGTTGGTGCAAAAATAATGACGTAATAATGTCGTTTTTTACGTATTTTTAACGTCAAAAAACGACATTATTACGTCATTATGTTTGCCCCAACCTAAGACCTTATTCAAGTCTTTGATGATAAACGCACACACACACAGACACACACACACACACATATATATATATATATATATATATATATATATATATATATATATATATATATATATTTATATATATATATATATATGTATATGTATATATATGTATATGTATATATATATATATATATATATATATATATATATATATATATATTTTTCTTATTTGTTTTACTGTCATTTTTTAATTCTTACGTTTTTTCCTTAGAAATAAGTTTTTGGATGGTTCCGTATTTGTCTTTTTGATGTTCTGTTTTTCTTCTTTTGAAGCGTCTGTCATTTCTCTGCGACTTCAGAAATTACATTTTTTTCTCCTGTCTTAGATTTTCTTTTTCCAATTTGCTAACGTTTATATACTTGATAAGAATTCTCACGCCATTTTTTTGTATATCGCAGCTTAAGATAAATATTCCCCATTCTATAGTAAGGGAGTCCAAAAAGATATAAAATTGAAAATAGATCATCACCTATCGCGTCAACTACTAACTGAAGTGTCAAGATACAGACATTAAAATAATTAAAAAAAAGTGTTTTTCGATAATTCCGCTAGTCAATATAAGAAACTAGCAGCATGCCACGGCTTTGCCCGTGCTTGATTAAAAAATCGTCCCACTCATACAGCAATCGCTATCACTTGACTTAAAATAGTTTTGCCCTTCCTTGCCTTTAAAAGAGTGCCCTTTGCCGTGCTGATGTTGCTACATGCCTTACTTCTTGCCTATCTCACACTGCGAATTTTTCCTAAGCTCTATACTAAACATTAAACCTGTTACGAAAAAGAACTAAACAAAATGAACACAAAACGATCATCTTTAAAAAAGGAATCGTAACTTGAAAAATCGAATGAAAAAAGAATGTTAACAACAAACACTTTTTCACTCAAACCCAGTTCTGCGGAATCAGAATCAACATTGAGTTTAAGCAAACAAATGAGCCAATTGGAGTAAAATGCCATGCAGATTTAAATTTTTCACACTTGTGACGAATGCAGCTATCGATTTTTTGACATGCTAGCATGCTACTTATCATTCGTGTCAGTCAGTTGTTGGCTCTCACGCTGGCCAATAGAATCTTCCTGCCTATTCGTGGCATCCAGCTAGTACAAAATGGCCGCAAACTACATGAAAACTGCCGTAGAAGCATGAAAAAATCGATTATTTCCACTATCGATGGGAGTTGGGAAATTCAAAGTCGGTCTTGGCCTTTACGCTAACTAGGAGCATGTGCATGCAAATTTTGGTGCAAATCCGTCGAAAGTTGCGGCCGTGCATTCGTTACACACACACATAATATACATCATGAGCATGAGTAAAATTATAACGTGGAAAACTTATGAGAGAAATAGCAAAGCGACAAAATTTATTATTAAGCGCTACGAAGAACACGGCACATTGAAGAAGAAGGTTAAAATTGAATGTCAAGAAGAAGCTGATGAGGAGAAAGAAGATGCCAGGATTATACATGGAATATAGAAATAAATTTTGTTGAAGATTTTAATAAATTTTCTAAGAATTATTAAAAACCATTGTCCAATTCACAGCGTGAATTCTTTTCATTTGTTTCATTTTCAACAACTATATTTTAATTTTACAATGAAGACCAAAATAGAATATTTAACAAAAGCAAATATCTTGAAATACTGTCTCGAATTAGGCAAAAAATGCAACGAAAATAATATCGAAATATTAACTCTGAAAACTTCAAATTATTGTAACAATCATGAAGTAAATATTTCTTTACACGAGGCCTAAATCTGACCATAAAATGTTCACAATATCGTCTCAAATAAAATTAAATACCGTGAAGTAATGGATAGCGGCTAGGATTGATGAATCTATAGATCTATCTATATATATTTCAAAGTTTGTGCACTATCTATCTTAGCCTGTTCCTATCTATCTATCTATCTATCTATCTATCTATCTATATATATATATATATATATTTATATATATATATATATATATATACCTACATCAGTCTGTTCCTATCTATCTATCTCAGTCTATTCCTATATATATATATATATATATATATATATATATATATATATATATATGACAATAAAAATGCACTATACATTGGGTGAGTATCTTCCTACACACTTCTTCCAAGACGATCACAATAATCAGCGCGAAGGATCTGCCGACGTGACTCCTCTGACCAGATCCCACGGCAAAATTCGTTCACTGTACAGTCGGCGATGCAGTATCCAATAGTCAGTCGCAATATCTATGTTTTTCAACAACAATATTTTACTTTTACTATGAATACCAAAATAGAATATTTAACAACAGCGAATATCTTGAAGTACTGTCTTGAATTAGGCGAAAATTCTACGAAAATAAATATGAATCATTAACTCTGAAAACTTCAAATTATTGTATCAAACATGAAGTAAATATTGTTTTACGCGAGGCCTAAATCTAACTTTAAAAGTGCACAAATTTGTCTAAATAACATTAAATACTGTGCAGTAATGTATAGCGTCTTGGATTGATGAATCAGTGAGCCAAATTCAAATTCCACTCGAATTCATTACATTCACTTACGTGCTAATAACCTTAAGAAAGGTAGGAATCCTCTTATCTCCCTCCAGCTATGGATAAATAGCAGGTTAGACCGGATTCTACAGATTCGGATGGCAACTAGTCTACCGCAGAAAGAAATGGCAACGTACTGCGGGAAAAAATTACCTCGTCAGTTATATATCGAAAGATACATGACAGCATAAACGCGTATCCCGATTGGGATACAACTAACACATTATATGCAAATTTTATTGTAATTGCTACAATAATCCATCAAATAAGGTAAAATCATTGCTTCAAATATGACTAAAATACGTTCTGCGATAAAATGAAAATGAAGTCTGAAATATGCGAAAATATTTCTTCGCTTAAATCCAAAATATTGAATCAAATAAAACCATGGTATTCCTTGACATATTACTAATAGATTTCCATAGATCTTCTCAGACTCTTACAACGAATAATACAAATATCTTGCTCCAAGAATGATACAACTGTATTTCTAACAAAACCAGAATTATTACTTAAATAAGACGATAATATTGTCTTACATATGTTTATATTAATTCCTCAAATGTGGCTAAAATATTATGTCGACTATCGCAAAAAAAATCCTAAAATAAAACCAAAATATTAAACAAATATTACCAAAATATTGTGCCAAATACGACCTATCAAATGTCTATAATAACAGTAGGATAATACTTGAAAGATCTAAAATGTAGAGAAATTATTCATTTTTAAAGGCAATGAAAAATTACGAACACGTTTTCATCATCTCAAAAAATCAAACTGATTTTAATTTCCCTATGCAACATGATATTAATATCCAATAGGAATTATACTGTGAATATAATCACAGTATAAGCTATCAAAGCTATCAAATTGTAGAGCAACGAAAATATTTGACTTCAACAAACACTTTCATCCACTGGGCAATGCGACCCGTTGATTGAAGGAATCCAGTCTCCTGACATAAATAGCTGTGAGTTCAATCTCTGACAACAGCAGAGTTAAGCAAAAACTTGGAGACTTGAGTTATTAAAAGGAAATAACTTCCAGAAAAGGAAGCGCGCTAGAAGAATTTACCGCCGCGGAGGAAATAAAGGCTTCAGTTTGAAATTCCAACGTATATTTGCGGAAGAGCGCCGTGAATTTGACAATGAAGATGAGGGCAACATTCGATGCATATAAATAGTATAAATAGTTACCATACCTCATCACCAAATCTCATTTTCGCCAAATATAATCTCCATTGTTACGCATAAAGTTTTTTTGATTTTCCTCATTTCTGATTTGGTAAATTTTATCAGCATTGAAAGGATTTTTATATGATGAACAAATTACAGAATCTGTGGTTGGGCTAGAGGTTATCGAGGTTGAAGTGCCCAAGAATTAAGAGAACTCGATTCATCAGATATTTATAACCATCAATGATCTAGAAATGGCTCTCTCTGAGTTCTAGGTATTTATCATTGTTAAAATACGCATTGTAAGAGACGAAATAAAAGGGGGTACGACAAAACATCTAATATTGTTCTCGAGGTGGAAATGGAGAAAAATTGATCATATATACATATATATATATATATATATATATATATATGTGTGTGTGTGTGTGTGTGTGTGTGTGCGTGCGTAGGTGCGTGTGTGTATAGACTGTTTCGCTGTTTCACAGCTCTTCATTCTATCGAATTATCTATCTATCTTTCAAAGTCTGTACACTGTGTCAGCTAGTTCATATATATATATATATATACTCACTCACACACACACGCACATATATATATATATATATATATATATATATATATATATATATATATATATATATATAATTATTCGAAAATTATAACATAAATATTTTATAAAATAAATACTAATACTAATACTATATATATATATATATATATATATATATATATATAATATTTATTTAACAATTTTAACATAAATATATTAAAGCATCACTACAAAATAGCCATTTTGTTTCAACACCACTGGTGTCTTCTCACGTGATGATGTTGAATGTAGCATAAAGGGCTTTAAAAACTTCAAATCAATTAGCCACCGCTAATTTTCATATTACAAAAAGAAAAACACGATACATTGGATGAGTAGCTGCCTATACACCAAAAGCAGGCTTCTGCCAAGACTATCACAATAATCAGCGCGAAAAAATCTGCCGACTTGATTCCGCTGACCAGGTCCCACGGCAAAATTCGTTCACTGTGCAATCGGCGATGCAGTATCCAGAAGACGGTCACAATGCTATTTTTTAGCGAGGAAACCATCCCGGAAATCAGTGAACGTTTTACTGTAATGAGTGAAGTGCAGAGAACAACCAAGTTTAAACTCTATTATTTGGTATATAATGTCCCGATGCAGAAGAATTTCATAATTTTTTTCAATCAACGGATATAATACGTTTGAAGCATCTACGCGTGAGCAACTTTATCGAATCACCCTTAACTCTCTGAAAATAATACATTACTATTACTATCGCTGAACCAAAAATAGGCTTTGAAATTGATGGTAACCTATATATGCAATCACGATGCGTTAAATTCTGTTTACTTACCGTGACCGTTAAAGCTCCACGACCATAGCCATAGTATATATATATATATATATATATATATATATATATATATATATATATATATATATATATATATATATATATATACAAATACAAGTTTGGTATAAATGAAATAAGATTCCAGTAACCAATATCACTAGTGCGAATAATATTTATTTAAAAATTATAAGTATTTTTTAACAACACTACAAAAATAGCCATTTTATTTCAAGACTTAATGTGACTTTACAAGTGATGTAGTTGCGCAGTATCATTTGGCAAGACACCACAAGTATTGAAACAAAATGGATATTGTTGTAGTGATGTTTTAACATATTTATGTTATAATTTTTAAATAAATATTATATATATATATATATATATATATATATATATATATATATATATATATATATATATAATGGACTCTCTCGTTGGTTTCGACGTATGAGGATCTGATAGCTTATTTGATCCAGTTATGAAATTTTGTGCGCTAATCATAAGTGGCATTTAAGACCCGCTAGTGATTTACAAAGGAGGCCACATATGGAGTAAGTGTGAGAATTGTGAGATGAGATTACTGTTAGATTGGCTGACCTTTTTGATTTTGCTCTTATTTCTTGATTAAAATTTGAGTCCAATAAAACACGTTGATCTCCATTGTACTCGCTCCAAGGCTAAGCCCTCAAGTTGTTTTTCAGCTTGTCTTTGTATTAGGTTGGTGCAAAAATAATATCGTTTTCTCACATATGTTAATATGTGAGTAAAATACATTATTTTCGCACCAAACTAATATCTTAACCATGGGCATTCTATATTCCTGTAGCCCTGATCTAACTGGCTGTACATTAGGATCTTGAGTATCATGCCATCAGACATTCTCAAGGCATGAACATCCCACCGTAACTGAGAAATATATATATATACAGGGGAAAGGCTGTGATAGATAGATAGATAGATAGATAGATAGATAGATAGATAGATAATGGACAGCCGTAGATAAAATAATTCAAATGGGAAGATCAGTCTATCTGACTTATCTTCCCTTTTGAATTCTTTTACTAGTTGGTGTTCTCCGTGATATGTGATTGTCTAAATTTGAGTTAAATTTCAAGCTTGAATCACTCTTTATTTTGACGACAATTAATCTGAATATTTAATGGTCATCGTGTTTTTGTTTAAATTTCTTTTTTCTTTCTTTTTTGACCCTCATGATACAGGGTACTCGTTCATGATTCTAGGGACAGACCCCCGCCCTACCTGTTTCCATCTCACCCTCATTAATAGAATGTCATTTAAACATGTCATGGTGGAAATGTTCTGTGGGCCGCATATCGACTTTCTCAGGCCTTAAGAGCGATGCTGCCATGATTTTTTGTAATATGTGTGGATGGTGGTAACGTCTCTACATACGGAAGATACCGAGTTCCCTGTTTTCTTGTTGCTGTTCCTGACTGCGTAGTCTTGAGAAGCTTCTCAGATCAAAAGTTGCATAATATCGGGGTTCTTGCAGTGGCATGTCGCGCATTGAAGGGTGTCCTGCTAGTACCGCTTGTGGGCATCCCCGTGTCCACACGATGATACTGTCTATGCCAATTTCTATTCTTGCACATATTACATTAGGGGACCGATCGCCAACACTACCCCAGATTTTTTCTTACCAAAATAAAAACCATCACTATAAGCAACCAAAGATATAAGACTGAACCAGCGACATGAAAGCTGCCTAAACCCCTAAACATTTCTTTCCCAATCATTCGGGGTATTCGTACCAAATTCTGCAGTGCGGAAACTCTCGACTTCAATAAGTCCTCGGACATCCCAGCTCTACGAGAAAATCAATTTTAGGTATTCAATTTCCACGTCTCTTTGCTCGATTTTTGTCTATCTTACTCTCTTTAAGAAAGACTCTGATATGTATATACATGGCCTGCGAGATTATATCTGTGAACAACTCGCGCTGACTAAGGAATTCTCTCTTCAATCTCCAGACATCCTGACATGTGTGTCTGTCTTTCTCCGCTAAATTCAGTCACCTCTTCCTTCCCTACCGTAACCCTTTCTCCTGATTGTATGTTGTGGAGTTATTTTATAGTGGAGGCTTGTATTTGTACTAAGTCGGTCCTAAAATACGTCGAGGTACAAAACTTTAGGAACTTGATATAATAGGTATTACGCAGATTAATCTTGTTGTGACCGCTTACTACTTTCGTATTCGACTAACTGTCGACTACTGTCGTCCGACATCGACTAGAATTTAGTCACCTCCCACGAGGGTATCATGTGGCACAGGACCGATTTAACGTGGGATCTCCGAGCCTGTGGACTCGGCCAAAAATATACCCTTTGAGCCCGTATAAACGGGTTCAGGGTCGTTTTACCTCCCCGTACGAGACTCTGCACTTCGGCGTAGCCTCGTTCGGGTTCATCCCCGCCCGAAGGAATAGGGTTCAACCGTTCAGCCGGTCGTCCGACATCGACTAGTATTTAGTCACCCCCCACGAAGGTATCATGTGGCACAAGGCCGGTTTAACGTGGGATCTCCGAGCCCGTGGGCTCGGCCAAAAATAGCCTATGGATCAGTTTATACGGGTTCAGGGTCGGTTTACCTCTCCGAAAGAGACTCCGCGCTTCGCCGTAGCCTCGTTCGGGTTCCTCCCCGCCCGAAGGCTGAGAGTTCAACCGTTCAACCGGTCGTCCGACATCGACTGACTCTCGTTTCTCTTACTTCTAATTATATTAGGTCGGAGAGTCTATTAACTATAGTATAGGTGTGTTTCTCCATAACACTGTTGAATTGTAGGTACTATTTCTGATATAAATAATTCCTCTGTTTATATCCGCTCGTAAATATAATTGTGTTCGCTAGTTTTAATGTCAACTAGGCAAAGTGACTTAAGCCCCGTGTCACTCTCTTCCTTAAGATCCAAACCCTGAATTTTTCCATCCCTGAATCTCTCAAGCAAGTGGAGGAGAACCAAATGGAAACGCTTCTCGTCTAGATGTCACTTTTTACAGCTAACACTGACTAATGAAGTACCATGCAGCTCAGCCTTCTTGGCCCCTCTGATCATGCGATAGTGTCTGTAAACAACTCTTCCATCTACCCCACCAGTCAAAAACCTATTACCAATAGAATATATTTCTGTTATCAATGAGCAGATTACGAGTCGTTCTGTTTTTTCCAAGTTAAATCTTTCCCGTCCGGGGTATGACGAAAAACTACATCCGCCTCCTAGGTAAGACGATTAACTACGTCCAGCAGCAAGGCCTCGTATCAGGAGGTTTCAGGGAGCGTGGAACCACCTCATAATTGCTTAGAAATGTTATGAATTCACCTCCTTCCATATTCTATGTGTTATTTAGTAGAACTTGTATCATTAAATCATTTTTATCAGCTCAAAATTTCTTAGAATTTGTTGTGGTAGGATCCACCTAATTTGCATATTGGAGTACCGACTATATAAATATGGTTGGTACCGGGAAGAGAGGGAAGGAATCAAGAGATTCAACCAGAGACTCTGTCCGACTGCGACTCAGTCAACACATTCTCCAGGATCGGTCTTCTCAGGAATATACAAAATACTATATGTAAATATTGTGTACACTTTCTTGTTTCAATACATTTTGTTCTAAGTACATTTTGTGTTGCATTATTATTCCATGCATTAGTCAAGTTTCAACAGAATTAAAAATTACATTTTGCTTTAAATAAACTGCCAAAGATTGATAAGTCTTAAAATCCAAATTAATCAATCAATTGAATCAAAATTAATCAATCAATTGAATACAAAATAAGCAATCAATTAAAATCAAATTGATGTATCTACTGTATGAGTTTTTATTAAAATAAATGAATCTGCTGATCTCAAAACTACCACTCAATAGATATTCATTCATCCAACAATCAGATTCATTGATCCAACAATCAGATTCATTGGTACAAAAATCAGATTCATTGATCCAACAATCAGATTCATTGATACAACAATCAGATTCATTGATCCAACAATCAGAATCATTGATCCAACAATCAGATTCATTGATCCAAAAATCAGATTCATTGATCCAACAATCAGATTCATTGATCCAACAATCAGATTCATTGATCCAACAATCAGAATCATTGATCCAACAATCAGATTCCTTATTCACTGCCGTCCTGGATGTGACGATAATCTACATCAGCGTACAGGGTAAGACGATAAAATACATTCAACAGCAGGAGGTTTTGAGGAGCGTGGAACCATCTCTTAATTTCTGGTGTTCCCAGATCCACCCTGACCCGGGGTGGTAGCACCTGTTAGGGTTCCAGCTATAGGCAAATAGTTAACATGCAAACAGTGTTTAAAAATAGGGTTTAATACCAGAAATATTTTTTTTATAAAAACAATATTACCACCAATAATTTTTGAAAGAAAAATTATCATCAATACTTTAAAAAAATGTACCAGCAATAAAAACAGCTATACATTCTTTAAGAAATATTACCAGCTATAGATTTCCTCAAGGAAAAATATTCCCAGAAATAGATTTCTGAATAAAAACATTACCCGCAATAAAAATGTTGTCGTCATTAGATAACACATTGAGGTTGATATGCCGTGAAACAAATACAACCCAATACTAAACAAATCAGATAGATATTTTTCATCTCTTTGTTACTCTCCTGCATATAACCATCAGTAATCACTTCTCCCGGTTGTACATAGAGGCTCGTCTGATTGCAACAGAATTACAAATATCAAAGTGACCATTTCTGCTGTAAATATGTCTTTAATATAAACACAGAAAACTGTCCTAACAAAGCCTTCCATAGAAAAAGATTATGCATGAGCCGAAAGCGTTTGGGACAATATTACATATCGACAGTTTCTACACTTGCGTTGTCCTCATAAAGCGAAGACATTACGGGAAAAAACATTAGAAAATTCTGAAAAAAAAAATTGTAATGATATTTCTTCTACTTCAGTGAAAAATGAACACAAAGTATATAGTAATTCCACATAGGTTTTTTGCTGATCCTTGTTGGCAAGTCAAAATCAGACAAATCATTATTTATATAACAACAATGCTGACCAGAACTTTCGGGGAGGAGAAGGATTACAAATTTGTGATCAGCAGTTGAACAATTTCGCTTGAAACCTTGACACGATGATTCTTGACACCGTGCTATCTCAAATATTGACAGGTTAGGTTCGCATTTATATACCTAGGTTCATTGACCATTTTTTTCTCAGCCCGTAGTGTGGTTTTCAGTAACAAATCAACTGTATCACGAGCTGGGATCTTCTTCACAATCTGTATTTTCTAGAAGGCTTCTTGAAGAGTTAAACGTTAGTGTCTCATGGTCGGGTAAATGACGCTCTAACCACTGGGCCACATATAATTGCTATCAATTTTGTGAGGTGATTGTCATAGTTTGAATGACGTTTCGTTTGCTGTGTTCTGACAGTCTGTACAAGAAGGATTGCTTTTAGACACTCCCAATGCAAAGCAAACTATTTACAAATTACTGTAGATGGTGAGCGAAAGATGATAATAAAAACAATGACGACGCCAAGAAATTGTTTATGAAAGTTATGATGCATTAATTTCTAGATACCATCGATTGTTTTTCAATTGTTTTCATCATATCAGAAAATACACTTCTTACAGAAAACACATTCGGATTGATAGGTAATCTAGTAAAACAGCGATACACATAAATATATAAAAATAGATGGATAGAAAAATAGAGAATGTGATATATATATATATATATATATATATATATATATATATATATATATATATATATATATATAAACACATACATATACACATATATAAATACAATGATAGATGCATAGCTCGGAACACACACACACACACACACACATATATATATATATATATATATATATATATATATATATATATATATATATATATATATATATATCGTTACTCAGGGTTCACGCTTTCGCGATCTTCGGACGACTAGAATGCTGTATCCAATAAACTTTGACATTATATATATATATATATATATATATATAAACGCATACATATATATATATATATATATATATATATATATATATAATACAATAGTAGATACATAGAGAGAAACATATATATATATATATATATATATATATAAGGCAGTTTTATACATATACATATTCATATACATATATATATATATATATATATATATATACATATGAATAGGTGTTACTATATATATATATATATATATATATATATATATGTATATATATATATATGCGTGCGTACGTGCGTGTGCGCGCGCGCGTGTGTGGATATATATATATATATATATATATATATATATATATATATATATATATATATACAAGTATATGATTGGTGTATATGGAATGAATTCCAATAACCAACAATTACTATTCTTAAAAGAGTGCTCAATACAAAGTAGAGCAGATATAATTATTTATTTAAAAAAAAAAAAAAATTATAACATAAATATGTTATAAAATCACTACAAAAATAGCCATTTTGTTTAAACACCTTCGGTGTCTTATCAAGTCTAATAAGACACCGAAGGTGTTGAAACAAAATGGCTATTTTTGTAGTGATTTTATAACATATTTATGTTATAATTTTTTTTTTCTTTAAAAATAAATAATTATATATATATATATATATATATATATATATATATATGAGAGAGAGACCGGCAGGTAGATATATATATAGTTATTCGGCTTAGATCTCCCATATGCAAATTGAGAATGAATCCGCCGTGAAACACGCCGAGCAATTCTTATCCAGTAGGTCCTGTTCAGTTGCCAAATCGTGTATAGACTGTGATACACGATTATGATTACTTGAATATTATCTCACAGACTATGGAACGCGTTTGTTCAATCTCGTTTCCGATCTATGACTAGTCTATCTTATGTACCCAGCTTCCCATGACACTTGAATTTGTAGACTAATAAACTCTTACTATGATAAGACCGACAATCCTTGGTAAAGGAAGGAGACGCTTGATGAGTAACAAAAACAACACGTAAAGTTACGTCTAGTTTTTGGCAAAACAATCTACATAGCTTGCGGACTCGATGACTGGCCCTTTATCTTTTCTAAATACTACAACACAGGGTTTGTTTCTTCATGCCTTCCAGTTTGTTTGGATTCATCTTACGAACACGCGGAAAACAGCTGATTCTTAAAACTATCGACCTATTCGTTTTCTACGTTTTTGAGTCTAAATTATTTGAGCCACTCATCAACTCTGAAGAGGTTAAGTATCTGACATATCACATAGTCATAAATCATACAATCAGTATTGTTTCGCTTCTCTAGGTCACCCTCTGATATGTTACTAGTTATTATCTAAGTTTTAGATGAGAACGGTGAAGCTTCATCTATGGCTTTAGATATCCCGAAATCATAGACTTTAGCATACTGCTCGTCTTCACAAGCTGAGAGACTAAGGGTTTTCTGACAGAAATCTTTATTGGATCCATTAATTATTTACCAATCGCGTAATGCACGTCATCTTGAACTTTCAGACACTAAGATTAATATGGGTGTTCGCCAGCGCACTATCACTGACCCACTTACTTTCTTAACTTCATCAAGGGCATTCAAAACGTCATTAAGTCCCGAAAATGTATCTATGCTGATGATACAACTATCTACTCTTTTCTTGATAATATTAGCCTCTTCCCTATCAGGCGACATTTGGCATCCATTGAGTGAGCTGCTGTAAAATCTTTTTCGTAAAAAAATTATACAAGAAAACATGTTTCTCAAGATTAGTAGCTCTTATCACTCTTTTCAGTACTGATGCGGTTTTCATTCCTAACATTTCATTTGAAGTACTGTGAAATGTTAACCTCTTGATTATTTTATTATTGTCTCTTTGGTATGTGCTATAAATCTTAGCTGTTGGCAGTCCTCAAATAATGTGATTGGTACAGTTCTTGTGATTGTGTATCGCCACTTCAGAGAAAGATTATCTTGGATACCTTCAATGAAAGCCATTTTTCAACAATGATCATAATACACTGTTGTATGAAGTTGATATTTTATAAATTTCTTAACGGACTTGATGAAATGCATAAGATCGTTATGAATGTATTGGTCTGATCAAGCTAATTAAAAATGAGTTGATGTTTTGGATTAATAGTAAGTCCGATACACTCTATAAAGTAAAACTGGCATCTGTTCACGAAATTTTCTTTCAAATTTTGTTAAGAGAGGTAAAAAAAAATTGCCTTGTTAACTTTGAGACCACAAAACAGAAGATCAGGGTTTTAATCCGTCAACGTTTAAGCCTTAGAAAACACATTAGACATGAAAAGATAGCATCTTGTTGCTGGTAATCACATAAAGAAAGGTGAAAAATATTATAAACAAGTCTACTAATGTATACATGTATTTTCCCTGTCGTATTTTCCATTTATTCTTTCTATAATATTGGCGTTGGCATTTTCTGAGGCTGATAACATCTCTATTTTAATCACATAACCACCATCGATAATCTTTTCTGCTTGCCATCAGCATGGCTGACGCTTGACTCCTCGAGAGCAACACATTACGTCTTCTTGGCCTCACGTTTTCAATTGATTTGAACTGAAGCGACTATATTGGATAGCTGCTTCATTAACTGCATCTACTGTTTGAGTCAATGTATTGTGCCAAGTAATATGTTCTCGTCAGATTTCATCTTGCAGATGTACAAATGCACCATTCGTCCGTATATTGAATACTGCTGCCATATATATATATATATATATATATATATATATATATATATATATATATATATATATATATATATATATATATATTGTCTGCTTCTCCTGCTATTCTGGGTTCATTCGAAACTCCAACGCGTATCACCTGAAGAACGCCGAAGAGTACAAGGACCGAAACGTCATGAATATTATAATAAAGATGAGGATAACAGTCCGGACAATGAAAATAATGTAAATGTAAAATAGTAAAATAATGACGCAGTGGATAATTCGTATCTTCGGATATTACGAATCATACTCCTTATCTAAGGAGACCTATTCGATACTAATCTGGTACTGATTTGTGTTACGGCTGTGGATTACAATTCTTGTGATAAAGTAAAGCTAATATAAACCACTGCAATTGAGGAATTTTCTAGTTCTTTAAAATTGTTGATTTCAGTTTTGGCTAGGAATGTATATTTATTGTTTATTAAATAAACAAATGTGGTACAAGGCCGAAGGAAATATGAGTGAACTAGTCATCACTTAGTATCCTAGATATATAGGTAATCAGATTCACGATACATTCGTCAATTAAAATTTATTCATTCACGACAAGAATTCCTGAATCTTCATTCAATCCATCATGTACAACAATACATTCTACTCACAGGGAACTTACAAAAACACCCAAGAAATAACAATTCAGACTTGACTAGGAATGACAGCAAACACATCCCCATCCATTCTATAGACAGAAGAATACAAACGCATGCTGGGATTCTTTTCTAGCCAAATAAAATAATCAGGTTCTCGGTTCGACAAACTGTAGAATGTGTTCTTCGGGGTCAACCGTACGAGCGGATTCCGAGTTTCCTCGATCTATAGTTTGTGGTGGAACTGTAAACTGATACATCCGTGCAACCTCGCGTCCATAAACATTCGCGCGGCTGTGTGTAAAAATCATATCTCGGTTTGAATATTCTGCCACTGTAAAACGGAACAATTCTCAGTTGACACTCTACTACACACGTTACACGTTGAAGACAGACTAAATAATAATGTACACAATCAACAAAATAATGATTAAATAGAACAAATATTATTTACGAATATAAATTGTATTCCTGACCAAACAAAATTCGTAAACAATTTTATAGGCCACACTACAACATGTTTGACAAGAAGACACAAACTATATCTTTCTGATCATAGCTCAATTAGCTCTTTTTAAATACTTTTAGAAAACTGCTGGACCCTATCCGTAACATTCCTGTAGGTAACACCAATATAATAGCATCGTCTACATGTAAAATAGACTAAAAATAATGGAAGACTTATCGATAAAAAAAAAAACAGTCAATATCAATTATGAACATGGACATGTTATATTGAACGTGTTTTGAAAATGAGACAAATGAATACATACATAGAAGAATTTATTTCTAATTTACCTAAATATATTCCAAAAAAGAAAATGCCTTTATTTATAGCCGAAAACATTTGTACAGTTTTATATAATTTATCGACTCAAAAGAAAAAAATAAATAAATAACATGAAACATTATATAAAAAGCTTAATCAACGCACCTTGTCGGTCATATTTAATGAAGGTTTCATGAATAACAAAAAGTCTAGGTGACAACAGAGTGCCATTTAGTGTAAATTTCCTTTAATCTTAACTCAAAAACGTAGGATTGGCAGACATATATTTATATGGACATTGGTCCTTGTTTTGGTGTGAAGAACCCGCCCCAATTTTTGGAAAAGTATTTTTGATACACCCTATATATATATCTATAAATAGATAAATATATATATATATATATATATATATATATATATATATATATATATAATCACTTTGTTCATCACTTTCTTACACGCTCTATCTTACTATCTCATCCTATTCACATCTATCTATCTATCTATCTATCTATCTATCTATCTATCTATCTATCTATCTATCGGCCGATCTATCTATCTATCTATCTATCTATCTATCTATCTATCGGCCGATCTATCTATCTATCTATCTATCTATCTATGTTCATATCATTCCTCCCCTGTCTCACTATTCCGCCCTCTCAATGTTCTTATCCTTCTTTCTGTTCGTACGTAAGAATACCTTAGTTCTCCCTGTCTCTCACTCCTTACATTTCTCTCACTCTCTCTTTCTCTGTCGTCGTATCTATCTATCTATCTATCTATCTATCTATCTATCTATCTATCTATCTATCTTCATTTCCTTGTGTCGCCGTCTCCCTATCCCACCTTCTCAATATTTTTATTCTTCTCTTTCGTATCTATATATCACTTAGTTCTCTCTGTGACTCTTTCCTCATATCTATCTATCTATCTATCTATCTATCTATCTATCTATGTTCAGCTGATTCTGTCCCTGTTTCCCTATCTCGCCCTCTCAATGTTCTAATCTTTCTCTTTGTATCTATCTCTATAGGAATCACTTATCTCTCTCTCTATCTCTCTCTATATCTATCTATCTATATATCTATCTATCTATCTATCTATCTATTCGTATCTGGTTATATTTAAGAAGTTAAAAATGCCAGACTTGCCTGTTCTTTATATTCCAATATTCATATCTTTATCTTCTCCCCTAATTTTTTTACCTCCATCGAAACGTATAACGTAAAATAAACGATCTTTTTCATTACCAGTCAAATTCTGTAATACGCATATACACATACAGGACCATATTTTTCTCAATAACACTTTATTCATATATGTATAAACACATACATGTTTCGCACATATATCTAAGTGTAAGTCGGTTTGTTAATATATTTGTTTATAGAGTTTTTTTGTTTTTTCTTTATCCCTGTCTCTTCTGTGTGTCGCCTTGCATTATCACACATTGAATGTTGGCAGAAGAAAGTCATTTTTTCTTTCAATATTTCCACTTTGTCATCGTCTCTTACTCTTTATTTTTCTACAGCTGTTTCTAATTCTCCATACCTTTTTTTGTGCTATGACCATTAGAACTGTAATCTTTCTGCATTTTTTTATGACGTGGAGAATTTGCGGTCTTGTTGTTTTCGAATGACGTGACACGAAAATGTCTTTTCTCATTTGGATGCTTCATCTTCGTGACGAAAATACGATCAATATTGACGACACATATTAAAAGCGCAAAACTGGAAAGAAACCATATGAACATGATAATATATATATATATATATATATATATATATATATATATATATATATATATATAGAGAGAGAGAGAGAGAGAGAGAGAGAGACAGAGAGAGAGAGAGAGAGAAAGAAAAAATTCAAGACCATCCACAAAAAATGTATGATAATTTGCACCCAAACTATTATGAAAAATTAATATTAATCCGCATTATACAAAGACACACACACACGGACACAAATTCATATATATATATATATATATATATATATATATATATATATATATATATATGATAATAGAAAAAAAAGGTCATTCACAAAAAAATGTATGAAAATTTGTATTCAAAGTTTTACGAAATATTAACATGAATCTGCATTATACACACACACACACACACACACACACACACATATATATATATATATATATATATATATATATATATATATATATATATATATATATATATATTGTTTGGATTCTGATTTAACAAATGTTATAACTATGTTAATTGAAATATTTCATGGAGTACTAATATTTATTTCACCCACTGTATATATTTTCTAATATATGCACTACAGCGATGTTATATTACAACCAAATCTTTTTTTTTTAAACCGAGCTCTGTTTTATTAAGAGCAGCACTATATATATATATATATATATATATATATATATATATATATATATATATATATATATATATATATATATTGGTTGGATAGATTATGAGTTTGTGACCCTGGGTTTCAAGCTTTAGCGATCGTCAGACAAACTGATTAATTTTTTATACATTCACGAGACATTCACGAGATAAGTATATAATATATAAATAATTATACATATATATATATATATATATATATATATATATATATATATATATATATTTATTTATATTTATATACACACACTTTTTACACACACACACACACACACATATATATATATATATATATATATGTTATGATTTTACGGTAGAGTTTATCTGTAAATGAATCTATATATAATAAATCTATCTATGTTTCGCCGTATCACAGCTGATCTCAAAGTGGCTAGACGTCCGATTGCCTCTAGCTACGATCGAAATCCGGTTGAATTGGCGTATATATATATATATATATATATATTAAATGAAAACAGACCAATTTAATAAAATATTTTCTCAGCACAGCTCTTTTAAAAGGACTGCAGATCATCATACTTTACTTCCAAACAAAAAATGAAATGAAAATTTACTTTTAATTTTTTGTTTGGAAGTAAAGTCTGATGATCCGTAGTCCTTTAAAAGGGCTGTGGTGAAATCATTTATTACATGGAATGTGGTCTTTTTTTATTTGAATTATTTGATCTGGATTTACATTGAGCTCTCTGGATATTCCGCTCCTTGGGTTTATATGTGTGTGTGTGTGTGTGTTCGCGCCCTCGAGCGTGTGAATATACCTGTACACATCCATTTCTTGTTTCCCTAAATTTTAATAATTATCAGAAAAATGCCAAATAATAATAGTTCCATTAGAAACTATGTACATACATGAGTGTGTCTTTTTGTTCATATGTATTAATGTATATTAAGGCGGCAGATCTTCATAGTGCGTGTTTATGTGTGTGTATGTCTGTGTATGTGTGTGTATGCCTGTGTATGATTTATATGAATATTGCAATAAAGATCGTGATAATCCTTTTTCAGCTTCTAAGTAAAAAGCAGCCTACGTATTTTTTTTTATTTTCAAAATATTCTTATACTTTGGAAATAATTCTCACATATATGCCACAGACATTCATTAATTATTCAACATTTTTCTCATATTTTCGTTTTGTTTGTTTTGCCTTACGGTATATCAACCTCAGTAGCTTATTTAATGCCGACATGTTTCTTTTTGTCGTGTTTTTTTTTTTTTTATAGCTGGTAATATTTTTTTCACAAAAATGTATTGCCGATGATCATGTATTACTGGTAATAATTCTTCCTCAAACATTTATGACTATAATAATTTTTACAAAGTGTTTACGGTATTAAAACTTATTTTTACACATTCATTATGTTTTCAACCCAGTTTGGGGGTTAACTATTTGCCCGTAGCTAGAACGCTAACTAGGTGCCACTACTCCGTGTCAGCAATTAAGAGTTGGTTCCACTCTCTCAAAACCTCTAAAAATTTATTGTTATACCCAGGACGCGGATGCATACCAAGGGCGGTCTTCTTTTGAAACCATTGATATGGGCAGGAATGACAGAAAATAAAATATCTCATACTCAACTCTAAAGTTGTGCTTTTTTGGCAGATATAGAAGTCTAATTGAATTGTTGCTCGTGTCAAATTTATGCCTGGATAATTGTTTTTCTAATGATTTCCCCGTAATGTATTTTGTGTGTATTAAGGCACAAGTTCATCATTGACACACATATCATTAAAGAGGACAGAACGTTTTTTAGTCCACTGACTTAGGTTTGATCCAGAATACATTTTTTCATTAGAGTGTTTCATGTCAAAAGCCGTCTAATGTTATAAGAATGACCAATAAAAAAAGCTTATGACCTTAATCAATGTCAAATATTTTGAAACCGTCTTTAATATTTATTTGTTTTCCTTTCTTATTTAAAGACAAGCTATTTTCAACAATCTCAGATTACTGTCAAATTTTAACAAAGAATTTATGAAACAATGAATTAAATCATCATCCCTAACAAATCATTCATGATATCAAAGTTTAACAAAAGCTTAGTTCACTGTGAGGATATATCTGATTGAGAAACTACCAGAAAAATTAACAGGGCATGCCAGTGATAATGACTATGCACAATTTAAATGGCCACCATGTTCACCTGACTTGAAACCTTGTGATTATTTCCATGGGGCCATGTGGAAAAACAGGTTTATGCCTCCCATTATCAGATCCATATCCTCCTAGAATATAAGCAGATAATCACTTATGCGCTGAAGAATGTTACGCAAGGCATGCTACATCGTGTTTAGCAGGAGCAGGTCGACCGACTTAGAGCATCACATGCATCGTGTTACATGGGACGTGCATATAGAATATTGATGAAGGTTTCTAAAATCGATTGCAAAAAATACATGTCTTTGAATATCTTGCTCGTATTTTGAAAAATAAATCCTTTATTGTTCAACATTAAGCTTATTAAATTCCCTTTCCCAGAGATAAGTATTTATTCGGATATTCACATTTTTAAATGCTGTGAGATTTGAAGGATATACTGTACTTTGAATAATTCAGTGTTTAATCATTGTTTCATTTTTATATATATATATATATATATATGTGTGTGTGTGTGTGTGTGTACGCAAATATATGGATATAGATCCGACAGTATGAAGAAAAATATACGGAAAAACAAACAAAAATCCTAATATGCAATTATGACGACCGACGACGTGATCATATTTAAAACGGAACGCTGATCTTATAAAAGATTTCAGTTATCTATTTGGATTATTCTTGCTCTTATATCCATCGTCTTTTTCATGTTGAATTGGATATGGTCGAATGTTAATTATGTTTTATGAATATGTCCTTAAGATGGCCTATTAGACCGAAACGTCCGACGTTGACATTATATTAACATTAAAACAGCAAAATTAGGATTTTTGTTTGTTTTTTCCGTATAATTTTCTACATATATCTATCTATCTATATCTATATATCTATCTATCTATCTATCCATCTATCTATCTATCTATATATATATATACATATATATATATATATATATATATATATATATATATATATATATATATATATATATATATATATATATATATATTCAGATCGTTATTGTACGATCGTTGTGTGGTTAATTGATCGAAAATCAACTGAGATTCAGGCCTAAGATTCAGGACAAATATTGGCGTCGATCGCCTAACAGTTGTAGAGTACTGACGAGAAAATTGCCATGAAGCGATTTTGACGTGAGGTGAAAGAGGAAATATTTAAAAATTTATTCATATCTTGTAATTTATTGATTTTTAATTCTTTTATTTTGTGATTCTTTATTTCATTTATTTATTTATTTCGAAAAATATTGTAATGTTTTGTTCATTAATTATTAAGCGAAGATTAAATTATCTGCGATGGAAGTGACCGGCTGATAGATTTTATTAGGTCGGTGCAAAAATAATGTCGTTTTCCTGCATAGTAACACATGTGAGAAAACGACATTATTTTTTCACCAACCTAATACAATACAATGAGCAAAATATGATGGGTGGGGAAAAAATCAATATATAACTGTAAAATATTAGATCTGGAAAAAAATATTGATATTATTTTAAATATTCTTCATTATGATTTAATTATTTTTATCATATTTTTGTCGGCATTTAACTCTGATCATAATCAGCGTTACATTAAACACTTAATTTTTAATTCATGCACCAATGGTAATAGAAAAAAAAAAGAAAAAAAAAGAAAAAGAATGTGATTCGTTATGCACGATGTCCCTAAAGTCTGGATAACCTATCTTAAAATGCATATTTTCAAGAAAATTAATTTCCAACAATATTTTATTGAACTGACACATTAACAAGTACTATTTTTAATATGGTTGGCACCATTTGTTATGCAAAGGTTCATGCGCTTTGCAAGATACATGTAAACTCGAGAGAATAACTCCTCATTGCCGCCAATTTTAGGACATTCCCGCTTTATGTATTCAATCAATATTAGTGTGCGTCCAGACTTTAGGGACACCCTTTAACATTAACTTTACTTCTCGGATTGTCTTCGCTCGCTGATCATCTGTCTCTGATCAAAGTGTAGAGATTTTCTAAGCGTAGCTTAGATGTGGCACAAGACCGAAAGTATGGGGCATCCAGTGTGGATTGAACTCACTACACATTAGCTATTGTGCTAGCGAGACAAGCTAGCTAACTATTACACCACCTCTGATCAAAGTGTAATATCTGTCCTTAGAGGGATAAACTACATTTGACCACTCAGTCTGATTTCAGAAATCCTGGGGATGACGAAAAACATCCACCAGAAAAGCATCTGATTGGCGGTTTCGAGGTTTTGAGGAGCGTGGAACCACATCTTAATCCCTGTTGTTACCAGTTCCAACCTAACCCGGGATAGTATGACCTTATAAAGTCACAGCTATGGGCAAATATCGAACCACGAAACAAATTCAAAATGTCTTGTCAATGCAAAAATAACAGGAATATATATATTTTTTTTAATATTAACAATACCCTTTATTGTAGAATTATCAATAATACATTTTATAACAAAATAAACAAAATATATTTTTATAGAAAAATGACAATTGAAATGACAACATTGAAAAGTTTTAGAATACATTTTGTAGTAAAATTAACAGTAATATATTTTTATTTTATATTACCAGCAATATATTTTATCTACAAACTACAAATAAAAACTACATATTGTTTATATATATATATATATATATATATATATATATATATATATATATATATATATATATATATATATATAACAATTTATATAATATATAACAATATATAACACTATATATATAAACAATACATATATATTCATATATAAAATATATACACACACACACACACACACATATATATATATATATATATATATATATATATATATATATATATATATATATATATATATATATATATACCCCACTTCATTATTTTTAACGTAAGTTTAGCGAATTATGATAGAGGAAATAAATATTTTCTAATATATATATATATACATATACATATATAAACAAACTATATATATTGTACGCTTGCCCTGAAAGTATAAAATTATTTATAAAATAAATGAATTCATAAAATTGCGTAGAAAATATTTAGATTACCGGCATTAAATGACCAATAGAGATATTAGTATGCCGTTTATAACAAATTAAACAGCCGATCTAACTTTGGGTAGATATCAACTCAGTTGCACATAGCTCAACTCTAAACATTACCGAGAGGTGCCCGTTTTCAGGGAAATGATGCCTCCATCATGGCACTAAAAAGGGGGACCATTTCTATTAATGATGCCAACGCAACTGATATTTGCAATAGCTGGGTTATTTTTGGACCTGTCCTGGAGGGCACACGCTCGTTGTCCTCATAATAAACTGGCATTCTGTGACATCCTGCCAGCATGGTAAGTAAATACTAAATGTATATTGGTCGAGTTACTTACTTATAGGGAAAAAATCAGTAGACATTGACCGAGTGCTACACGAGTTAAACTATTCTTCACTATCTGGAAATCAGGCTGAAGATATATATTCTCTTCACCCTATTAGTGCAATGGAAATATTAACCATTTCCTTATAAGGAATAAACAATTTGCACGTTTAATGAATTAACCGTTTAATAGTGTACACGGTTAATGAATCAAACGTACACACTGTCCTGTTGTCGGTAAATAATTATGAAATCCTTATCTTAAAACATTTTTCAAAATAATTATGTCAATTAATACAGATCCTATCTTTTTGTTCCGGTAATGGTGTGGGACCCATTCTTGCCTACTGTTTGAAGTAGTTGACTATTCCAATATTTTATTTTCGGCTTTTTGCTATTCATTTTAGTTGTTGCTACTGATGAAATCTTATAAAAATGTTAATTTCTATTATCTGTTAAAGTTATCTGTTTATGATTATGTATCACAAGTCCAGGAGATACAAAGAATATTCCTCTTTAGGGCCAAATCGCTTCTGTCACTCAAAGGTATATTCAAACATCGATATTAGAAAACGAATTTATGTAGGTGACAGTTTTCATATTCCAGAAAAAACGTAGCTGCCATATATTCATCCAAATGATTGAGTTTATGTGATAAGACAAATGCATGTTTCGGGTTTTTTAGATCAATGATTGGGCTTTGGATCAACTTTCTATGTTTGGGTAAAGTATCCTTTGACCATTCTATTCTATTAGTTGATACATAAATTCGTTCGTCTTTTATCTTTTTACAACCTCCTGCTAATGATCCACTAGCTTTTCGATGCCTCGTCAATATCAGTCTCTAGGTAATGACTCAAGAAATGTTTTAAGGTCCACATTGTTGTCGACTGAAACACCCCCTCAAATTGTTAAAACGGAACTAAAAAAAAAAGCTGGTCGTCTTAAAGGGCTAAATCAGAAGAATACAGTGAATTTTTGATACTCTGCAATCTATGGCCATGCATGTTTTGTCATGTTTGCGACGTGGGTTTGAACATTCTCAAATGAATTGTTTCTTGAGTCTCTTCATTTTTTCAACATGCAGCTTAACGTTGAACATTTGGTTGTTATGAATGGTTTAATCCCCGTACACAGCACAAAAATCAAGAGTAGCTGTGGCATATTTGTGACCTTGCCTAAATTCAACGATATGTCGAACATGGTAATACTTGTCTACTTGGCATTCCCTCCCAAAGTGGTGTTTGATTAAAAATAAAATTTCAATAGCATAAGAATACCATTTCTGAGCATCTCCAGAATTACCAAGCAGCAAAGGTTGATAAGAAACGTTGTTCTTTGAAATCTTTCGCGTAGAATCAGAATAAACGAACTCATATATGTGGCAGCCCAATATGTACGATTCCCTGATTTCCTACACCTAGTTTATTATAAAATAGAACGCCAAACAGGAAAAAAAAATTGTAAGGGAACAGAATTTATATCAGTGAATATAATCTTAGCAATATAAGTTACGCCGTAGGGCTTACACCGAAAGAAAACTACACGATGTAAGAAACGTAGTTAAGAAAATCAACAAAAAACGAATAACGGTCAACTAAAAGACGAAAAAAATATAGACCTAAGTCTTATATATGAATAATGTGTCGCTGACGACAATTGAGGTTGAACATAGATCGCCACTGTACAAACATGGGGGATCCCATTATGGAATTAAGTATATCACGTGACCATACTAGAAACGCACATATAGAAAGACGCGTGACGTCTGGATTGATCTATATTTCTATTCTATCCTCTATTACTATTCGGACAACCATTTCTACTCTATCCTCTATTAGTATACTGACCGCAATTCTCTATACAATTTCAATGTTTGGAGATTACTATTCGAGCGAGTATTATCGAGCAAGTACAATTAGTGCGAGTGATATTCGAAGGAGTCTGACACCAGTATTGTTCAACTGCGTTACTATAGTTATATCTGCGATTACAAAGTCTCTTCTACAACGAGCATTACGAAAGTGACAAACGAGTATTCGTTGGCATTACAAAAGTGGCAACAAAATTTCGTTGAGTCACAAAAATAAGGAAGGCAAAAATCCCAAAATACGATTTATAGTTTTGAGAAAGCAACATCAAATCAGTACAAAGGGTTAAATATGTGGGAAAAGGATGGATAATACGACATAGGAATCCGAACAGAAACTGGATTTTCGAAAGCGGCACTCAAAAACATAAGTAATGTGCTGAGAAATTGAGAATTTCGTTAAATAAAAAAAAATAAAAGCGTGATATCCTTTCTCGTATATGGCCGCAAATGCCGGACAGTCTTCCTACGAATGAGGCAACAATTGCAGGCAATAGAAATGTTGCTATTCAGAAAGAAATTACCAATTCCATTGACGGATCAAGTAACCAAAGATTAAGTCAAGGAAAATGGCAACAAGATGAACATTTTTTACTCAGAATCAGCAAGAAACAATGACGAATGAGAGATTGGTCAAGCAGCGAGATAGGTGAAGATAGCAAGGCGATGAGCTGACGATCTTGTGAAAATAAAAAGCAGAAAAGCGGACGAGGGCCTTTGAAAATACAGATAAAACTATTAAGAGATAGGACGTTGTGGAGGGCCATGAGTGATAATGTTCTGAAGTGACACAGAGCATAAAAGAAGAATTGTTATTATTTTAATTGACAATATGCACCTACCTGCAATATGCAATATGCCTGATGGCCTACAATTTCAAAAAATATTTTTCGGCTAGTACTATTTTTTGCTTAATTTTTCTTAAGTCATTTTTAAATTAATCATATTTTTTATAATTATATATATATATATATATATATTTATATTTATATATATATATATATATATATATATATATATATATATATATATATATATATATATATATTGAACAATAAAAAACATTAAAAAATTAAAATCTCCAGACACACTGGGTTGTAGATTAATATTATTTCGTTTTTTTTATTATTATTTCATTTAAATTCCTCGACTAGTTTCGGCCAAAATGGCAATCGCCAGGATAAGAAATATTTCTGCTTGGTGTAGTAGTAAACTATAGAAATGAATGTCTTGATGGAGAAAATGAACTTTTGCTTGTAGTTTTCATTTGTTTTTTTTTATTTTTTATATTTTAACATAAATCTTTTAACATTCCTTGTGTTGGTCAGTCTCTTTTAAGATATTATTTGAGATAAGAGCGGGATGGATCTATTCTTCTCTGAAGTCCCCTGGTCAGTTTCACAGTTTTATTGGTCCTGGAGAGGGGATATGTTTCTGTTAAGTGTTTGTGTGTGTCTTATTTGGTTCTTAGGGTGAGAGGTAGTATGATATGTGTAAGCCTGTATATTGCTGTGGGTGTGTGTTATCATTTGGCTCATTAGGGAGTGAGTTAATATGATGTGTGTAAGTGTGTATATTCGCGTGAGTGTGTGTATTATATATATATATATATATATATATATATATATATATATATATGTGTGTGTGTGTGTGTGTGCATATATATATATATATATATATATATATATATATAGAAGAAGAAGAAGAAGAATGAATAGTAAGATATATAATCTAGTGTTCTTATTGATATTTTTATTTTTACAAAACCGTCCTCAATTTAAATTTACAGTACATAAATATTACAAATTAACTGATTTAAAATATGGTTTCCTTTTAAATCAGCTAATGTATAATTATTTTATAATTATACATTAATTTATAATAATTTTCTTGTAATTAAGTATTATTTTATAATAAACTTTTTGGAATTAAATCTGCTAATTTATAATAATCTTTATGTAATTCTAATTTTTTTCAGTTTGACCTGAATGAAAATTATTGATTTTGTGGCTATATTGATGCTGTGATGTGCTAGAGGTATTAACTATATATGGAGATCGTTTGGAGGATTATCCGGAATGATTTAGAGAAAGAAAACAGTTTTTCACTATTTTTCAACATAGTCCCCCTTGGCATCAAAGCATGTGGTCTAACGATACATTTCCACTGCTACACCATCACTGAAGAACGTCGTGTCCTGGTTCTATAAAAGTTCCTCCAGAGAACATGATTTAATCATATCGACCATGCAAGTGGGATTTTAGTTTGCGAAACAGGAGTATGTCACATGGAGCTTAGTCTGATTCAGAAAGACGGGTGGAGCAGCAGTTCAAATCTTCAGTTGGGTGCTTCAGCTATTGTAATCTGAGCAGTGTGAACAGGCGCATTATCCTTCTGCAAGAACACACCTTCCCTCAGCTTCCCTTCGCGTTTTGACTTGATTGCACCCTTCAGTTGTCTGAATTCTGATGTATAATACTGTTCAGTAATAGTTTTTCCTTCACCAGGTAGTTTATTTTGAAAACACCTTCAGAAAAAAAAAACAAAACAAACAAACAAAAAAAACAAAACGGAATTTCTAACCTTTGCAAAAGAGGCTGCTTGCTTGAACTTTTTCTTGGTTTGTGAGCTACAGTGTTTACACTCTTTGCCTTGAATCTTTGATTCAGATTCGAAGTGTTGAACCCAGATTCTATCTTCAGTCACTAAACTATGGTGGAAATTCTCATGGTCAGTCTGGAAGCGAATTAGAAGTACCCTGGAAATGTCAACACTTCAAACTTCTGCTGTCAGCATGCTTGCAAACATCTTACACACCAACAAAATCTCAGTTGAAACAGTATGTACTAAACCAGAATTAATGCCCATGGACTTAGATATCTGCTGAACAATAAGATGTCTGTCAGCCAAAACCATACGGTAAATGGCATTAACTTGTTTATCACTGGTTTACATTTTTGAACGATCTGATCGAGGGTCATTTTCTATGCTGTCCCAGCCTGGTCTGAATTCCTCAACCCACTTATTCACAGTTGCAGAGTAAGTACTCCGTGTCTTTATCCTGTCCTCATAGATTTTGTTTGGTTCCATATCATTTTTTTCAAGATCGTCCTGACTATTAGAGCCTCTTTTTAGATCTGGCGCACACCTCTCACTTTCACGTTGAACTCAAATGCACAGAAATTAAGGCAGGTAATCTTAATTAGTTTTTTTAGTTTTAGAAAACAATTTTAGTTTGTTGCCGCCAAAAAATATTCAGTTATGCACCTTCTTTCTGGGTGAGGCTTAAAGCTTTTTGAACGACTATCGTATAAATAGGGATTATCGTATAACAACATGAACAGACTAATTCATATCAATAAAAAGAGAGAATACAGTGATATCAGTAGATAGGCACGGAATGACCGACATCCATAGATCGGCTTGAACAGACAGATAAAATAGATAGCTGTTAATATAGTGATATCTATAGATAGGTATAATAAACTAATATCTATAGATATGTATAAATAGAGGGGCAAAAATAGATATTCATGTATAGACAGATATCAATTGATAGACACGAAATGGACGGTATATAGAGATCAGCAGGAACAGAGAGATATCAATAGATAGCTGTTAATATAGTGATATCTATAGATAGTTATAATAAACTAATATCTATAGATTTGTATAAATACAGTGGTATCTAGAGTTATGCATGTATAGACTGATATCAATAGATAGGCACAAAATGACCGATATCTATAGATCGGCATGAAGAGATAGATATCAATAGATAGCCGTTAATAGTGGGATATTTATAGATAGCTATAATAAGCTAATATCTATAGATATGTATAAATACAGTGATATCTATAGATATGCATCTAGAGACTGATATTGATAGGTAAGCATGAATAGACTGATATCTATAGACACTAATTACATTATTCGGACTGACAGAACCCAAGGAGTTGTGAGTTCAATACCTGGTTAAGGGAGTGAAGAACTTGGAGAAGGGGAATTAACAAGAGGTAACTGATGGCTAACATCTATTAGAAATGGTACGTTGAACAAGAACAGTGAAAGAGTCAAGAAGACCGGATCGTACAACGGCCGAAACTTTGTGATAAATATTGTAAAGAAATGAAGACAATAGTCCGAATAATCTAAATACTGTACATAATACCTCATCTCAGAAATATCGACAGATAATGATATCTTTAGATAGGTACGATTAGTGTGATATCAAAAGATAGGAAACGCTATACTGATATCTACAGACAGGCATTTTCAACTGATGTCAATAGATAAATATGGATATAGTGATATTAATAGATTCGTATGAATAGAGTAATATCCATAGATATAATATCATTAATCATGAGTAATCTGATATCTATATTTTTAAGTAATTAGTATGATATACCCCATTAAATCACACAAAATGTACTAAGTAAATTAGAAAGCATATAAATTATGTAACAATTAGCATAATCTTAATATCGCTGTTTCGCTTTTAAATCTCGTGAGATGATACTTTCGTTACGACATTCAAAATATCTGTTTATGTTTTTAAGCTTTTTATGCTTTGATAATAATTTTGATGATAATTTAAATAAACGTTCAGTAATGCTGATTGTATTTTTATTAGAAAACATAAACGAATAAATTACACATTGAAAAATTGCTAAACACATTAGAGTGCATATAATTTATCTGTATAATTACATCTGCAAGAAACAATGAGGAAGGAGAGATTGCTGAACCAGAGAGACAGGTGAAGATAGCAAGACTATGAACTGGCGATCTCGTGAGATAGGACGTTTTGGAGGGCCATGATCGATAATGTCCTGAAGTGATACATTACATAGAAGATGAATTGTAAATATATATTAGGTTGGTGCAAAAATAATATCGTTTTCTCACATATGTTACTATGTGAGAAAACGATATTATTTTTGCACCAACCTAATAGTTATACTCGGGAGACACAATGATAAGACTAATTGTATGCCCAAGATGTGTTAACGTTTTGAAAGCTCTGCCTGATTAACTAAAATATGTAATATTGATTTTTTTTTTTTTTTATTAGATCCCATAAAAACATTCAGTCACACATGTAAAACTATGAATAATTTAGATATCATATAGTTTTACGTCTCTACTTTGTGGTTAGGTCATTTTCAAATCTATCGAGACACATAGGTAGGTTTCATTACTGCCTGTATTTTTATGTTTTCAAGCTTGACAGTTTAACTATTCAATATTGCTGTAGATTTTTTTTATAAATACCATATTTTAAACCATTAAATCATACTCAGAATCAGTGCTGAATAATTTTGATAGAATATACATTATATTTATAATTACATATTCCGTAAATGCTTGTCCGTGTTTAAATCTCGCGAGACATTACAATATATCCGAAAACATTTCCCGGTCTCGTTTTACTGAGTAATTCCTCTAAGCTGTCTGTCACCAGTTTGGCTGCGTTCCAATTTCTGACTCATAACAACATTTATCACAGATTGGGTTTGAAAACCTGATAGAAGTAACAATATACTTAAATCAGGTAAATGTAATGAAGTTAGGTTCTTTAATGCCATGTCCTTTCAGAAGATAAGTGGCCAGGACACATCGGTGATTGCTTTTATTTTCTAGATGCGAATTGCCTTATATTCTTGAGAGAACCAATCGAATCGTTTCTTCATGTTTCCTTCACCGTCAACAATTCATAATATTTCTTGCTACTCTAGGCTAGAGCACTGAATATATTATTTAATTTAACCAATTTCAATCTATTAAATATTAGGTTGGTGCAAAAATAATGACGTAATAATGTCGTTTTTTACGTATTTTTAACGTCAAAAAACGACATTATTACGTCATTATTTTTGCACCAACGCAATATCATGTCGCTTTAGGATGTATGCAATGGCGAGACTCCTATCATTCTTTTCTCCTCGGTTGAGTTTTCATACATTAAAGCAACATATTTTAACGTTGATTATCATATATATATATATATATATATATATATATATATATATATATATATATATATACGTCTATAAGTCGATTTCATGTATAGTGCGACACTTGAAATTTTTTGCACAAATTTTAAAATCTCCAGGAAAATTACTTTATTGTGCAATCGGTTACCAAAAAATGCATGATGCTTAACCTCTTCAAAAAATTTCTTGTGTATGTGCAAACCGGTCACGGAAAATGCATGATTTTTAACCGCTTCAAAAAATTACTTGTGTATAGACCAACCAGTCACTGAAAATACATGATTTCAGCCTCGTCAGAAAATTACTTGTGTATATTGGAATATGTCACCTAAAATGTATGATTTTTCACCTCTACAAAAATTATTTCTGTATAGTGCAACCGGTCAGCGAAAATGCGTGATTTATAACCACTTCAAAAATACTTCTGTATAGGGCAAGCGGTCATCGTAAATGCATGATGTTTAGCCGCTTCAAAAATTACTCGTGTATAGTACAAACGGTCACCGAAAGTGAGTGATTTATAACCTTTTCAAAATATTATTTCTGTATAGTGCAGCCGGTTCCTCGAAAATGCATGGTTTTTAACATATTCAAAAATTATTTTTTTATAGTGCAGCCGGTCACCGAAGAATCATTATTTTTAATGTCTTCAAAAAATTGCTTGTGTATAGTGCAACCGGTGACTGAAAATGGATGATTTTAAAAACTGTTCAAAAACTACTTGTGTTTTGTACAATCTGTCACTGAAAATGCATGATTTATAATCTGTTTAAAATTTAATTCTGTATAGTCCAATTAGTCACTAAAAGTAGATGAACTTTAAACGCTTGAAAAAAATTTTTTTGTATAGTTCAACCTGTCACAGAAAATGCATGATTCATAAATTTGTCGTAACATTACTTCTGTATAGTGTAACCGCTCACCGAAAATGCATGATTTTTAACCGCTTCAAAAAATTACATACGTATAGTGCAATCGGTTACTGAAAATTCGTGATTTTTAACCTCTTCAAAAAATTACTTGTGTATAGAGCAACCGGTCACTGAAAATTCATGATTTTTAACTTCTACAAAAATTATTTCTATATGGTGCAACCAGTCAACGAATATGCGTGATTTATAAACACTTCAAAAATACTTCGGCATAGGGCAAGCGGCCATCGTAAATGCATGATATTTACCCGCTTCAAAAAATTAGTGCAACAAGTCACGGAAATTGCATAATGTTTGACCACTTCAAATAATTGCATGTGTATGGTGCAATCGGTCTCTGATAATGGATTATTTTTAAACTCTTCAAAACATTAAATTGCGTATAGTGCAATCCGTTACCTATAATAAATGATATTTATCCTCTTCAAAAAATTGCTTCTTTATAGTGCAATCAGTCACCGAAAATATATCATTTTAACCTTTTCAACTATTACTTGTGTATTCTCCAACCGGTCAGAGATAATGCATGAATTTTAACCTCTTCAAAAAATTAATTGTGTATAGAGCAATCGGTCCCCGAAAATACATGATTAATGACATATTCAAAAAAAAATATTTGTGTATAGTGCAGCCAGCCAACGAAAAATCATGATTTTTAACATTTTCAAATAATTGCTTGTGCATAGTGCAGTCGTTCACTAAAAATGCGTGATTTTTAAACTCTTCAAAAAATTACTTGTGTATTGTACAAACGGTCACTGAAAATGCTGATTTATATCCAGTTTAAAATTTACTTCTGTATAGTCCAACTAGTCACCGAAAATACATGATCTTTAAACGCTTGAAAAAAATTGTGTGTATAGTTCAACCTGTCACCGAAAATGCAAGATTCATAAACTTTTCAAAACATTACTTCTGTATAGTGCAACCGCTCACCGAAAATGCATGATTTTTAACCTGTTCAAAAAATTACTTGTGTATTGTGCAATCGGTCACTGAAAATGCATAATTTTCAAAAAACTACTTGTGTATAGTGCGTGCCCCTATTTTTTGCAAAATACGATCATAAAGTCTAGCAAAACATTCGAGTCTATATGAAATAAAATTTCAGAGTTGAACAAATTTACTGTCATTAAACTACTTGTGTCAAACCAATATGAACATCTATAAGGCACATTAATACAATTGTCTTTACGCAATATATATCAGGAATATTTTTTCTGATCTATTTTGTTGTTATCTCAGATTTTTACTCTATGTGTTTCATAAAGTTGTCAAAATATGAAGATCAGAAACTTGCATTCAGTGTTCATATGTATACGAGACATTGAGTGAAAGAAGTTCCAGGAGTCGGTTTGGCCGTTTCAAAACTGGGATTTTTTGCTTAGAGGACGAATCAAATGTCCCGGCTTTTGTCCTCTCTGGCCTTCCACATGTTATAAAATGTTAACGTACAGAGAATTATGAAGTAAACCATTTATTTAATCTATGAGGGTAAACTGTTCTCTTTCCACTTGACGTATCTAGGGCTATGGTGTTGTTATTCATTTTATTTAAACTTTAACGTTTCAATCTTTGTACCCTCCGATCTGGTGTATATCTATACGAGAACATATATGGAATTCCGAACTGATTTGTTTGTTTGTTTGTTTGAGTTTTATGGCATATCAACCACTGTGGGTTATTTGATGCCAAATCCAGTTTATATGAATTGTAAATGCCTATTTTGTAGGTAATAAAAAAATGTATAGCTGGCAACATTATTGTTTAAAAAAAATGTATAGCTGGCAACATTATTGTTTAAAAAAAAATGTATAGCTGGCAACATTATTGTTTAAAAAAAAACAAAAAAAAAACGTATAGCTGGCAACACTATTCCTTTACAAAAAAAAAACTCATATCTGGCAACATTACTTTTTTACAAAAAAACTGAGCTGGCAACATTATTGTTTCAAAAACTTTGTCCTGGCAACATTATAGTTTCAAAAACTTTGAGCTGGCAACATTATAGTTTCAAAAACTTTGAGCTGGCAACATTATTTTTCTGAAAACATTATCTGAGACCTTGCTGTTGGATGCAGTTTATCGCCGTACCCAGGACGCGGATGTAGTTTATCATCATACCCAGGACGCGGATGTAGTTTACCGTCATACCCAGTAAAACTTGGAAAACTAGGAGTTCACTATTTGCCCATAGCTGGGACCCTAACAGGTGCTACCACCCCGGGTCAAGGTGGACCTGGGAACACCAGCAATTAAGAGGTGGTTCCACGCTCCTCAAAACCTCCTGATCAGAGTCCTTGCTGCTGGATGCAATTTAACGTCATACCCCGGACGCCTCATTTGGGGGTGGGGTCTTACTCCTCTACAGAGGTTCAGTCGGCGTATTCTAAAGCCCCAGCCAACAGGGCCGTCCGAACTGAAACCTTTATTTAATCGAAAGGAGTTGACTTTCTTCCATGTCTAATGCTTTTTTATCATAGTTAGTTCTTAATAAAGACAAGGTGATATTCTAAGTCAGTGCATCTTTCATGCGCATCTCACAGAATATTCCTATTTTATTTGCCACATCCCTTCAGGAAATTGGCGATCACGGCTCTACACAATTTTCTATCTCGTGTGTCTCTCAAATGTTTTTTTTCTCCTTTTATGTAAGCCCCACACCCACCGTTCCGTGATCCTTTCAAACCAGCGAATGATGTAAGGCGGCAGTTGGTTTGCTCTGCCATTTTATTAATATGTCCCGTATAGTTTTAGTTTTACTAGGCCTATTTCTTCATAATAGGTCAAAGATATATTCACTGTTTTTTTTTGTTCTTTTTTATTCTGAATATGAGCGTTATTTATGTTGTCTTTATTATTAAAACATCCATGTTGCTTACTCCCTCCATCCATTGAATTCTCAGTATCCTTCTGATATAAATGGAATATGCATACAAATGAGTCCCCACTCAGTGGGATATGATTGACTGGTATCCGCCATAAATACAGACGGACGTGTAGGTACGACAGACTTTACATCTATGACGACGCCCATTGGACTACGCCATTGGCTATCTTATTCGTCTACACCTATTACCTGTGACTACGACGAGTACGAGTCGATTTCTGCTACCGTGTACTACTTGGATACAGTAGCCAAACCCACTTAGTTACTTCGATCAAATATATCCATTTTCGGGGCATACCACCTTCTGTAGAACCACATTTTTGATGCCTATACTTATTTTCCTCATCCTTGGGAAGATGGCCCAGCATTTACTGGCATATAATGGGACAGATGGCACGTAACATTCCATCATACTTTTCATTGTTTATCACGAAAGTTTTATTTCTTACATTTGCCCATATCAAGCAGCTTATTCTAACATAAAACCGATTCAGTTTTATTATATATATATATATATATATATATATATATATATATATATATATATATATATATATATATTGAAAACTTTTGTACATAACAGTTGTCTCCGAGTAATACATGAAGATAATCGAAATCAGAACAAAATTTCAGATGTGTATTCGTAAACAAGATAAAAATATTTGATGATTTTTCTTTTCTTCTGTTCAGCTGAAAACTGAATATGAAAAGATGGGCATATATGTAGACATCGCCAAGGAAAAAATAATTTATCTTGTTCATCGTTCTTGGAGCAATTGGGAATCTTCCTCAATAACTGATCAAAAAGGGAACTGTCGAAAATAATAGACATTTTCTCACTTAATTCCGTGTCGAAAACCTACATTACAACTGATATGATAGATCAATACGCTCAAAAATAATTATACAATTAGTGCTCAGTCACCCTGACCTTCACTGTAATCAAATGGTGAGAATATATTACAGTGTTTTTCAACCAATGTCAAATGAAAATATCACAGCACAATTAAAATTTTTTTAAAGGGCATACATTTAAATGATCTATCTATCTATGTATCTATGTATCTATCTATCTATGTATCTATGTATGTATCTATCTATCTATCTATATATATATATATATATATATATATATATATATACATAAAACAAATGACGACTGTTTGTATGTAAGCCTGTGTGATAACTTTTTCTTCGAGATACATCCAAACAACAATATCGGCCCAACTTTGCTCATAACATTGCGTAAAAATCGATATATTTTTTTAAAAAATCAATAATTGATAAAACCTACCTAAAACCGATATATTCAAGTTTTTTCCTCCGACTCCGATCAAACTCGATACATAGGTTACTTACACCATGATCAGCTCAACGATGCCTCATTTTTAATTCTACCACGGCTTTTAGCGAAAAACCGCGAAAACGAAAAATATCGATTACAACGCAAATCGATTTCAACTCTAATGTTAAAATAAACATTCTCTCAATTTTCAAGCAATCTAATGCAAATTTCACCCAATTGTAGCTAACAATAAATTGATTGTTTAACAGTCATTAATCACTGAGTCCATCAATATATTGAAAACCCGCTTAAATAGGGCAAAAGGGTAATTTTTAATGGTCTCTCTCTGATTTTTCTTTGATCTTTCAAACAATTTTCATGAAACATAACAATTGCTTTATAAATGTATCATTTTTTACATCCCCGGTAGCATACTGACAACATAAATTTCAAAATAATTGTGGTCTGAAGTGGGTCTTCTGGTTCCCTATGTTATCCTTTCATGTCCTCGGCTAACATCGATTGAATAAAAACAGCCTACTTCTGTTATATCAGTAACTGCATTAATTAAAAATGTTTTTTAATGAATATATTTTAAAGTATTTAAATAAGATAGACTCTGTTATATTTAAACATTATGCTGTTTTTGCTCCATTCTAATTGAAAACTTTTACTGATCGATTTAAAAAATATACACGCAAATATGAATTGACATTTTTCATTCTTTCTATTCAAGTACTTGCAAATCTTATTTAATGCGAAACATTTACCTAGTCTTTTTTCGCGATTTCTTCAATGTTTGGAAGAATGTACGATAAGCAGACCATAATTTCTTTTTCCTTTGACCCTAATCTGTCTCACTTCTTATTTTTATGCCATTTAATTTTGAGAAGCCTAATTCACAAATATAAGAAATCGTAAATTGTAATGGAATTGATAAAGGCTGCTTTTGGCTAATGTTGGATATTACTTTTGTATTGGCATTCAAAATGTATCAATGGCTAGCGTCGAATGATTTATTTTGAGCACTCGATCACTAGAAATGTTTAGTTTTTAAAAAGTTAAATGATAAATATAAAAATAATTTAAAGTATATATTAAACAAAGTATTTAAAATAACATAATCTAAGAATAGTGAAAAGAATTATTTGAAAAAAATGTTAAATACTTACTCATGTATTTAGATAATAAAGCTTTACTCCAACTATTAGGTTGGTGCAAAAATAATGACATAATAATGTCGTTTTTTGGCGTATTTTCTAACGTCAAAAACGACATTATTACGTCATTATTTTTGCATCAGCCTAATACTTCCACATACACACACATATATGTACAGCATGAAAATATATCACGGTACACTGATGGGGATCATGCACCATTATTTTTATATAAAATATTTTTACACGTAATCTTTTCTTTTCTTTACTCGGAAATTTTTTTGTTTTTTGTTTTTTCGTAATTACCCATTTTTCGTTTCTGATTTCTCTTTTTTTTTTGTTGTCGTATTTACTCGTTTTGTTCAATCGGTTTCTTTTAAGGATATTTTTTAGGAGTAACTAACTTATTTTAACTAAATTTACACGCTATTTTTCCTTTTAATTATTATTCAATATGTAAATAAATATCTTCATTAATTTATTTTAAGCAATTTTAGTTATGTTGTTTGTCTTAGTTTTTAAACAAATTTCATCCGTTAACGATAATTTTTATAGATAAACCTGTTTTAACAAAGATTTACACGTTATTTTGTTGTTTTTTTAAATTGTAATTAACATGTAATTATCTTGATTCATTTATTTTGAAACAATTTTGTTATTTCTCTTAGTTTTTAAACGGAATTTTAGAGTTTCAATCAATATCCCAAATTATTCATACCGTATTTTAGGAGGGTTTTTTTTTTGTAAATATTCTAGGTCATTTTAATGACTATTGTATACGTTCGGTTAAGAGTAGTTAAGAAAAAATAAGAATAAAAAGGAAACTTTTAAGCAGAAAGAGCAAACAAATAAGATATAATAAAGAAATTAAAAGGGTAGAAAGAGAAAGAAATGTCTTCAGACGAGCCAATATAATATATCGTTTTTATTTTATTAATGAATCTCTATCTATAAAAGGCAGGATGTGTGTGTGTGTGTGTGTCTAACGAATGCACGGCCGCAATTTTCGACGGATTTGTACCAAAATTTACATGCACATGCTCCAAGTCAGCGTAAAGTCCAAGACCGACGTTGCATTTTCCAACTCTCATCGATAGTGGAAATAATCGATTTTTTCATGCTTCTACGGCAGTTTTCATGTAGTTTGCGGCCATTTTCTACTGGCCAGAGTGAGAGCCTATAGCTGGCTGCCACGAATAGGCAGGAAGCCAACGTGAGAGCCAGCACCTGACTGACACGGATGTTATCTAGGATGCCAAAAAAATCGATAGCTGCATTCGTCACAGGTGGGAAAAATTTAAATCTACATGTCACTTTACTACAATTGGCTCATGCGCTTGCTTAAACTCAACGTTGATTCTGATTCCGCAGAACTGGGTTGGATGTGAGTAATATTTGTTGTTAACATTCTTTTTTCATTCGGTTTTTCCAGTTACGAGTCCTTTTTTTTAAAACTCATCGTCTTGTGTTCATTTTGTTTAGTTCTTTTTTCGTAACAGATTTAATGTTTAGTATAGAACTTAGAAAAAATTCGCAGTGTGAGATAGACAAGAAGTAAGCCATGTAGCAACATCAGCACGGCGAGGGCACTCCTTCAAAGGCAAGGAAGGGCAAAAATATTTTAAGTCAAGTGATAATGATTGCTGTATGAGCCGTAGGATTTTTGAATCAAGCACGGGCAAAGCCGGGCCATGCTGCTAGTATATATATATATATATATATATATATATATATATATATATATATATATATATAATTATTGCTTTGTTTTCTTCTCTTCTTCCAAAAAACACCTTGGCCATATGTAGGAAGATCAGTACAACCAAACATACCTGATCTATAACATCGAACAGACCACGTGAAATTTTGATTTGTTGCCGTTTTCTGGGGGAACTTATATAAATTACGTCCTAAAGCTAGAAAAAAATTTTATTCTGGGTTCGGGCTGAATACTGATATTCGGCCGGTTTGCCCAATGAAGAAATCTGTTGTTTATTTAGATCCGAAGCTTCTAGCGACATGGGAGCAGCAACACTGACGACGCACCTAGATACGGCACTTAAAAGTGTATTTTTGAAAATGTATCGGAGTTGACAATTACTGATATACATGTTACTTTTGATAATTGTAAATAAAACGTTACTCTTTCAACTAAGATATTTATATTATTATTTTTATTAATATTAAATTTATATTGGTATAACTACAACTACGAATTATATAGTTCAAATAAAATGCATTATGTTGAAAAAAAACCCTTTGTTACTCAAATCTCAGTATGAAGAAAAGCATTTATATTGGTAGTTTTAAAGAAATGTCGATTTTCTTTGATGTGTACTCCTTGGAAATGACGCTTGCCTTGGTAAAAACAAGACTGAGTTTTCTTCGTTTGGGTGTTTCTTTGGCAAAATAAAAATATATTGAAAGGAAGAGAGAGAATAAAAATAGTATAAATTCAAACCTAAGTTAAGTATTCAGGAAATGAATTGAAAAACTCAAAAACAAGGTCTACGTTCATAATTATATATATATATATATATATATATATATATATATATATATATATATATATATATATATATATATAAGACGAACGTCAAAAAGCAGGAAATAAAAAGAGAGGCGGTGGAATAAGGGGAGGTAATGTAAATGTATATTTATCAGAAATATATTATGGAAGAATCACTTGCAAAATACGAGCGCGAGAGAAAGAAAGAAACCTTCGCGATTGAATCAATGCTCACGATAATAAGAAAAAATAAATAAATTGTAAGCGCTTTCAAAGAGAATTCAGTAGCGAGATTTTCGAGGGCTCTATGCAAATTCTAACTTGTTCGTGTTGTTCATTCATTTATTCTTGTTCGAATACTGAATAGAATTCTCGTGATCTCTGGTAAGAATTGATTTCCCGCGCATTTCCCTTTTGCGGACTACGCCTCATCAGTGCTTACTGTTCTTTTTTTTTTTTTTAATCCATCAAATAATCAACACTTGGCAAAATCAAAAAAGTATTCCTGCTGCTACTAGAGAAAACATTATTATTATTATTATTATTATTATTATTATTATTATTATTATTATTATTATTTTTGTTGTTGTTGTTGTTTTATTAGTAGTAGTATTAATTGTTGCAATTCTAATAGTAGCAAAAATAATGAACAAAAATGTCAACTTTTTCATCTTTTCGTACAAGCACAAGTACACAAACACAAAACAGAATTTCCCATTCTCTCTCTCTCTCGCTCTGTATTTATATATATATTACTCTGTATATATATATATATATATATATATATATATATATATATATATATATATATATATATATATCATTCTATCTCTCTCTCTCTCTCTATATATATATATAGAGAGAGAGAGAGTAAGTGTGTGAGAAAGAGAGAGAGAGAGATGGATATAGTTAAATTGATGTGAGATTGTGACACTGGGATTCACGCTATTTGCGATCGTCAGATTTGTCTGACAATCGAAAATAGCGTTAAACACATGTTCACAAACTCGCATCAATTCAACTCTATCTGTTAGGTCTAATACTGATATTAACCTCCTACCAATAAGCACTGCGCATATATAATATATAAATAATATATATATATATAAATTTATATTTATATACCTACACATTTTACACAGACACACACATACACACACACACAGATATATATATATATGCGCTCTGGAGATCTATGACAAGAGAAGTTTGGCATTCTACTAGACGAAAATAAATAAATATACTGTTTAATAAATAAACGGATCTTCTACTCAAGTAGGATTAGCTAATAAAAGTAAAGTTTAAAGTTGTAATAGCAGTTTCTTTTTTATGTTTCAGCACATTCAGTGTTATTGTTCTGGCTACCCCTAATGTTTAACTAAAGAGTCTGATCGACTTTCCTTCTTTTCTCAGCTTCAAAATGGCTGCTTTTCTCCCATAGTCAGCTCTCTCATCTACGGGTTGTTTTATCATTTTTAACAAGAAATACAGTTTTACAGGTTAAACCCAAGGTTAAAAGCAAGAGCAATCATTCAGAGGTATTTAAGGATGAAACAATCAATAATGCAACACCACAAGCAACAGTAAACACCTGTTAGTGATGCTTTCGAATATTTTATCATCACTTGAATAATGGGTGGGTACAAACAAAAGGTGGTATATCCTAAGTTGTTTAACACATCTAAATATAAATACCAGCAAATAAAAGCAGAAATTCGGAAAAATTTCATCCTCTTCATCTTTTGATCTTTAACCCAATATCTTCAATGAACAAAAAAAAAAACAATTCGCTTTGCCGTTTCAATATTTCGGAGGGTATTATATATATATATATATATATATATATATATATATATATATATATATATATATATATATATAATGTACTAAATCTGTTGTTATAAGATCCAAGTGGATCCTACTAATATACAATATTAACACTGATCCCCAAAAAGTGCTCAATGTATTTATTATTTCAGAGCAACTAATTAGTACACAATGACTTTCAAAATTTCCGACAAAGAATTCGCCAGTCTCATTCAACCACGGTGTAGAGTGAGATCGTATATTCCCGGAATTGAGCACTGTCAGTCATTGGTGTGTTCATTCACAGCATAAGCACGTAAAAATTCGCTTTTCTTTAAACCGTGCGCCGATGGCTTCGATGGGGATGTCCGACTATTGGACAGTCAGTTTTCGGACTCGGTTTGAGGCATTCCGTTGTCTACACATACTCATGAGCTGCTAAACAGTATATGCATATATTTTTATATGTATGTATGTATGTATTTGGGGGTATTATTATTACAAACCTTATTTTTAGTGGAAACACTGATTGTAATATAGCCATTATTTTTATTGTAAACAGAGTGTATTGCGTCTCTCTCGCCGCGGTCTCGAAAAAAAAAACATAATCTCTGGTAGGGATCTTCGAGACAAAATCTTAGAAGAAAGCACCTTTTGAGTTGGCGTCCTTTAGCGGTCACGCTAGCATACCAGCGTGATTTTTTTTTTCATTTACTTTTTGTATCTAAACTACAATCACGTTTATGCACTAAAAATTGTGCTTCAATTAATAAAAAATTGGATAAAAATAAATCCATTAGGTCGTTAGTAATTATGTTGTGACGTTTTGGCAGACATGAGCTTTCTAGAATAGCCGAACAAGTTTAAAGAAGTTAATTAGTGGGCTGCATTTATGATGTCAGAATACTTTTTTATCTTTTCAGTTGCTGTGAATTTGATATTATGGTTACCAGGAACACCTGCAAAGATGCGGTGTCATTACCTTTATAAAAAAATAAACGATAGTAATACATGGGTTGTTAGCCTGAGGGCGGCGTTCTGTTTGCATGTGGAAAACCCATAAGATCTTTACTTGGTCATTTTAGATCATCATATCTGGTTTATGGCGGTAACATTTCTGTTTGGCTTCAATTATTTACGTGTTACATAGGCACCAATGCAGGTGGCAGACCACTTCATCATGGCGGAGTTTGTCTTCGTTCGGCGAAAGTATTTCATTCTCCAACACTTGGCCGAATCCACCCACACTTATGACGAGGGTCGGTTTACAGTTTATAGGTTGATCATGGACTATGACTAAAGGAACTTTATTTTTCAACATTGCCCACACACGTCTTCCATTGTATACTCTAGGTGTAAAATGTCAGTAACAACAAATATGACGTCACCATCACTTCGATACTGCTTCTATCCAATTGGTTTTTTCACGTTAGGTAACAGATGATAGATGGGGCCAAATCAGGATGAAATGGAGTGGTTAACTATTTCACAACTACAGTTAAACACTTCATCAACTGATTATTAATTCCCCTATCTAATTCCTCCATCCACTGCGCCATGTGTCCTCAAGGAGATGGAGTTAGATCCAGTGACAGGACCCAAAGAGTGTGAGTTCAATACCTGGTAAAGGCGGTGGAGAACTTGGCGAGGGGAATTAACAGGAAATAACTGATAGATATGGCTCGTGGAACTAGAACAGTCTACCCCAGTGAGCAAAATAAAGGGTTCAGTTCGACATTAAAAAACACCTGAAGAAGGTCGGAGCCCCCAACGGCCGAAACGGTGTAATAAATATGGCGAAAAGATGAGGACAGTAGTCCGAATAATGTAAATAGAGCTTATCAACCTTTTGCAGGTTATTTGAAGCCTTAATTATTTTTTTATATAATAATGGTTTCGCCATACAATACTTACTAATTAACTCAAATTCGGGGAAGAAGTTGTGGATTTACATCATTCCCGAGGGTAATTCCGCGTAATATGGCGTACGCAACGGAATTTTGAACTCGAATCTCTGATTAACAATTCCAAGATATTATCTATTTCACCATCTGCACATCTAATCTTATAGAACCTGCTTTTCCCAAGAGGTTACCTATCTAGGTTATGACCCGGCTCTACGTTCCTTAACTTCGGTAATTGTACGGGAAGCGGTGTTTCTGACGTGTTGTTGCCGTAAGACGGAAACATCTAAAAATCGGAGAAAACATCAAATGAAATAATAATAATAATAATAATAATAATAATAATAATAATAATAATAATGATAATAATAATTAGAAGAAGATATTCTTTTTCTTTTTCTTCTTCTTATTCACATTATTATTATTATTATTATTATTATTATTATTATTATTATTATTATTATTTGTTTTGAAAAAGAAGATAGAAGAACAATTGAGAAAGCCACTAGAAATCATGGCCGATCAATCTGCATACAATTTGTTTAACAGAAATAACTATAAAAGTGAAAATAATATGTAATTAATAGAATCCCCAAATCAACGGCATAAGAAGCATCTATATACAAGAAAATATACATAGGTTAGAAATTAAACTGAGTCCGTGAATCAACTGATCAACGAACATACCACGTTTGACCAGTACAAATACAAAGCTGACATAATTAGTTGCGGAAGATGATCTACTGGTAACTCTGTAGTCAGTTTAATTTTGATCACACATATCAGTGTTATATCCGCAAAACATAAAATACTCTGCAATCTTCATATCTACAGAGAACTCTTAATATAGGTGAGAAGAACTGAAAGGAGAAAAGGTGCGAATTTGGATTTCGCTATTCCGCCTGAAAAGAGTGTAGTTTGGAAAGAAATTGCAACGATGGTGTATTACTTCGCTTTGGGACATGATTTTGAGGATGATACCCAGTTATTAACGAAGCGCGTGGAATGGTCTTGAAGTACCTAAACTATAGTAAGATATGTCATTTTGGGAAGAGGTGAAACCATATAGAAGAGCATTTGCCAAAGTGGGCACCGTGGAGCTCAAAAGAGCCGGGAGTGAGGACCAAGGGGGTTGGTTAGCTTTCTTTTTTATGGCAAAATAATATGAAAATCAACAACATGCACACTGACCTTCTGAAAGACACACACACATAAACACAAACACACACACATACACACACACACACACACATATATATGCATATATATATATATATATATATATATATATATATATATATATATATATACTCGTTTATTTATTTAAAAATAAGATTCCTTCGCTACATACTTAGATGAATATGTATATTTATGTACATATATATATATATATATATATATATATATATATATATATATATATAAAAGTATTCGTACACCTATCAAGTTTGAATAATTTTATCCATTTCTAACACACACATACATATATATATATATATATATATATATATATATATATATGGTATTCGGTAGAAAAATCATTAACAACCGCATTTTTATAGTATTTTACGTGTAATATGAATTATATAGGACGGAATTCATTCGCAATTTGTATAACTAAATAAAGCAAAATACTGCACCTGCTTTTCAAAATTTAATAAAAAAAATATGATGCTTATAGGGATTGATGAAAATATAAACATCTTTAAATAAACATCTTTAATATTAAAATAAATTAAATATAGTAACTAAGTAAGAATATATAAAGAATAGGAAATGAAAGAAGACGCTGTAAATAATACGAAGAATAAACAGAAAATCTGGTTGATATAGAAGAAAAAAGACATTCCTCAGACGAGTCATATTTTTCAAGCAATTGAATTAACACAAACCATTTTCTAGATAATAGATATATTGTCAGGTTTTCCCTGACGCTCCGCTTAGGTGAAACCTTGGTAGGTTTGTCTGGCTCTCTAGCTTTGACTAGGTCTGCTCTAAATTTGTATTCAGCAATTTATTTAGTTAGTTGAGTACCCATATCGGTTTTTTTTCCTTTGGGCTTTGGACCTGTATACTGTACGATTATTATCGACAGACGTTCATGTTCCTAGGTCTTTCTATTTTTTGAAACAAAAAACAAACCTTTTTTTTCCTTCAAAATTGATTTGATCATTAGCAAATCAAGAAACCGAAGACGACTGTAGTTACCTATATATATATATATATATTTAAATAAATTGTTGGAGGTACAGAACCGTAATATTGCGCAGGAATAGATACAAATTATTTCTTAAAGGCATTATGAAAAATAAAAAGTAAGAGATGAAAAACACTTACAGAACAGACCAACCGGTTTCGTTCCCAAGATCATCAGGGTCGACTGGGAACAATTATTGCAATCAATATTGACTCACACAAACACCCTTCATACAATTAAAGTATTAAAAAATGAAATGATTAATGGTATAAGGGGGAAGAAAAAAAATTATTTGGGGGTAGTGTGAGGGGAATGTATGATACACACTAGAGTCTAATAACGTGAAGCCCAAGGAGACAGTCTCTTTGCTTACAAAGAGACGGCTCCCCGGACCGAATATACAGAGACTCAAGTGCTCGCAAATGAAATGGAGAGTGCGAACTGGACAGTACAGTAAACCAATTCGGACTGAAATCCTTTCACAATCCCTGCAATTTATCAAATGTTCTGTGATCGCTGACCCGGAAGTATTAACCAACTGGCTATTACGGGCATCCGGATTAAGAACTCGCAAATAATTTTTTTTTTTTTTTTTTTGTGCTGTGCATATTCGCGCGGTTTGAATTTTTTTCCCCCTTATACCATTAATCATTTCATTTTTTAATGCTTTAATTGTATGAAGGGAGTTTGTGTGAGTCAATATTGATTGCAATAATTGTTCCCAGTCGACCCTGATGAGCTTGGGAACGAAACCGGTTGGTCTGTTCTGTAAGTGTTTTTCACCTGTTACTTTTTACTTTTCATAATGCCTTTAAGAAATAATTTGTATCTATTCCTTGCAACATATATATATATATATATATATATATATATATATATATATATATATATATATATATATATATATATATATATATATATATATATATATATATATATATATATATATATATATATATATATATATATAGTCAACGCCAAAACTATTCGTACACCCATCAATTTTTTAATCTTAATAATGGCAGATATTTTATGTGTTAAGAAACATAAGAAAAGCAAATGCAAAATTCAATTTTTAGACCAATACCATGAATACGAGGAATTGACAGCTGTTTTTTGCGAAATAGGAAAAGACAAAATCATCTGTACACTACAAAATATCGTTTTAAATGATTGATTCGTATAAGTATAAGTAATTTACATAAATACTTGTCAGTGCTATCACGCATGTGAAAGCGCTGATTAAAACAGCTCATTAGCTGTGAAAATATCGTTTATTCTATAAGTGCTTTTTTTTTTCCAGTGAATCTTTTCGATCGTTTGTAAAACAAACAAAACTGAAATTCTCACACTAAATTAATTATTCATATTTTTCGCATATTTAGTTGAGTATAAAATATTTCAAGAGTAAGGTTTAGCGATAATGACATCATTCATCTACTTTACGAGCATCAACAATTTCCTTGATTTCTTTTATGCGCTTCTCAATTAAAAATTATACAAACATTTTCCTTTTCCGTTAGATATTAATAGTTTAATATGTTAACATACGTTCTTTCTTTTAATTTTAAATGAAGAATTTAAATGATGCATTTCCTAAAATAATTTAAATCTATCTATCTATCTATCTATCTATCTATCTATCTATCTAATGCGATGAGAATGAAAGTAATATATACATTCCACCGTTCACATTATTAATCCAAAAGAGGGTTCGATACTTATAGTATAGCAATAATTATGTATTTATTATAATTTTATCACATAGACAAAACCATTTTACTCACTACAAAGATGGAACTTCGTTTCAGTGCTTTTCAACAGTACTTCTACGGGTGAGAATCGAAAATGGTTATAAACAATCCTGCTTTAGGCAAGCCGTATGTGAAATTTTTCCATGTGTTTGAGAAGAAAAATATACATTAAAAAAAATAGGTGACTAGTCTTGGAAAACCTTCGGTTTCTTGACATGCTAATCCAATCAATTTCGAACATTAGTAGGTTTGTTTGGCTCTCTAGGTTTGACTATATATATATATATATATATATATATATATATATATATATATAAAAGGAGGGTACCTGGTCTATACTACATTGAATTATTTCCTGGTACGGTTTTCCATTGTGCTAATGCAGCGTTACAATTTTTGTACGCTTCCTTGGAATAAGATCCATCGCAGTCAATAGCCGTAGGACAACTAATCGACAGTCGAGACAATATTGTCCAGGCTTGATGAAATTTAATGGAGTCAAGGATGACGAAATATTTTACAATCAATCTTTCATCATACACCCCCAAAATAGATTCATATTGCTGCATACCCCTGCAATTGACCTAAGCTGAGGAAAAAAGCAGAAATCGATTATACCGTATCATTCCAGTGGGTCTAAAACTGGCCGAATGTTGAAAGAAAGGAAATTAAAGTGGTTGCATAAATTCATTTGTACAAGGATGTAAATGAAACGGAATCAGAAATTATTGCAAGGAAGGAATTTACTCTGGGATTCAATCTCACTTCAGACCTCAAAAGGAACTTAATTTATCCGAACTATTACTACAGATGTTAGATAAAATGTTAGTTCTTTCTACCGATCTAGTAAATATCGGAAGCCACATTTCTATAATCCATCTTTACAAGGACCAGATTAAGCCAAAAATACAGTAATTTAGCAATATACGGACTGGAGATGGCCAGTCATAACTTGCCTATCTTGACTGAGCTAAAAAGCATCGACGCAGCATTGTCGGTGATTACCGTATATACTCGTGTAAATAGCGATATAATATTTTAAAATACAGCTGTACTTTTTGACCAGAGTAAATGGATATATAGCTTGGTCAACAGGGTAGCCAAGTCCAGCGGTACATATGCTAAGTTTATATCTCGTCTATGATGCGACCTGTTTAAAGTTTGCTTCAAAATTACGTCTTAAAAAGTCGCATGATTAGCAAATATATACAGTACATATTTCTCAGGTTTTCCAATTTATTAATGTACACATTCTGAAAAGAAAATTCCTGAAACCACTGACTTTTAAAACCTTTATGAATTTGGGATTTGACCCTGGGGTTAAAAAATGCAGCATGTCTGAACCTACGAGTTGGCAGCAAACTTACGAGAAAAAAAATGTCCGTATTTAAAACCTGCTGGCACATGTCTATTTCGATGTCATGTGATCTAACGAGCTAAATCCATGAGACCCTTCAATCCGTGTACACGAGAGTGAATAATCTCAATTCCCTTCGTATTACAACAGTATGAATTTGGGGAGCTTCTTATAAAGGACTGTTTTTGCGGAACAGACTGCCGGCTGCATTCTTTCTTAATCAATACAATTTTTCCTCTTCATGTCTAGCGTTAAATGTTATCTTCGCTGCATAAACCCATGGACTTCTTCCCCTTACTTATGTTCATACAACATCACAAAGTAACGTATACGTTGTATAAAAATGGTCAGAATTGTTCGTGTGAAGACGATCAGATAATACTAAAAAGAGAAAAAAAAACTATTGCATATATAAGTCGGTGAGTCTGACTGTACTCCGTAAGCACATTATTAAATATTCAGAGTGTGGAATTGGAAGTTATACTAGATCTATATTTTTTCTCAAGGTCTTGCTTCTCGAGATACAGGGTTTATCTCACTCCTGCAGAGTCAATTTCAAGAATTTAAAAAAATGGAAGAAGTTCTCTAATCAACAACGAAATAGTTATTTTATGATGGAATCTTCTTCTTTTAGCCATCTAGCTTTAAGATCTAGGGGACCAATGCTCTCCACAGCATCCTAACCTTTATCACTCTGTATTTTTGTCATTTTACTAACCTTCACTGCTCCAGTTCTTCTGTCCATTTAAACATGACAATAACATAGCTTACTCCTTGTTTTCCCTCTTCGAATCAGTGTGACGTCTCCCCGGTGTCGCTGCGCCAAATGTGACGTCTGTCTAGCCGCGTCCGTCGTGCTATCCTGTCCTGTGATGACCAACTGGCTTGGTATTGATCGCGGCACCAAATGTGACGTTCTAACCTTTTGGTGATTCGGATGGGAATCTGGTTAGATTCGGTATCAGCCTTGTCGTTCCCAGCTCGCCTCCAACGTCTGTTTACCGAAGGTAACTGTTTTGATTTCTAGCGTCGTAAATAGTGTCACATCAGTATATATTCTCCTAGCCTTATTTACTAATTACGTGTACTAGTAATTACAACTGTCTTGATTCTATATATATTTTTCCGTTTTCATCAATGCTATTAAGAGGATATTCTGAAAAAGAATCCCAGAAAAGATTCCATCTGTTTCTTGCCACGTTTGATTTTCCTCTGAGAGAAAATGGTTCTGAATACATT
>OZ010601.1:17270138-17352638 GCA_963932145.1 Acanthosepion lycidas | reverse complement strand
TGTTACTTGATTTCTGAACTAATTCATTGATATATATAGCCATGTTATATATCATTTTGAAGCGCGTTTTTCGCTCTATCGAATCGTGTTATTCGTTATCGTTCTCAATCTCTTCATTCATTTTTTTGCAGGCTTTTCGACAGCATGGACAAAATTCAAATCCGCACGATTTTCTTGTTCCAGTTCAAACTAGGCCGAAAAGCTGCCGAGACAGCTCGTGATATCAATGATGCGTTTGGCCCAGGAACCACTAATGAACGTGTGGCACAAAGGTGGTTCAAGAAATTTCGCAATGGTGACGAGAGCCTCGAAGATGAAGACGGTCGCAGCCGACCGACTGCGGTTGATAACGAACATTTGAAAACCTTAATTGAAGCCTATCCTCACGAAACCACACGAGAAGTTGCTGTTGAACTCGAGGTCGACCACTCAACAGTCGTTCGCCATTTAAAGCAAATAGGGAAGTCAAAAAAGTTGGATAAATGGGTGAACGTAATCAAAAAAAAAAATCGTCAAAAACAACATTATTTTTGCACCAACCTAATACATAGATATATAACTGTAAAACAACATAGAAAAATTTAATTAATTTTATCAAATCTAAGAAGAAAGTCCCATTCAATTATTTTTCATGAAGTGCTACTCTATGGAGTAAAGTCCTTTGTAGATACTTCCCTGAAGACTTTGAATTCATCCTTTTCACTAGAAGAAACAATATTTATTTGCATTTCTTATTTCACTTGGCTTCACTTCCAACCAATTATTCTTTCACGTAAACTAGTTTTGCGTGAATATTAATGCAAAAAATATCAGTACATAGCGTATAACATCTAACAAAACTTAGAGCAAAACTGAGCAATATTGGACCCAGGCAAACGTTTCTTTCTTTGTTTAGCTTCATATCAACATTTTATGGATCATATAATGCCGATAAATAGTTTTTTGGGAGCATTAGAAATTTCTATTACAAAATGTATTCCTCGAAATGTTCTTTTTTTCAAAAAAAATGCATTAATAATATATATATATTTTTTACTATTAAAATATACTTTGATATTTTTAGTATAAAAATATATATACATACCTAGTGTTTTGACCCCTGTTTACCTGCGATCCTAAAAGGTGGCACCACCCCGAGTAATGGTGGACCTGGGAACAACATTAATGAATTCCTTAAAACCTCTCGAAAAGATATCTTGCTGCCGGATGTAGTTTCTCGTCATACCCAGGAAATTTCTAATAGATAAGTTTTAAAATTTTATTATAGAAATATTAAATATATTTGCTTTATTTTTTTTTCTTTTCACAAATGTATTGTTGTACTTTAACTATACAAATCTATTTTTATACTTTCATAGTGTTTTGACCCCTGTTTGGGGGTTAACGATTAGGTCGTTGTTTGAACGCCGTAAAATAAAATAAACCAAATCAGTTTAAGTGTGTATTTAATAATTCCATGCCGGCGATCTTTTTACCGGTAATATACTGATGCTCGACTGACGCTTTACGCGAGAGGTGTTTCTGCTTTCTGATACCTGCTGCAAACATATAAAGCAACACATTCTCAAAAAAAGCAAAAATGAAAAAAAAGAATCACTGATCACATAATAAAACTGTGGATCAAGATTTGCATAAGAAATAATCACCATGTAATTAGCAGCTAATCTCCGAGGAGATATTTTGCAAAAAAACAAAAATAGAGTCAAACATGACAGTTGATTGTATTAAAATATGACAAGTCGTTGCTAGTAAACAAGAATAAAACTTCAAAAAGATAACTTATGGCTTATCCGTAAATGGAATAAGGATTACGGTACAGGGTTTAACTAAAATCTTTGATTGAATCCCTTTCATAGGAAGAAAATTGACAAGCAGCTTCAGATTAAATTTATGCTTTTATCAATCTTTAACCAGATGTATGCCTACGTTTGCCTGTCAAAATGGAGATGGCGATAAGTTACAAATGGCAGCAAGACATGTGATCGAGAGGTTTTGAGGAGCAAGGAACAACTTTCTCATTTATGTTGTTACCAGGTATACTCTGCATTAACTGTATTCTAGGATAGATTCGTATGAATAGAATACGTATTCTTTGGATTAGATAGAATATTTTTTATTTTGTTTTACGGCATATCAACCTCAATGGGTTACTGAATGCCGACAAGATTTTTAGGATAGATTCGTATGAATAGAATATATATTATTTGGTTTAGATTGATTTGGTTTATTTTACGGCATATTAACCTCAATGGGTTATTTAATACTGACAATATTTTTAATATAGATGCATATGAATAGAATATGTATTTTTTGGTTTAGATTGGTTTGGATTATTTTGTTTTATGGCATATCAACCTCAATGTGTTACTTAATGCCGACAACATTTTTAGCATAGATTCTTATGAATAGAATATGTATACTTTGGTTTAGATTGTTTGGTTTATTTTGTTGTACTGTATATCATATTCAATGGGTTATTTAATGGCGACATGATTTTTATTTCTGGTAATATTTTTCTTTAAAATTCCATTTCTGGAAATATTTTCCCTTGAATCTATAGCTGGTAATATTTCTTTTAAGAATCTTTATCCGTTTTTATCACTGGTACATTTTATGTAAAGTTTCGAAGTTAATTTTTCCTTCAAAAATTATTGTTGGTAATGTTTTTTATTAAAAATAATTTCTAGTATTAAAACCCATTTTAACACATGTTTGCGTGCTAAGTATTTTCCCTTAGCTGGGACCCTAACAGGTGCTACCAGCCCGGGTCAGGGTGGATCTGGGAACACCAGCAATTTCGAATTGTTTCCATGCTCCTCAAAACCTCCTGATCAGAGACCTTGCTGTTGGACGTAGTTTATCGTCTTACCCAGGACGCGGACGTAGTTTATCGTCTTACCCAGGACGCGGATGTAGTTTATCGTCATACACAGGACTGCAGCGAATTAAGAATCTGAGTGTTGGATCGATCAATCTGATTGTTCGATCAATGAATCTGATTGTTCGATCAATGAATATCAATTGAGCGAGAGTTTTGGGATCAGCAGAGACTTTTATTTTAATGAAAACACATAGAATTGATTCATCAATTTGGTTTAAATTGGTAGCTTATTTTGGATTCAAATGATTGATTAATTTCGATTCAATTGATTGATAAATTTGGATTTTACGAATTATCAATCTTTGGCAGTTTATTTAAAGCAAAAATATAATTTTAAATTCTAAGAATTTGTGCACGGATAACCCATAGCAGAAGGAAGGAGGTGAATTCATAACAATTCTAAGGGTATTTTCGTATTAGTAAATATTAAGAACACAACTGGAATTGGAACTGACCACATGCATATCAATGTTTATAACATCTGGTATTCTGGAGCGGTCAGTTACCTAGATAGAGACCAGTCTCGATGTTGTCTAACTTCGGTGAGCGTACGAGAACCGGTGTTGCAACGTGATATGGCCGTAAGCCTAATGTAAATAGAAGTAAGATAAATATGAAAATGTTTACTTTCATTTTATTCACAATATGTATCAGTCAAAGAATAATTACTTCTACACGTATACATCGCAGCTTGAAATTACTTCTAATTCCAAACAACACACCTTTCCATTATTCAAAGAACTTTTAATATTATTATAATCAGATTGAAATTATTTCAAATTGTATGAGCGTTGTATCAAATATATGAGGGTTGAATCAGTGGATAGCAATTGAACGCTAATTTTGTGATCAGCAGAGCTATTCCGTCTCTGGAAATACAATTAACCTAAATAAGAAAACTGTTAACTTTAATTTTATTTTCATTTTATTCATTATAAGCAGTGTATTTGGATCATTTTAAAGCCCTAATATTTTTCTCGTGTTTGAAAGCATATGCTTCTCATCAGTCATCGATTTAAATCAGTTATATTTTTTAATCAATGACAACAAATACAGGGCTATGGGAAGATCAAATAATCCTCTTGCAAGATAATAATATGTCTTAATAAAGTTAATGGCATCATGTATTGTTCCGATTTTTTTTCCTAAACAGAATGGGTACCTGTTGAGTGTATTTATTATTCTACTAGCAGGAAACCCGTCTTTGACAGGGTCTTTTATTACTGGGAATTTTTGTCGGTCAATAGGGAGCAGTTTAAACTCAGCCCACCCGAAAATCAATATTAGTAGCAAAAATTGTGTGCGACAGAGGCAATCCCCAAATGTGGGGGGTAACAATTCGAATGGGGGGAGCAAAAAGAGAACTGTATAATAATTAATATTGATGTAATAATTTAAACTATTTTTATTAACGTTTTATGAAAGATATATATCCAAGAACAGATAGTAAATAGTAAAACGTTGTTGAGAGTTATAATGTACAGGAAGTAGTAGAGAGTCATTGTCGCCAACAATTTGGACTCGAAACCAGCATTGGAGAATTATATATGAAACAATAAATATTCAGTAAAATCAGATGAAAATTGTGGAAATGCCTAAACAACATCCGATCATACAGACACATACAAACACACACACAGAATTTGAGAATTATAAATATAGATATCTCCCAAAGTATTTACTATGTAAACGTTAGTCAGTTGGACAAACTCATAGAGCGAACAAATCGTTTCACTTTCAGTTTAGCAATGACAAATATATTGTTTTCTTAGTATCGTAACAAAACAAACGTTTTTTAAAAAAATTACTTCAGTCATGAGATTTCTCAATATCGAAAATGTATCATTTAAAGATAATAACATAGCAATGAACACGGTATGTTGACTGTAAGTTTCAGGTTCAGATATTTAAAGCGCAAACTGAGGAATCACACTGGCAGTCGAAACACAGTTTTCCTAAATATGTCCACAATAACTATATGCGCCTGGCCGAATATTTAGCTGGTTAGCTTTCTAGCCATAGACTGGCGTAGCTTATATCTGCCTGGGGAGAGCATCAAAATTCACAGCGGCTTCTTTTAAAACGTGCCCGAATACTGTATCACGGATTGACGCAAACATTATTGGTGAAATTGCGTAGAAATTGAGTAAACGTTCTGAAGACGGTTGATTGATTGGGCTCGCCCGAATCCACAAGGCATCATGACCGAAGTATGGTCATACTGGTCTTATTAAAAAATAATTACGCTGGATTACTTGTTCATTACCAGAAACAGGAACTAAAGTCCGCTCAGAATAGTTGCTGTAGAAAAACACAGTAAGACATATATGTCGAAAGGGCGTTTATAATAGAGTTTTTTTCGGGCCATCCGGGCAGACGGGTGAGCACGTAAATGAGTAATTATCAAATAGTATATTAATTAGACCGTTAATATTAGTTTGGTGAAAAAATAATGACGTAATAATGTCGATTTTTGACGTATTTTTAAGGTAAAAAAAAACGACATTATTACGTCATTATTTTTGCACATTAGGTTGGTGCAAAAATAATGTCGTTTTCCCACATAGTAGCATATGTGAGAAAACGACATTATTTTTTGCCCCAACCTAATAAATTACGATCAGTACCGTGTTGAAAATAACTGTGGCGTGTATGAGAAAACTTGCAGAATCGGCTCTAGCCTCGATCATACAATGATAACACAGGAACATGGCTATGCAAATCAGGTCAGGTATTCTATACATTACCATGCCATATCTGCAATAAGCTTTACAATAAACATTTCTTGCTGACTTTGCAAGCCGGTGTCGTTCACATAATCACGATAACCAACACGACTGATCAAACTTTTGAGCCAGAATTATACACTTTTAATGAAACGAAAACAATCCTCACGGTATATATTTTTGGATATAATAATGTAATGAGATCAATTCATCGCGTGCATGAATGTATTTTCCACACAATGTTCATGGACATATTCATGTGTCACATGAGGGATGACCTCTTTATGAACGCTAGATATCTGTGAGTCACCTATCAGCTACTGATATGAAAAAAGAAACATGATGGAACTGTATTCAATGAGTTTTGCATTTTATTTTCTTATTATCATTATTAATGATTAATCGTACTAACTTGCAGCATTAATAATAAAGACACATAAATATCAACTAGGAACACGTTCATAACATGCTGACCGTGTTTTGAAATAAAAATGCCGTTAATTCTAGTTATATACATAAGAAAGCCATTCATTTAAAAATAAAAATAAAATCCTTCCCCATATAACATAAAGAATAGGCAAAATTGCTCAGACATACCGAAAATTCGTACACCTTTTACTTGCTTTATGTCTAGAAAAGAAAAAAATTAAATACATATCATTATTGCAGAAACATTACCGGAGGCATGATCTCCTAATTGGTGCTAGATATCCGCAGGTCGCCTATCAACTTCCATATGGAAAACATGATGGATCAATCTCTATCTGCAACGTACGTGTAGGAAAAATATATGTCCACAAAGATATATAAACTCTCTCCTCGTAGAATTACACATTCTTGCTAAATTACATTGCCACTTTAGGTTTCAGGCCCCATGCATTACACAGAAAAAATGGCTGATGATCACTGATGAAGCACAGACTTGAAGAAATTTTAGCGTTACTTATAGAGATTCACGTCTCTTGTTTTCCTTTATCTGGACAAACTAATTTATAATAATTACGGTTCTGTATTTATTTATATTAATCGGATAGCAGCTCGGATTTGCTAATACCCTTAGGAAGGGTATGGGTAAATAGCAGGACAGACTGGGATCTATACCCTTTGTTAGCAACTGGTTTAGGAGAAGGTAACCCTGAATTCAAAACTGGCCTAGAGCGCACCGTCTTCTGCAGCGGGTGCGGTTCATGTGGTACCCCAACCACCTACAGGGTCAAGAAATTAGCGATCGATATATATATATATATATATATATATATATATATATATATATATATATATATATTAGGTTGGTGCAAAAATAATGACGTGATAATGTCGTTTTTTGACTTATTTCTAACCTCAAAAAAACGACATTATTACGTCATTATTTTTGCACCAACCTAATATATATATATATATCGTCACGTTCTGTACTAGAAACTTGGGTAAATCAAGTTAAGGTTATAAATATATGTGTGATTACCACTCTTAGTCATTCTAATAACCATTAGAAAACAGTTATCCTTATTTAGACGCAATTACTTACCGGGCAAAATTAAGCATTTAATTGATCTGTTGCTTTTCTACGTTTCTTAAAATGCAACCTTATTTGTTCAAACCATTCTGTTGCTTCTGCTATTCTTCCCGAAGGTTCTTAAGTCCAAAAGTATCTGTAATAAAATCAACCCTGAATTGACATCTTGATTCAGTCATTTTCTCACAGACGTGACGTGTCTTCCCTCTGTCTTTTCTACACATATTTTCATAGTAACTGCGCTGACGAGCTTTTTTTTCCGTGTGCCAGAATTATATGAACTTAAGGATGCTGCTGATTGTCATCTAGCTGCCAACACTTTACAGATGAAATATTTAAATACAACCGCCATTTCTTCTCCATCAGTTTATTTTTTCGCACTTACCGCCTGTGGAAATTCATTCCGTCTACTTGCTTCCCTGGCAACTACAATCTTTCAAAAATTAAATCGAACATCACTCGTTATCTTTTATCTTCTTCCCCCCCCCCCGTTCATCTTTTGTCCTCTCCTCAATCTTTGTGATACTCTGTTTTTTCTCAAACATTCACTCCCTGCTAAACCACTGCCAGCTGGTGGCATTCACACGTGCTTGGGGTATAATTATTAAAAAAGAATAATCCAGACTAAAAACAAAAACAAAAAAAAAAAAAAAAAACAACAAAACAAAAACAAAAAAAAAACTATATAAGTAGAGAAGCGGAATTCTTTTAAAAAAAGTTTGTTTTGGTACAGGGAAACAATATAGAGCATAATCTCGGGAAGAGATTGTTTAGCCATGAATTACTGTTTTCCGCAAAAGCTATTGTTACTTATCTTCCTGCTATTCCTCTTTATGTAGGCGTATTTGTATGTCTTTTGCCCGAAGGCCGAGTCCAAACTTGTAAGGAAATATTCTCTTCACAAAAGTATGATATTGATAAAATAGAATGTAGATATAAAAAAGACCACATTGATCTTTAAATTCCGATGAAATGATTGTCCTTTTCAGAAATCCTGCAGATGTAGAATGACTAATTCAACAAATTCCTGGACAAAAGAAAGGGCAATACACTCAATGGACTGCTAGAATTTGATGATGTAAGCTTATTCGAAATCTATCCGGAAAATATAGACGTAATATTAATATTCAAGGAGTTGATAAATTCTGTATGCAATTTTAAACAGAGTATATTTTCTTCAAAAACTAAAGATTTGTATTATCCGTGGCATACACAATGATGGAGATGTATTGCAAATTAAAGTTCAAAACATAAATTAAAAACAAATATTTCATATTATGCATCTTACTAATTAATGCTATCGCTTATAGTAAAAAGCTGTATTTGAAATTGTTAACGGACTTTAAAAACACACTGTATATGGCGTATCGTACAGAACTTGCTAACCAATTAGGAAGAATTTTACATATGTCAAAACTGATTAGCTCCCAGGATATTACTTTGCTAGCAAGAGTTCATTGATTGAATGCATGTTTTGTGTCATTGGCGCTATCACAACTGAAAAAAAAATCAGGCAGTAAAACACGTCCTTTAATATAAATTGTGAAATGCTGTGCGAAAAATATTCGAATGATTTAAGGTTTTCTTCAAACCGATGACAGAAAATTCTGACCGTAACACAATCGAAAAATATCAACGACAGCACTGTAACGACTACAAAACGTGCTAAAAGTGATGAGTGGTAGTATGTAAAGGAAATGTTAGGTGGTACCACCGTGTCTTGATATATGTTAGGTGGTACCACCGTGCCTTGATATTTTGAGAATTCCCGACGAATAACATTCGCGCTTACTTATCTGCTGAATATGTGTGTTAAATATCGTGAACAATTAATTTGATTGATTTGTTTAATGGCACATCAACTCTTCATGGGTCATTTAATATGGAAATTTAATTTTCTTATGAGCTTTGAAGAATTAAAAATATGTTATTCTGATTTCACAGTTTAATACATGGTAGATGACACTCATCTTTTTTTTCAGTTACGTTTGTTTAGATATACTTACTAATGCTATAATGTGCGTTTGATTTTGTAGTTTTATTCGCCATCTTTTATCTTCTTGAATCGCGTTCATTGTTTTGTCCTTTCCTCAATGCTCTCTCTACTCAGTCATTTCTCTCTCTTTCTCTCCCTCTAAACCCCTGCATTCTAGTGGTATTTCCATCTTCCTGCTGCTGATAAAAGACAAATACAAAAAAAAGAAATAAATATCTAACGTGAGCAAATAAATAACCCCTGATATTGGTTAAAATAAGTCACGTAAAATACGGTCCAAACTCCCCATGTGTACTAGTGGCATTTACGATTTTCTTGGCGGGTGGAAAGGATTATTAAAATGTTAAATAACTCTCTTTTTTTTTTTACAATTGGGATTCCCGCTTTATTAAATTTCATTAAAAGTTTTAATTTAATTGCATTCTCAAAATATAAACATTCTAACAATTGCCGTCATTTTTTTTATGACATGAATAACTCATTTATTCAGCAAATTTTTGGCTGATGTGGTCACCTGTTGTAATTACGGATCCTGGTTTTAGACAAGGCTACCGATTGCTTTTGTACCTGGGATACTGAGGTTAGCCCCTCCCTACTGAACATGCTAGCCTAACGATCTACGGAACCCAAATAATTCTGTCCATCCAATTTCACCCACAAAGGCTTGGGTCAAACAATGGAATTATTCAAATGAGGCCACCCGCAAAGATCGCCTCTCCAGGTCGATAACATCATGTAATCTAAAAGATTGATAGTAAAACCGTTGATTTCCGAAGCGCAGCTACTACACCCAGGCTGGCTACTGGCCGCTTAGCACAGGTAGGATTACCGAGCGGATTTCCACTTCACTCTTCCGAATACATTAGACGGCAGGTCGATTCCTGTAACCGGCGTCAAGCCGTCATAATATCCATGCGATTTCTTCAGAAGAGGATATATGATGTGGGTCAGTAAAATTCTACATCCCAATTCACTTGTGGAAAAAAGGGTCTACCACTTCGCTGTGAAGGTACTACCAATAATATGCTGTTTACAACTTAAGAGAAAATATTTAATTTGTATAAAAATTTTTGAACGCTTAATTTAATAAGTATTTAATCTGTTATATTTATTTAGAATTCAAATTTTAAAAAACTTCGTAATCACTATAGAGGACGGATTTTCCTCTACCTCGATAAAAATCAAAAAATAAAGAGAGTTCATAATAATAATCATTGTTGTCGTCTGATATTTCACATACTATTCAATTACCTTTCTTTTAATGTGCCATTCCCCTTTCAGGACGTAGGCGATCATGGCTCTCCACCTCCCTCTATCCCTTGCAACTCTCAAAAAATTCCTTCCCTCTGCCACCTCCTCCAGGCCACGTTCTGTCATCCACTTACTACGCAAGTCACTCGTTTTTTTCCACTTGTCTCTCTTTCTCCTCTATTCGACCAATGAGTATCAGATTTGCCAGGCCCTTTTTTTTTCTCATTATATGCCCCAGAAACTTCAGCTTTCTCTTCCTGATGTTAAGTATAGACCACTCCCTTGTTTGCAACCTCTCTAAGATCACTTCCTTGCTCACACACTCGGTCCATAATATCCTTAGCATCCTTCTGCAGACTCTGTCGACTCGAGTCTCTGCTTCATCTTTGAGGAAATTGTCCAACATTCACTGCCGTAAAGAATGGCAGATGTCATGTAACAGCTCAGTATACTTTTCTTTGATATCAAATAAATCCTCCTGTCTCGCAATATTCTGCCCATTTTTTGGAATGTGTCCTTGGCCATCCCAATACGTAAAGAAATCTCAGCATGGCACGTAATATAAACTAACCAGTTTCATCAGATTCTCTTAAAACTTTTTTAAATTAATTCACTCAACGCAAGACGGTAATGCCACTAAGACGCAAGGGGCTTAGTACGAGTGAAAGTGACTTTTGAAAGAACTGTAAAAATAATCTTAAACAGTTAAAATAGATAAAATAAATAAACCTCTACTACTTTTCAAAAGACCCGGGGATCAGCAAGAACTGGACAATAGTTGTATCTTTATTGAACAATTTAAAGAAATGAAAAATTTAAACGTCGTTATAACATTCGGTTTCCGACCATGAGACTCGGGTTCGATTTTTAACATTGTCGATTTGTAAGCAAAGTCATTAAAAATGTTATCGACCTGGAGGAGATCTTTGCGGGTGGGGTCATTTGAATAATTCTGAAAGCCATACCACTGGTTGACCCAAGTCTTTGTGAGTGAAATTGGATGGACAGAATTATATGGGTTCCGTAGATCGTTGATCTATCATGAATTCACTGCAACGAAAATTGTTCTCTGTGTCTTGCTAGTATATGTTTTTCGTCAGAGGTTATCTTACACATATAGTTCTCGACAAAATCCACGGAAGGATCTTCAATGTAATAGAATTTTTCCCAATCACGGCCAGCACATTACATTTTGGCTGTGTTCATATATATATATATATATGTATATATATATATATATATATATATATATATATATATATATATTAGGTTTCACGCCCTTTGCAATCGTCAGACAAACTCTTACGATCGCGAAGGGCTTGAAACCAAGGGTCACAAACTCTAATCAACACAACATTATATATATATATATATATATATATATATATATATATATATATATATATATATATATATAATTAATTTGGAAGTTTCCAAAGTCGCCTCTATTGCATGGGAATCTCTCGTGAGTTTCAAATAGTTATAGAACGAAAAAATTCAGTAAATCGAACAGGAAAAATGGTTTTAATGTACAGAAATATATATATACATATACACAGAGAATTTAAGCCTGAACATAGTCTCAGATACGACTAAAAGTACTTGGGAAAATAAACATTAGTTGGATGAAAATAATGGAATCTTTCTTAATCAATTTTCTACTGTTACCAAGCAATTAATTCGTGTACTCGAAAGGATTAAAACAACAACAAAACAAAACAAAAAAACAGACATAGTATGTCTCCATTATTTAAATAGATCTGTTTGAATGAAAATATGCTGCCTAAAACCACACAAACACACACACACACACATATACATATATATATATATATATATATATATATATATATATATATATATATATATATATATATATATATATATATATATATATTAAAAAAGTTATTAGTGCAGATATGCGTATTGGAAACAGACGAATCATTTATTCTATTAAATAGTAGGAATTGAGTATCCGTCTATATTTCTGAAGTGAGGTATTATGTACACTATTTACATTATTCGGACTATTGTCCTCATCTTTGTTGCCATATTTATTACAACGTTTCGGCCATTCAGTGTCTGTCTATATTTCTGATATGAGGTTTTATGTACAGTATTTACTTAATTTGGACTATAGCCCTCAGCTTTGTTGCTATATCTATTACAACGTTTCGGCCGTTGTACGCCCTGGCCTTCTTCAGGTGGTTGTAATGTTTAACTGAACATATTTATCCACTGTACGTTGATTAGATCCAGTGAGATGACCCAAATAGTGTGAGTTCAATACCAGGTGAAGACAGTGGAGAACTTAGAGAGGGGAATTAACAGGAGATAACTGATAAGTGACATCGACTAAAAACATGACACGTGAAGCTAGAACAGTCTACCGCAGTGAGCGAAATGAAGGGTTCAGTTCGACATATCAACCAATTAAAGAAGGCCGGAGCGTACAACGGCCGAAATGTTGTAATAAATATGGCGACACAGATGTCCGAATAATATAAATAAAGTAGGTATTAATTCCGTCACATTGGGAAATCTTAATAAGGAAAATGTGCTCTCCGGCTGGGATCGAATATATGCCCTACCAGAGCCATCTAAAAAAATATCTACCTTGCCTAAGCGTAACGGAATTGTGTGAACCCATATTATCAAATTCATGTCTCGGTATTTCATTTCTCCCCTCAGTTGGTCCCGTGCCGACCGGATGTTTCGAGTTTCCCGACACCAATCGCTTGCAGCTTCGTCTAATGTGACGTTCACCACTGCATTCCATGTGGTGAACATTCCGCCTCTATTAACTGTCATCATAGTTTGTCTATTACTTCTACCCGTCTCTACCTATTTTTCTTGTATCTATCTGGTCGAGTAAATCATCATTCCCTGCTATTCTTTCCTATCCTGGGATTAACTTCTACATTTGGCCTTCTCCTAGCGTGTGAAATCTCCAAGGGTTCGTGCACGTGTTCCATACCTAAGTCTAATCCAATCCTATTTCTCAGATTACTCTCCGCTAGTGCTATTTCACATGCAAGCTCTAGCGTTTCTGGGTGTTCTCAGAAGACCGCCCTCCTAATATCTGTTACGGTTTTTTGTGTATATATATAACTAGATGATTTATTATGTTTTTATACATAATTGTGGCACGTGGCCGATGAAGGGGAGGGGTAAAGGCTGGTCCAAACTAACTATCCTATACCTAGCTAATCAGATTCACGACCCATTCATACATTACAATTTACCCATTCACCACAAGAACTCGTCCGTCACCAAACAATCCTCCAACCACCATAATACTGCATCCTCTCAAGGGGAACCTAGCAAAAACGCGCCCCACGCCATAAAAATTTGATGATAATACATAAAATACATAAAATTTTAATAATGATAGGATGAGAGGGGAGGGAGATGAACCCAATAATCAAATAAATATAAACACAAAATACAAACTAAACATAACAGATGTTAGTAGGGGACCGTCCAACTCTCAAAATAGAGAGTCCGCTGTATTCTGCCCAGGGGACAAAATCAAGAGGCAACTCTCGCTAAGGGAGTGGGAAGAAGGCTAAAATATTATGCGGGAATGGGAAAATATAAAGCTGACCCAGTCGAGATAAAAGGGGGCCGAAACAAACTGGGGAGGTTGGGAATCTCGACTTGGACCATAACCAAAGAGTAGCCGGGTTACAGGCCAGGAACAACACTTACTCACATTAACTAGGTACACTGAAGCTTGTCTAACCTAACCAAGGGGAGGGTTCCACAGGAAGCCACCCCGATGTGCAATAGGTTGACCTAGAAGAGAAAATCAAGGCCAGCCCCGGTCACGCGAACCAAGCTCGCCTCTTTTACCCACCTTTCGCTAAAGACTGTCGAATGCAATCGTTTTCTATCAGATCTAATCTTCATCTTGAGCTGATGCTCAAAGAATTGGATTAGATGCTGATGAGAAAGACGGTTGCCCCGCAAGACTTCCTCCTTTCGCGTCGTCCAAATCACCATTCGAGCCGTGGCCAGCAGCGTCAGAAACACCATTCGTTTCACCCCGGAATACGGGGGCGACACATTGTCACACGCGTATGCGCGATCAATGGACACAAGCTGTTCGGGAGCGAGACGAGCCGTCAGCTCGCTGACATGGTCCCATAAGGGGCGGACACGGGGGCAATGGTAGAAGGCGGTGTATATATATAACTAGTGAGACAATCCAAATGACTCAACTTCCTTTATAGTCTACCAATAGAAGCTTAACCAATCAGAAGCCGCAGAACATTGTATTTGTCGTGTATAAAGGCGGCCATCTTTGTTTAACCTACCGGAAGGACCAGTTCTAACTTGACAGGCGAAGAGGATAGAAGGAAGAACTACGCTCTGCTAAGATATCCACTGCGAACCTGAACTACGCTTTCCTACTGTCTCCGAAATATTCACTGCCAACCTCTGGATTCTATACTCGAAGACGACCGTCATGAAAATGTCTAACAATATCAACATTATCGAACCCCCCCTGTGACAAAATTCTTAAGCTGTGATGCCCACGTTTTGCTCCAACGTAAGCCCTCTCGGCCACATATAACAACGTGTCAGTCTAAGATCTTATCTCCTCATTTATAACCTGTGTAATATTAGACAGCTAGGTAAAACATATATGAGGGTCTACCTCCCAGTAGTCTGCAAGCGCTGACATTAGTACCTTCCAAGTCATCATCGATATCAGCCTTTGGGTGTATTTTCCTATAGCACCCAGTCTTGTGCAGAGACATCCTCAGCCTTTGGCTATCTGACGAATCTCACTGAGGTATCTGTATGTCCTCAGCGAGTCGCTCAATTTTAACCTCTGGTGAGAGGCTCTGAATAACTTCGGCAAAATACCCCATTCTAACTGTTAGGAAAAAAAAGATAAAGAGAAGCAAAAATTATTGGAAACTTACCTTACCAAACATCTGTGGAAATGATTTCAGATTCGTGTCGCATTTATGCAGAAATACGTACATCAATTACAATAGGGTAACTGTTGCTTTTTGAGCCGTCTGGAGATCCCCACGCCATTAATACAAACAGTATAAAAAAAGAATCATTAACTTCTAATATCCCTGTTATTAACCCTGGCAACTTCGATTTGTGGAGTCAATAGTATGATTGCTTGAGAGCAACGCAAGTCGCACGTTCGCGCAGAGTTCCTCTGCAGGTGGGATTATCCCGTCGCAAATTTGTTTGTGGGTAGCTCATCGACGCATCAGAATTATTGAGACCCCTGTTGATTTCGCGCCGTTTTGAACTTATATTCAGAATCCAGACAAAGGCAATCCATCACTATCCGAATGCCCCGCCTACGACTCACTCCGGCTAATCGCTGATCATTCTGGCCCTGGAATTCGCATTTTGCAACATTACGACCATTGCCCTGCACATTCAAGAAAAAAGAATATATGCTCTCTGGATCGAACCTGGGTCTCTCTTTACTTTCTCTTGATTAATAGGATTTAGATCATTTGCAAAATCTGTCCACAGGTAATTGACGATACTCGTCTACGAGAACGGCTAGCCAATCGCTATAGTAGACTCTACCTCTCGGTTGTTCAACACTCACAGAGCCAACTAGTGGTTTATGATGAATCTATGCTGAACAGAACTCTTTTAGCATGTTAAACTCTCCGTCACATCTATCAATGGACCAAAATATTCCAATTTTATTGTAAGGCAAGGGCTGACCAAAGTCCTAGGAATAAATAAATGTGAAAGCCTTAACTAAAACAAATTGTTGATACATTTTATGTGTAAAGATACATTTTACTAAAAAAATAGTAATAAACTTAAGTAATTCTTATTCTAACATAAATTAATGCATTTTTTTCATTTTAACTGATGAAAAAAGTATTCGAACAAAACAAAAAAACCTATTAACTTAATTTAATACTTTGTGGAATATCCTTTATTGAGTTCAACAGCTACCAGTCTATTCCTGCACGTCTCAACTAATGATTTGCACACATTGAGTGGTATTTTGTCCCATTCTTTACATTCGATATTGATATTTGTTGGTGCTCTTTTCCCAATTTGAATTTTCAAATATCACCATAAATTCTCGACTGGGTTCAAGTCTGGGGACTGCCTTGGCCATTGCAAGACATCAACGTTAATTTCAGCTAAACATTTCCTTGTAGATCTAGCGGTATGCTTAGAATCATTATCCAGTGGAAAACCCAATCATGAGGTAGCCGAAGTCTCTCAACAGAATGCATTAAATTGACTTGCAGGATTTTCCGGGATCTTGCAGCATTCATTTTGCCATCTATTATTGATATTCTGTCAACACCTTTTGCAGAAAAACAGCCCCAGATCTCTGATACTAACCAACACCAAACTTTACAGTTGGCAACGTGTTCTAAGGTAAGTAGGCTTCACCGTCCTTCCTCCACACATGATTGTGTTGTTTTTTTGTGAAATAGTCACTTCTTTACCTTTAGGCATTATTAGAACCGTGTCGTAAGTCTAAAAATTGCAGAATGCTTTGATAATGGCTAATAGCGTTAACTATAATTACTGATAACATTACTGGGACATTCTATACTTTATTCATAATTAATTGATTATTTTATTCTAATAATTGATTTGTACGAATACTTTTTTCACCAGTTAGAATTAAAAAATGCATTAATTTCTGTTAGAATAAGAATTACTTAAGTTTATTATTATTTTTTAATAGTATGTCTTTATACATAAAATATGCCGAGATTTGTTTTATTTAAGGATTTTACATTTATAAAAATACAATTTTTCATGTGTACGAATATTTATTTCGCCCCCACTGTATATATATATATATATATATATATATATATATATATATATATATATATATATATATACAGGAAAAATATTTTATTTGAATTTGCGATAGAAATAATTTGTAATGTCTGTAGTTAAATAAATCAGGCACACATATACACACACAAACATATACACACATACACACATATAGGAAGAAATATAGATTTAAGGTGTGCTATATTTATGAGATAAAGTGCTCAATATTAGAGATAGTGTGTAAATAAAAAAGTGAACATTGAAGCCAACACTCAGAGGCGACAGGCTGTTTCATACTAGTCGTTAATTTCAATGTCCACTTATACATACATATATATATATATATATATATATATATATATATATATATATATATATATATATATGTGTGTGTGTGTGTGTGTGTGAAAATTGAAATCAACACTCAGAGGAGACAGGCTGTTTCATGCAAGACGCAATGGCCATACATTACATACTCTGTATCTCTGATATTGACCATTTTATTCCATAAATATAGCACACCTTAAAACTATATATATATATATATATATATATATATATATATATATATATATATATATATATATATATATATATTATAAATTTACTTCAAAACTACAAATTCAGTTATTCAATTAAATTCAGTTATTCAATTAAATTCAGTTATTCAATTAAATTCAGTTATTCAATTAAATTCAGTTATAAAATTAAATTAAAATCCCTCGTCCTGTTTCATTTTGGATCACCGGAGTATACATATTTTATTATTCTTTCTGTTTCTAGTGTTCTCAAATTTACAATCAGAATTGGTGAAATCACAAGAAATCTGTAATGTTCGTTCAACAGCGGAAAGCACACATAAATCGGCGGATGATGGCTTCTTTGACGTTCTGTCTCTTTTTCTGGAACGGTAATTGCATGTACTTAATGTCTTTTCAAGTATCGTGTGGAGACTGAAAGGACGAAGCAAAAAAGAAATCTAAGTAACTGGCATGTGTCCATATCCCTGACAAACGTTCTTAAAAATAAGATTATAAGAAGCAAAGAAATACAATGAAAAAAGGGACTTACACTTATTTAGCGATGAGAGGGAAACAAAAGAAATAGTGAATTCTGGGTAATGCGAATTGGTTATTCGCTTCTTTGTGATCGGTTCCTGATTTCTAGTAACCTCGTTTTCGAAACATTTCTTTTGCGTTCTAGGAAGTTGTACGCGGGAAAAAAAATGAAATGCTTATTCATCGTTTTTGCCCATTTTGTTTTTGGAAAAGATAAGGGTCCGTTTCTTTTTTCATTTTTTCAGAGTTTATAATTCATCATTGTTTCTGGTTTATTCTTTTGCCGGAGAATATTTTCTTCTTTCTTTATTAATTGTCTTTTCTCTATGAAACAATTTAATTGTTTTCTACGATTTGCTTTCGTTTTTTAAAGAATTACGTTTTTCATTTCATAATCTTTCTTCCCATTTTTTTAAAAAATTCAGTTAATGTTGACTAATAGGAGCTTTGTACAGTGAAAATCTAATGAGTCATACTTCATGAGGATGCAGCTTACCCTATTAATTTACTCTGACTCCCCTACATTGGTGTTTAAATTATACGGATTCACAAATGCATTCACCTTTCTTTCCATTTTTCTTTTTTTTCCTTATTTGCTGTTTTATTGATCTTTCCATTTGTCTATAAATTGTTTGTGTAGTTCTTTAGTTAATTAATAACCGTTTTCTTTTATTTCTTGCCTTCTCATTTAAAATTCTTAATTCATCATTTCTTTCTTTCCTTCTTTCTTTCCTTCTTTCTTTCTTTCTTTCCTTCTTTCTTTCTTTCTTTCTTTCCTTCCTTCTTTCTTTCTTTCCTTCTTTCTTTCTTTCCTTCCTTCTTTCTTTCTTTCCTTCTTTCTTTCTTTCTTTCCTTCTTTCTTTCTTTCTTTCTTTCTTCTTTCTTTCTTTCTTTCTTTCATAGATTCTTCATTTTGTTCTTTATTTATTTTTCTTCTCTTATTTTGTTCTACCATTTTATTAGGTTAGTGCAAAAATAATGACCTAATAATGTCGTTTTTTGACGTTAAAAATACATCAAAAAACGACATTATTACGTCATTATTTTGCACCAACATAATATTTCTCTTTTTCTTTCTTTCTTTTTTTTTTCTTTTTAACTACTTATTCATTTCCGTTATGTTTCCTTCTTTCTTTCCTTCTCTCTTGTTAATTTCCTTTGTACTCTCTTTCGTTTTCTTTTTTATTCTGTTCATTTTGTTCTATTTCTTTCTTTCTTTATTTATTACTCTCTTTCCTCTCATCTTCCGTTTCTTTTTATTCCATTTATCTGTTTTTGGGGGTTTCTTTTTTCTTTCTTACTTTTATTTTTATTGTCCTTTCTTTTACGTTATTCTTTTCTTATCAAGGATTTTTTTCTTTCATTGTTCTTATCTTAATTGGCTTGATAGAGCAAATTCTTTTGTCTGCTCACGCTGAAAAACCAACACATCTCGTGTCTTCCGACTGCCTTTCATATGATGTCTGGTACAAGGTGAAAAGATACACTGAGAATCAAAATCAGTGATTTAATGGTTCTCGAAACTGGATTGCTAATTACTATCAACGGTCAGATCACATATGAGCATTATATTACGAGTACTATTTCATTGGTAATACAGCGGTTAGTCAATCCCTTATGAGAAAACATTTCACCTTCAGTAACTGAACAGTTAGTATTGTTAGTGGTAGACATTTATATAATCATCCTCTTCAGTTTTTCAGGAACATATCCTTCGCAAGATCACCAAATGATATTGCTCAATGGAATATTGATTTAGGCCGTGTTTCTTTTTAGACATACAATAATGGTATTTGATTACAAGTGATTTTCTTTTCTTGTTTCATGTGATATACGATTTCGTTATTGCTACTGTTATAATTATTTGAGTTATGTGGATACAGTTATTTGGCAATGTTTTTGTTCGTGAATGTGTAGCGCCTGGTTATGATATTCAAGTCCCTTGCACTTAATTCGTTTCATGACATTGTTAATAATTGAGTTTAGAGAAATTTTGCATATCAGTATGGTAGTTTTCACGTTTCTAAACGTTTTGGATACCATGGTTGGAATCTACCAGAAAGCCTTGATCTGAGTGGTGAAGGGCGATTTCAAAATATCACGAGGGTTAGGTACATCCTTTGGCTTTGTAGAATCTTTCGATATTGGTGAAGATTACCTATATGGAGAGTTCTATTTTCAATTTATTTATCGTCTATGACAATTTAGTTATAATTGTTCCATATATAGATACAGTTGATATGTTTCTTCTTCTTCTTCTTCTTTCTTCTTCTTCTTCTTCTTCTTCTTCTTCTTCTTCTTTTTCATCTTCTTCTTCTTTTTCATCATCATCTTTGTCTTCTTCTTCTTCTTCTTCTTCTTCTTCTTCTTTTATCTTCATCTTTGTCTTCTTATTCTTCTTCTTTTTCATCATCGTCTTCTTCTTCTTCTATCAACCGTGTTTCTTCAGGACGGTTGCGAATATGGCTCTCCACAACTCCCTCCCCCTTGTAGCTTTTAATATATATTGTGTTTTCCTGTTAACGTCCGTTCTGTCTATGACGATAAACTACTCTCGCGTCCTGGGTAAGACGATAAATTACACGCGATTACCACCCCTAATTGCTGGTATTCCCAGGTCCACCCTGAACCGGTGTGATAGCACCTTTTACGGTCCAAGCTATGGGTAAATATTTGCCCTCATCACAAACTGGATTCAAACCACTATGAAAGTGTAAAAATTGGTTTCAATGCCAGCAATACGTATTACTAGCAATTAATTTTTGAGGAAAAAAAATATTACCAGTAATACATTTTTGAAGAAAAAATATTATTTACAATATATTTTAGAAGAAAAATATTACCAGCAATACATTTTTGAGGAAAATATATAGCAGTAATACATCTTTGAAAGAAAATATTACTAGCAATACATTTTTGGTAAAAAATATTACCAGCACTAAAATCGAGTTAGCATGAAATGACACATTGAGGTGTTGATATGCCGTAAAACAAAACAAACCACACCAGTTAACGATCACTGTTCTGTCATTCATTTGCTCAATGCACTTAAAGGATTATACGTTGATCGCCTATGGACTTTATTCTTTCTTGTAAGTATCATTTCTCAATTCCTCTTTCATAATGTGCAGTCGATTTGAAGCTCAGACCAGAGTCCCGTTTCGTTCTCAGGGTGCAACTTCATTCAATCAAACGTTTATGGCTTAAACATAACTTTTCGAGCAAGTTTTTTTTCCCCACGAAATAAAACCATGAGGATTTGCAGCAGTAAACAGATTTTATTTTCGCATTGTAACGTACTGCTATAAATAAACGAATAATAGATCTCGTTTAGACAAGAGGGATGAGAACAGTTCAGTTTTTGAGTATTCCTTTCCACTTCCTTCCCCGTAGCTATTTGAGGGCAAGGTCAACGCATTGGAATGACCAAATACGTATTTCAAAAAAATTAAGCAGAGTATTACGAGACAGGGGAATTTATTTGGTAACACAAAATGAGTACTGAGCTGCTACGTGATATCTATTCGTCTTTATGTCAGCGAATGTTGGACGGTCTCCTCAAAGATGAAGAAGATACTTGAGGCGGCTGAGGTATGTGTCTACAGAAGGATGTTAAGGATATCAGGTACTGATCGTGTGAGCAACAATGAGGTTTTCGAGAGGATACAAACAAGGAGGAAGCATATACTCAGCATCAGGAAGAGGCAGCTGAAATTTCTTGGACATTTCGCGGGCAGGTGCCAATGTCTTACAGACTTTCGCTTGTCAACTTCGTCAAAATAAATTAATTTATCTTCATTCAGTGACCTTCTTCATCCAAGACGGTTGTCATGTACTTGTGAAGTCCACTTTACTTACTGATAACCATCGTGGAAAATAAATGTTTAATCTATTTTTGTCAGAGGTCCTGTTGTTTTTTCATTTAATACCAGATAACCGGTATCACTACATTTCCAAAAAAATTTCAACTGTCTCCCTCTGATTTCAATTAAGTCATCCTCTTCGTTTCCATTTCTTCGAAACGTTCAGCATAATTCTAGAAACAAACATTTCTGTTATTTCAATATTTCAATTCATCCCTTCTTCAACCAGTGGTACAAATCGTCAGTACTCACACTCATATAATATTTCTTTTGTTTCTTACGTAATTCTACCGGTTATTAATACCTTGCTTAGATCCGAAGACATATTTGGATGGCCAAAGACGTATTTCAAAAGCTAGGAAGATCATTAAGAAACTGAAGGATTTCTTTCGTAACAAAGAAAAGTGTGCTGAGCTGCTACGTGACATCTGTTCTTCTTTACGGCAGAGAATGTTGGACTGTCTCCTCAAAGATGAAGAAGAGACTCGAAGCGGTTGAGGTATGGGTCTACAAAAGCATGCTAAGTATATCATGGACCGAGCGTATGAGCAACGATGAGGTTCTGGAGAGGATTCAAACAAGGAGGAAGCTTATATCAGGTCATCCCATATGTTCTGTCCGAATTTTAACTTTTTGTTAAAATGAACGAAATTTAAAGAGTATTTTATAATGTCTAAAATTATTTTTATGTTTAGATGCACTTAAACTGATCAAACTTTATTTCAGAGAACAATACAATTTTGTTTGATTAAAACCCTGCTAACATGGAAGTTCCCAAGAATCATTTGAGGCACATAATGCTTTATGAGTTCAAGAAAGGAAACTCAGCAGCCGAAGTGGCTAGAATCATTCACTCAGTTTATGGAGAGGAATGTGTGAATGAAAGAAATTGCAGAAGATGGTTTTCAAAATTCAGAGGTGGAGATTTCACCCTTGAAGATGAAGATTGAACCGGACGTCTAGTTGGGTTTGATGAAAAGCTTCTTGAAGCAGCCCTTGAAGAAAATCCTTCTTTATCAGTTGAGGAATTGGCAGTGGTTCTCAGTTCAAACTATACAACTGTTCATCGTCATCTTCAACAACTTGGAAAAGTTTCTAAACTTGGAAAATGGGTGCCTCATGAATTGCCTGAAAGCAACCTCAAATCCCGAGTTGACATCTGCTCTTATCTCCATTCTCGCCAACTTGTTTCACCTTTTTAGGATAGACTTGTGACTTGCGACGAAAAATAGATCTTTTATCGAAATGTTAAGTGTCGCAGACAGTGGCTTGGTAAAGGGGGAGGACCCCAGCCACAGCCGAGAAGGGAACTTCATGGGCAAAAGGTTCTTCTTTCAATGTGGTGGGATCGCCAAGTAATAATCCACTTTGAATTCTTACCACCGAATGCAACAATTAATGCTCAAATATACTGTCAGCAATTAGAGCGTTTGAACCAATGTTTGAGGAAAAAAGACCTGCTCTAGTGAGTCGAAAAGAGGTGATGTTTCATCAGGACAATGCGCGACCCCACACAGCAAGAATCACGTCACAAACGATCGAAGAACTTGGTTGGGAGAAAATTCCTCATCAACCTTATTCTCCCGATCTTGCTCCTTCAGACTACCATTTGTTTCGTAGCTGACAGAATCTTTTGGAAGAAACAGCTTTTGTAACACAAGAAGAGTTTAAAACTGACATTTGTGTGTTCTTCGAATCAAAGCCAAAAGAATTTTACAGTAATGGAATTAGTAAGCTTGTTAATAGATGGAAAGAAGTCATAGATAATCAGGGAAAATACATTGTTTATTGAATCTGTAATTAAAGTTGGTCACTTGTTTTCTTTATTCAAAATTCGGACAGAACTTATGGGATGACCTGATACTTAACATCAGGGAAGACAGCTTTAATTTATGGGACACGTAATGAGATAGTATGACTTAGGGTATCTGACACTCACAAGTCGAATAGAGGGAACACGATACAAGGGAAAGCAACGCATGACATACTTGGCGGGATTAAGTAAGTACATGACAGAACATGGTCGGGGGGGAGTAGCAAATGGACATAACTTATTGAGAGCTACAAGGGATAGTGGAATGTGGAGAGCCATGATCAACTACGTCCTGAATGGACACGGCACATACAATTATTTTATTTCTCTTTTGGAAGGGACATTTTGCTATCTCGGAAATCCTTCGGATCCCAGTTCTCTGTTAAAAAAAACTTCCAAGATATTTTAATTGAAATATTTGTTAGCTTTTTTCTATCTCCTATTTGTAATTTGCATGAACGCATATACCTTTTGCTAACGACAATGAATTCTATCTTCTTGTAATTGAGGTTTATTCCTATCTTCTCGCTTTCCCTCATTACATTATGTAGGAGTTTTTATAGTTTCCTTCCTATGTCTGCTATCAAAGTTGTGTCACCTGCACCTCATTTTCTTAACACTGTGTCCGCCAATTATGAATCGAGGTAGGAATTCCCTTGAGAATTGCCTCAATCTACTGGATGAATATATCCGGTGAGGTGATACATATTTGACGTACACCCATTTCGTTTTTTCTATACTTACTAAAATAATTTTTTTATTAATCAGCAGGCTCTTAGGTATCTCTATAGTTTCTAAATTATTCTAATATCCTTCCCAAATATATCAAGGTTACCTAGCAGTTCCAACATTTTCTTGTAACGTATTATCTGCTGCGTTGACAAATGGCATTGGGGAAGGAGAATATACCACTTGTCTAAGTCTGAAACAGAAGAATGAATTAAGATAAGTCTTTCCCAAAAATAATTTCTGATCTTCAATTGGAATGATAGCATAAAAATTGACACTTTGGTATCAATTAATAAAAAATACATCATCGATTTTGAACTGTCTAGTCTTTATTAACAGCCGATTCTAAATGTTCATTCTTTCATTTCTACTGTACAACATCATTTTATTTTCATTGCGATTGATATGTAACCAAGGATATGGACAATCTGACTGATTCCACTCTTTAAACCGATATTATATTTACTTATTTCAACCTAAGCGGGTCGATAATGCTTCTAAGACGAAAGAAGTTACTGGAAGTGAGAGAGTGATATATTATTGTGGAGAAAGATAAATAAAGGCATAGGTTGATCGATGTTCTATGCAAATTTTCGAAGATTGTATGTGGCAGAGAAACATGAAATCGGAAGTGTTCCACAGTCGAGTAGTGCTAAAAACGAAACTATAAGAATACAACTTAGAGCTCCTTCAATATAAAAGGAATTATTCCTATTCTACAATCAAGTAGACCGCTTAAATTCATGCAATTAAAGTGACAAGTGGGGAGATTCCACTAAGAGATTTGCTATGAAAATATTTATTGAAATGAGAGAGGGAAGCCACGACACGAATGTGATAAACTGACTGAAGTCGAGATGCCAAGTCAGGTCTGATAATATTACAGACTCTTCTATGGATTTTGTAGAAAATCTCGGGATATGTTGCACCAGATCGGATATGTTAACACTAGTCAATATGCGATAGAATTGCATATTTAAAAATTTGCAAGATGGACTTTGTAGAGAAAATACTGCCTGGCACGATATACTGAACAAAATTTTCTAAGACAAGACCTTGCAGTTAATTCAATATAATCACTGTACTTCATGTCAGTGGGAAAAGTGAGACCTAGAAAGCGCAATGAGTTACTACCACGTTGAGGCATCATCAGCCACGTTGACTGAAAGGTAAAATCTTTCTCCGTGATAGGTAAGTTTCTTTTTGGATGTGTCAGAATTTACAAGCCAATTCTTGCTCCAGTTAACAACAGATCAGAATTCATTGTCTAAACAGCTGCCATTTTTAATGTCTCGGGTTTGATGTATGTTATTATTAAGACAGCTGTAAATAGTTGTGCTTCCAGAAAAATGTCTATTAATTCTGGAAAATATGAGATTGAAATTCCGGTTTCTTCTCATATTCATAAACTTTCTTTATTTGGTTGATTCATTTTTTCTAAATTTCTTGTTCACTGTTTTGTTTTGTTTTGTTTTTGTTTTGTTTTTTTATAATATGCAAAACCGAAACCGAACAGTCAATGCTTAATATGCTTATTTTTTTTTCATTCATTCTGTAACTGCGCAGATTTTATCGTTCAATTTCAACATAAATGTACTTCATATTTTGTCTTTCTCTCTGTCTATCTTTCTTCCGTTCATCAGTTTGAAATGTTAGAAAAATTAATGTTATTATTATTTCTATTCTTGTTCCATTCTCTGTCTTTTCTAGTTTATCCTTTCTTTTTTGCTTTTTTTTTTATTTATCTCTGTTTTTATTACTGATTATTTTTCATTTTTTTCTATTTTATTTTTCAGTCTTTCTGCAGTTAATTTGTTTCTCTTCCTCGTAGATAATTTTCTTTCTTTCTTTATGGATATAATATTTCTTTTATACTTTGTTCCAGAATTTCATTTCATTATTTTTTATTCGTTTTTCATTTGATTCGTCATCGTTTATTTTTCTTTCATTCTTCTTGTATTTCGTTCCTCGTTTCATTCTACTTATCTTTCTTTCGTCTGCTTTTTTTATTATGCCAACAAACCTTACAACTATACTTCATGTACTTCACTTTTCCTTTTCTCAGAATTGTCCTCTGTAATTGCCAACGTTACCTTGAACTTTGTAAGAAATCATTGTTCTTTTTTTTTTTTTTCTTGTCGATATATTTGGTCTCCTCATTATTTCTCTATTAAACAGTTTCTTTCTTTATTTCTTCCCTACATCATTTCTTCTTTCTTTTTTCTTTCATTCTTCCTGTTTTCCATTCATCTATAAACTAGCACGCAGGCCTAACCACTACGGCGTTTTGTTTAGGTTGGTGCAAAAATAATGACGTAATAATGTCGTTTTTTGGCGTATTTTTAACGTCAGAAAACGACATTGTTACGTCTTTATTTTTGCACCAACCTAATAGTTTTCATTTTAAGATGTTTGTTTATTTTAGTTTGATTTAACATTTTTTATCCAATCATTTATTTTTCTGAATGTTGATTATTTATTCTTTTTAAATATAGTATTTTAGGAACTATTTTCTTTTAATTATTATGTCTCGAAATTATTTTACACGATGTGTTATTTTGTTCCTTCATTTTTGTTAATATTAGTTTCTCTTTCTTTTGATCCCCAAACGCTTCTTCATTCCTGTCAAATAAAATTTTTATTAATGTTTTTCTTCTTTATTTCCTATCTCTTACGTTTTTATCGCTTCTAAGTTTTCTTTTATTCTTTGATTCCAATTTCTTTCATGTATATATATATATATATATATATATGCATATATATGTACGTATATATAGAGAGCATACATATCTATCTATCTATCTATCTATATATATATATATATATATATATATATATATATATATATATATACACATACATATATATATATATATATATATATATATATATATATATATATATATATATATATATATGCCCAGAAAACAAGGTTTCACATCTAAATGTTCCATCAATTTTCATGCAATCATCATATAGGGGATTAGGAATACAAAGACTATATATATATATATATATATATATATATATATATATATATATATATATAAACATGAACGGTAATTGTTTGCAAAACAACGTACTATACAAAGGCACGATAAAATTACCAGATATTTCCTATGAAGCAAATAACTAATATATCTTTTCATGAACAATCTTTATGGCAATTTAAATAAAAACAATTAACAGTAGATTAAAAATTAATCATTTTTCTTGTTTATTAAAATTGGTAAATTTATTAATCTTTCTGACATATGTAACAAACTTTGGGGAGTTGAATTTGCTTAAATAAACAAAATGGAACATGACCCAAGAGTTTCGAGTTCTGTATAAATAAAACATTTCAGAGTTTAAGAAAACAATAAGGTATTTCAGTTCAAATTCGGCAATTTATTTTTTTACTTTTCATATATTTTATATACATATACATTTTTTTTAATTAACATTAGGTACATGAACTGTCATTTCTTTTTATCCTCCAAGTAACATGTTCACTTTTTCAACAAAAAAAAAAAAAAACTTGTAAAGCATTTGTAATATTAATATTCTATAATCTTTCTAGTTTATTAATCCCATCAACAGATTTGATAGCAAGGGAAGAAATTTAAATTTCATAGATTTTAAATTATAATAAATTAATTATAATTTTATAATATATTACAAATTGAATATTTTACAAAGGTGTCCAAAAGCTTTTTTTTTAAATAATTATATGCAATTTAGGGTTAAAAATAATAAGAAATTTAACGATCTTTTATTGTTTAGCCCAGTGTATGTGTTTCTAAGTATGAAATGTTTTATTCCAATGACTTATTTCAAACTCAGTTTAATTTTACTTGTTTGTGTGTGTGTGTGTGTGATTTTTGATATAATAAATTGTAAATGTATATGTGAGTCACTCAGGCTAAATAAAAACGTACACATATATCACAGACGTCCTTGCACACGCATACATAAATGGAATGAGAAAAAATTATTTTCTTTTACAAAATGCAGATTTTTTTTCTTACTTATATAATTCATTTTTTTTCTGGAATATATATATATTTTTTTTCTTCCAATTTTCCATATCAAAGAAACTTTAATTACAGTAACTTTGTATTACTCACTATCGAAGCACTTCCTTTATGGCCGTCTCTTTAACATTTCCTTTTTTACTCTTCTTTTCTATTTTTTTTTAAAAGCTCTCTAAATATTTATTTCCGTGTCGCTTTTTCTCCCCCACACCTTTTAAAATACTGCTACCTTTCCATGATGCCTACTGATTCTTCAGTCTGTTTATTTTGCTTCTATTCTTTTTTTACCTTTATTCCAACCCTTTTCTTTTTTGTTCCGCCATTTTTTTTAAATATTAACACATGCGCACTGGAATTCGTAAACACCACACTATTAGGAGCATTTATTTGATCTCTCTTTAAATAAGACAACAATCAAAGGTTATTCGAAATATATCTTGGTAAAAAAAAAATAACTTTAATTTTACATCATTTAATCACAAAGATGAAAGAAATAATAAATCAACACATACGTCAGATTTATAGATTTTATTGTTTCATGACTTTTGTTACTTTCTATCAAAGTACTTATCTCGGTTTTTCTTCAATCAGCGAAAATTAAACAGCACAATGCATATTTTGACACAGAAATATTTTAGTTGGAAGTTCCTGTCCTTCAACTGTCCTGGGTAGGACCATAAATTACATCCGCGTCCTGGGTAAGACGATAAAATATTAGGTTGGTGCAAAAATAATGACGTAATAATGTCGTTTTTTGACATATTTTTAAGATCAAAAAACGACATTATTACGTCATTATTTTTGCACCAATTTAATATATCCGACAGCAAGGCCTTTGACCAGAAGGTTTTGAGGAACGTGGAACGACCTCTTAATTGCTGGTGTTCCCAGGTCCACCGTTATCCGGAGTGGTAGAACCTGTCAGCGTCCTAGTTGTGAGCAAATAGTTAACCCTCAATAGGGGTCAAAACGCTATGAATTTTAATACCAGCAATACATTTTTGAAAAAAATATTAACAACAATAAAAATCTTGTCGGCATTAAATAACCCATTGACGTTGATATGTCGAAAATAAACCAAACCAAACCAAACCTGTTCTTTGAAGTCTGTGTGAAATAGACGAGTCCTTCCACCTTATCCTACAAAATAAATAAATAAATAAAAATATCAATGTGACAATGTCATTTGCTTTTTATCAAATTCTTTCTTAAAAAAGTTACAATTACATTATGAAAAACTAGTAACTTCGTCCTCCACTTCCGCCCTCCCCAAAAGTGTTAAATTGTCTCTCCCTTTACAACCCTTTTATATTTACCTTCACTCTTTAGTAATGTTTATTGTTTTTAAACAACGATGGTTGGAATAAATCAAAATGAAAAATGAATTCATAATTTTTTCTTGAGAATTTACAATAAAATACTAGATACTATTTAATGATTAGAGTGATTATTTACAAGAATAGTTTTATATTTACAATGTGCTAAATAATAATTCAATTATAACTAATGGAAATAAATATGAAAACAACGTTTATCCATACTTTTTTTAATCTTTACTAAACTATGAAAATGTGTGAACCAGGTATAAGGACATCTTTATTATTTACCACTATGACAAAGCAACAAGAACAACCGATGAATAATTATGGAACTCGTATGGTATGTTCTACGAAACCCGGCATATTCGCCAAACCATTCACTAACCGATTATGTTCAATGGGAAAAAAAACTTTGTTCAATAAAATTAATTTTCATATCAAAACTTTCAAAAGTTTCTTGAAATATATACCGAAAAGCAGCCTAAGAAGTGGCAACAAGTCATTTCAAAATAATGAAATTAACTGTATTTTGTTTTTAAACGAATAAACTTGAAAACAAATTTCAATTTCGAATCTCAACAAGCTTGGATAAATCAAGTGTGAGACCTTAAGTACATCGACTTTCAGGATCCATCTTCGGATTCGACACCCTTGTGAAAACCATAACACGGGGTGACTCAAGATCTGCGAGTGGAAAATAGCTAGACGAAACATTTCGATATCCATCAGAGATTGTACAAGCATGGCGTCAGGAGTCATTGTGACCCAGGGTTTGTGTGTACTGGCATTGTTCAAAGTTTTCACCATCCTCCATATTCAAATTAATCTCCCACCCTACACTCATATTCATATCACGCATCTTGATTTTTAACTCACGACCTTGGTTAGCTGTTAAGACTAGTAACAATTGAATACCATGCAAAAAAAAAAAAGAAAACAGATTATCAGCTATCGCCTCGAAATTGACAATTAAGTTGCCTTAGTATAGAATTGCTGTCTGTTAGAGAAAATATTTTTAAGGAGGGAAAAGACGGAAGATAAAGATTTATATTATATTTACAACATTGAAGGTTAAATTTAACGAAGACAGTTGCTCAAGCGATAAGTGCCATAGAAGAAACTATTAGCATAGTACTTACGGTTGCATCTAGTCATTTCAACTGTGAAATGATGAAATCTAGTACTGCGCTTAAATTCATAAAGTCTACGTACCATAGAGGAATATTTGTCGTAACAATTACCTGAAAAGTATTTATAGAAAAGTCACAAAGTAACTACAATATAGCGGTGGGAAAGGGACTAAAGCCGTAATGCCAAGTAAGAAAAAAACATTACAGATTCTTTATTGAGTTTTGTCAAGAATCCCTTAATATACATTGCAATGCCCTAAACTATATGCGGTAGCAATATCCAAAGCAAGAACAACTGGTACACTTTTGGGATGTCAACAATCCTAGTTATCACTTTCGTAATTCTAATAGTAGTAGAGACTTTGCAATCATGGATACAACTCTAGTACTCCGTCGAACAATGCTGGTGTCAGATGCTCTCGAATATTACTCGTACTAATAGTACTTGTTCGATAATACTCACTCGAATAGTAATCCCTATAGTGATCAGTAGAGAGAAATAGTATAGTGAATAGTATAAAGAATATGGGTCCGTATAGTAATAGAGGATAGTGTAGAAAGAATAATCGTATAGTGATCTGAATAGAGAACTATTATAGTGAAGAGAGTATAGTGATCCGTATAGTAATAGAGGATAGAGCAGAAATAGTGATCCAAATTTTTATAGAGGTTAGACTAGAAATGACGATCAGTTGGACGTCACGGCCCTTCCTGCATATGCGTTTCCTCTATGGTCACGGGGTCTACTTAATTCAATAAGGGGATCACCTGTGTTTGCTCACTGGTGATCTATATTCTAACTCAGTAGCCGGCAGAGACACTTTATTCCTATATAACATACACTTATATATATATATATATATATATATATATATATATGTGTGTGTGTGTGTGTGTCTGTGTGTGTGCATGTGTGTGTGTAAGATAGACACTGACGAGAAAGCATGTCTATACCGATAGAGTGAAGCAGTTTCCATAGCTGCGAATCTATCATTTTATTTCAATATAATCTTTCAACTTTAAGTCTGGGGAAAGCGTTAGTCCAAGAAAGAGCAATGCGCCACTATTCAGGAGGTTACCATCAGCCATGCTGATGGGAATTAAAAGGATTTCTCCCAGACGATTAAAAGCAGTTTCATTTTGGAGGCGTTCAAATTAAAAAGACATTCATTGCCAGTAGTAACAAAAGTATGTAGTTCATTTTTAATATCAGCTACCAATTTGACCTTATCGTACCACTCACAGACTTACTATTTTACCTGTAATAACCCATTATGTTCTTCATTAGTTCTTATTTGTCCGTTCACATATCCAATCAAGTAAAAGTTCAAGAACTTTTTTTTACATGACTCCATATTTAATATTATTTTTATGTCATTCTATACTTAAATAATGGTATAGATGTTTATTGAGTGCATTCATTTTATTTCTGTATAAGTTATTTTTTTTTGTATCTTCCAATCTGTAATATTCAATGCCTTGTATAGTCTTTGATAATATTCAGAGGAGTTTTTCATATATTGAGCTGGCAGTAAACTGTATTTTTCTGTTTCCGTCTTTCGTGATTTCGTGTGTCGATCCGTAGTGCCATTTTTTTTTTACAACGCATATTGTCTAATTTACCAAATGGTAGAAAGTATTCGATGAATTATATTCGAAGCAATATGTGATATTGATGTAAAAAAGATAATCAATTTTCTTTTCTCTGATCGTTTGTGAATGTGTTCTATTTTCCTCCATATATCGAGAGGCTGTTGTAATATCCAGAGAAATAACATTAAACAGATTATAATAGCTATGGCTCAATGGTGAGGGTAACAACTACAGACATCTTGAGGCTCTTAAAGAGCTGAACGGATTTTATTTTAACTCTCCGTATAAGAGAGATCTGATTATTTAACTATTCCATACCACATCACAAACGAATCTGCTTATGGAAAATGTTCTACTAGGCAAAGGATGAAAAGATAAATTCTGTGACCTGGCCTCTAAACGTCCAGGCAACATAAAAACGACACGAAACTTGGTGAGCTTAACTTTATTCAAAGCTTACCGCTGGATCCGTTTTGCTCTCAGCATTGTCTAGTCGGACCGGAAGTTCTTACAATCGTCATAAAAAAAATGATGAACATTATTGTTGCTATTTATAGAAAAAGAATGATTACTTCTATCAATCCAAATCATATTGTACTGATGATAAGGAGGCGACAATGCCGATTACAGTGGTATTCATGGGGGAGAATAATATGCGAAAAAAAAAACAACATCCTCTATGGAGTAATGCCAGAAAATTACACAAAGTAACTTTTTCCTAAACAATGTATCATCTGGAATTGGAATCGAACCAGTGGCGCCGGATGCCCATAATAAATCATGGAAATTCAGGATGTATAAGTAGTAAGAATTAATGACTCCAGATACCTCGGTCTGTTATGTGCCATGCGTGATACATCCTTAGGTGATCATGTATCTTTCGATACATGACTGACGAAGCATATTTTTTCCGCGGTATGTTGTCTTTTCATTCTGCTGAAGACCAGTTGCTATCCAATGCTATAGAACCCGTTCTGTCCTGCTATTTATCCTTACCTCGGGGAAAAGAAAAGGATTCATACCTTTCCCAAGGTTTTTTTTTTTTTAAGCATTTCACCCCAAGCAAGGCGGGAAGTAACTAGGACGCAAGGGGTTACATAAAATTTAGAGCAAGATCAGATAGGAGTGATAGTAGAGAGTATGAGGAGAAGGGTAGTGGATAGATCAAGGCGATGTCGATTGACATTACATTTGAATAGTTGGAGATTATAGCTCTCAGGGAAACAGGAATAGCGAAGGGAGTTCCACAGGCGAGAGGTGCGAGACATGAAGCTATTCGAGTAGAATAGACGGCTACATTTAGGAGTTTTGACAGTGGAGGGGTGAGAGCAGGATGCCAGCCTCGTAGGGCACTTGAACTCTTGACGACTGGGAACCAGCGAATGCAGCTCCTCGGAGAAATTTCCATGAAAGTATTTGTAGAACAGACAGAGGGAGGCGACGGCGCGTCTGTGAGAAAGTGACTGTAGACGAGATGCCAGAACAGGGCCTACTACATTGCATATCCGCCACTGGAGCCTATCAAGAACCCCGAGGCAAACAGAAGGGGCACCAGACCATATATGGCAGCAATACTCCATGCAAGGGCGAATGCATTAGCACATAAGTGAATGTAAAGGATTCAACTGGTAAGTCAGTTCAGTCAGTTATGTACCATGCGTGATACTCACTTAGCCGATCATGTATCTTTCAATACATAACTGACGCAGCAGATTTTTCCCGCAGTAGGTTGCCATTTCTCTCTGCTGTAAACCAGTTGTTATCCAAGGCTATAGAATCCGGTCTGTCCTGCTATTTACCCATAGCTGGATAGAGAAGTACAGGATTCATACCTTTCCCAAGGGTATTGGCACGTAAGTAAATGCAATAGATTCGACTGGAATTCGAATTCGGCTCACCGATTCCACAATCTGACCCGCTATTACACCACCTTGTTTATATATATTATGACAAATGTATAAGAGAAAAGGGAAATGATCATACAATAAATTTTGCTAGAGGTAGTTTCGCCCAAACCCGCAAGTAGCTACAAAACCGAAAATATTGATATAAAAACTCGATTCACGTTCTTAAATAGGTATTAAAAATCATATGTCATTCCGGTCGCAATGGTGAGTTTGTAGAAACAGAGATAAAAAAAGAAGCGAAATCTTTTGCAGAGACGGGGATTCTAGAATTATTCACCTCCCTAGTTATAAAAGACACCAACTGTTGACAATGGAAACGAGTGTTGTGTGTACTATAAGAGGAGGGCGGATCCACCCACTGGGTATTACTTCTGTCGGAGCCTAGAATTGTTGTAAACTTTGCTGTTAACTGCGTCTACTAGGCGATAGACAGCAACAACCGACTTTTTTGCAATTCTAAACTGAAAGGTGCTTTTAGTCGCTATCATCGCTCTACCACGGTTAACCACTTGTTATCAACATATGCTTGAAAACGCAACATAGGCTTTCCTGATGGAGACATTCGTAAGTTTATTTTGCTTCTATTTTCTTTATTTTTATTTATTCCAAACATTTCCTTTGTCGTTCCGTCACATGTTTTTGTTTTTTTTTTACACATGCGCAATGAAATTCGTAAACACCACAATAATAGGAGCATTTATTTGATTCTCTGTTTAAATTAGACAACAATCAAAGGTTATTCGAAATATATCTTGGTAAAAAAATACATAACTTTAATTTTAAATCATTTAATCAGTAAGATGAAAGGAATAACTACACACAAATGTCACAATTATAGATTTTATTGTTTCCTGACATTTGTTCCTATCTATCAAAGTATTAGGTTGGTGCAAAAATAATGTCGTTTTCTCACATATGTTACTATGTGAGAAAACGACATTATTTTTGCACCAACCTAATACTAAGGTCGGTTTTTCTTCAATCAGCGAAAATTAAACAGCACAATGCATATTTTGACACAAAAAAGATTTTAGATCGAAGTTCCTGCCTTTCGACCGTCCTGGGTATGACGATGTTCCCAGCTGCACCCTGACTCGGAGTGGTAGCATCTGTCAGAAACATAACTAAACGGTTATCAGTGCACAACTAAATTCTCAGTTTAATGATTAAACATGATTTTGTACAAATGCACTCTGTAGATGTTCGAACTGCGTGGACGGTCGCTAGAGAATCACAAAAAATAGAACCAAATGGAAGAAATCATATCTCTTGAAAATATTTAACAATAGAAAAAAAAAAAAATGGATATCACGTGTGACATGAAGTGAGAAAAATGACCAAGACAAGCCGGCGAGGTTCCATAGCTTATTATAACTCTGTTCAGAAAGAAGAAACCACAAATACAGGAAAGTTAAGACCAGTTGCTAGATTCCTGAAAAATAATATACATATTTTACACGCTGCTTCTGAAAATAACACAGTCTGCTCATCCAGTTTATGCCAAATGCTTTCTGAAAGGAAAACGCAAATATCCCGATTATGATTTCAACGGATATGCATTGTACTTATTTCAGAAAAAAAAAAGAAAAAAAAAACTTAAGTTTAGAGTTAGACACTGATACTTTCCGACGACTATTGCTTTATTTTTAATATCCATCAAAATATGATGACTTATATACTCTCTGGACATTAGACACACTATATATATATATATATATATATATATATATATATATATATATATATATATATTCCCCTTCCCTCGTTACAAGTATATACACTTGTTTGTTATTTTAGTGTGTTCCCCCTTTTTGCTCTTTCTTGTCGTTACTATTCTTTTCGTTAATTAATTATCCAACGATTACCTCCTGATGAGATGTTGGTTGAAAGGGCCTTACAGCCTTTTAAAATTAAAATCAATACATTCCTTGTTTTTAAAATTATATATATATATATATATATATATATATATATATATATATATATATGTATATATAGGCCACCTGTCGATTGCATCAAGCATGAAACAGACTGTCGCCTCTAATTGTTGACTTCTATGTTCACTTTTATTTTTATATATATATATATATATATATATATATATATATATATATATATATATATATAAAACTTTTCGGGTATGACAATAAACTACGCCCGCGCCCGACGGTAAGGCCTCTGATCAGGAGGTTTTGAGGAGCGTGGTATTTATCTCTTAATTGCTGGTGTTCCCAGGTCCACCATGGCCTGGGGTGGTAGTGCCTGTTAGGACCCATCAATGAATAAATAGTTAACCCCAAAAGTAGCGTCAAACACTAAGAATGTGTAAAAACAGGTTTTAATATCAGGATTATTTTCAGCAATACATTTTTGAAAGAAAAATTATTACCAGCAATAAAAATCTTGTCGGCGTTAAATATCCCATTGCGGTTGATATGCCATAAAGCAAACCAAACCATTCCACACACACACACACACACACACACACACACACACACACACACACACACACACACACACACACATATATATATATATATATATATAAATATATATATTGTTAGAAATATTCTAAGCATGGACGAATGACAGAATTAGATATGTGAGATGGATTATGGTGAGTAAGATTAACTCACACGGCATAGGGAGCCAACTCTCGTAGCAGCTGAACCAAGAAACTAAGTCGTAATAATGTCGTTTTTTGACGTTAAAAATACGTCAAAAAACGACATTGTTACGTCATATTCTTTGCCCAACCTAATATTTTAAATATAAGTGAGTCTACCGTTCCTTCCGGCTTTGCGACTAGGATTCTGAATACATTTCATATTTATACACAATATATATATAAAGTTGTAGCCTATGTTTGTTTGCTGCTTGTTATCGAATTTCTTCTAGATTTTGGAGATAGACCCCTATAACAATATATATTCTGAAACCACCTTACCAAGGATACTTGGATAAGTATATTTTATTTTGTTCAAAGGGAGTCCCCCGGGGTGGAGATACAACTCCAATTTTTTCCCCTTTAATTTAAATTAAATTTCAATTTAAACAAGGGAATGGCTCCTACCCTAAATATAGAAGGAGAAAGCCAGAAGATGGAGGTGACACCGGCAAGATCATGAGAAAATATGGACTTCAAGATAAAGAAATATTTAATATTTATTAGATGCAATACTTGATTGATTGAATTAATGAGTAGATTGCCTAACAAATTTGTTTTGACATGTCAACTATCATATCAATTTCGAAATCTGCTCATTAATTTAATCAAACAAGTATTGCATCTAATAAATATTAAAGGGGTCGTATCAAGTTTTTTTTCACCCCCGCTACTGAATTATCCACTTTGATTTAAATTTAAATTTAAATTTAAACAAGGGAATGACTCCTGTGGAAATACAGGAGAAAGTCAGAAGATGGAGGTCAAATCACCAAGATCATTGAGTAATATTGAAATGCAGCATTTTCCTCCACAATTTATAACATTTAAAATCAATCTTATTTTCTTAACAAAATGTGTGACACGCTTCAAGGCGCGGGTAATTCGGCTAGTAAACTGATGATATAGATGTTCAAAATTGTCATTATTCTTTGGAGAAATTTGGGGTGACTCGACATTCTGAAACTCCCGTGGGTTATTCAGAAAACATATCACATTTCTATCATAAGAAATGGATTATGTTCTTATTTATTGTTACACTGCTTAGAATGAATTTGCGTATATTTTGTTATCGTCTCTTGAGAATTGATCGAAAATATAATAAAATTGTTGGAATTAATTTACATATAGTTTGTTACCAAAGTAGACTATTTTACATATAATATACAAATGAATTAATTGGTCTGATCAAAATATAGGGTTTCTATGGCCATGATAAAGGACCTAATGTGCACAGAGAAACGCCGCTTAGCACAGACTGACCTCAGCGTCTGTCATGCCTACGCAGTAAATTATAACGTTCACGCCCACTTCTCTTGTGTATATGACTGCTTAGAAAAATAGTGTGTACAGTGCTATCGTATCACCACACCACAGGTGTACAATCAGTGATGGATAGCGGATCCGATTTTGGTGCTTTACAAAATTCACCATGTACGACAAGTGCCATGTTCCCCAGATTACGCCCACTTGCAACTTCTTTTATAGTAAGATCCTCCTTGAAAGGAACAAGAAACCAAGATGTCGAAGAAATACATGTTAATACAGCAAGTTAGCTGCCTCTTCTCTGTAAAAAGAAAAGAAGATCCAGAGATGCATCCGTCCATGGAAATGATGCTAGATAATGTCTGTAGCTATTCTGAACGATATCAAATTCAGAATTCATATGCGTTGTAGTTTAGTTTTTATAGTCCCGATAGTTTTTGATCCAATCTCGTATTAGAATCCACTGACTCTACGCCTTGCCGCCATCTTACGATATTTCATACACAACATACTACTTAATTTTTGAAATAATTTACATATATCATGTTGGCCTATGATATTCTACCTATAATATATTAACAAAGTAATCGAAAATTTAAACTTATCTTTTTCGAATCTATTGTCCTACAATAACTACAATGTACAAGGTATGTAATCGGATATGACCGCAATCTATATTGGTGGTATCCAATGATATTTAAGCTAGAATATACTAATTAAGTTACAAAAAATAATTCACTTCTACCATAGTATCTTTTCCCGCTAATTGACCGAGAATATATTAAGGTTATAATAGATGATCCTTCGTACCAATTATGGTATTATATCCATACATTATTCCTGAGATGAGCTATTAAGTACACTATTTACAATTGTCCCCCTCTTTGTCGACATATTTATTACAACGTTTCGGCCGTTGTTCGCTCCGGCCTACTTCATGTAGTTGGAATGTCGAACTGAACCCTTTATTTCGCTCGCTGGGGTACACTGTCCTAGTTTCACGTGCTATGTTTTAATAGATGTCAATTGTCAGTTATCTCCTGTTAATTCCCCTCTCCAAGTTATCCACTGCCTTAACTGGGTATTGACCTCACACTCTTTGGTTCCTTTCGCTGACGCCTTTATCCACTGTACCATGTGTACTTGAGGACCCCAGTGAGCGAAATAAGGGGTTCAGTTCGACATTAAAACCACCTGAATAAGTCCGGAGCGTACAACGGCCGAAACCTTGTAATAAATATGGCGACAGAGATGAGGACAATAGTCTGAATAATGTAAATAGTATTATATCAATAGATTTTATATATAATAAAATACATAAATAATCTGTACAGGTTTATATATATATATATATATATATATATATATATATATATATATATATATATATATATATATATAATTTATTTAGAAATTTTATAACATAAATATGTTATAAAATCACTACAAAAATAGCCATTTTGTTTCAACACCCCTGGTGTCTCATCAAGTGATGATGTTGAATGCAAAATAAATGGTTTTAAAAGTTTCAAATTAATTAATAATCCTTCACAAGGGAAAAACATTGTTCCAAAAGATTGAATGACTAATCAAAATACAAGAATAGGAAAATTCAAAAAGCCTGACAACGAAGTCATGTTATAATAGCTATTCAGATTGTTAAAATACGGGTAAAATTAAAAAAAAGAATTCATTCTAACCAATAATTATTAAATTATATGATAGAATTTTATATTAAAATTAAAAACAGAATAGTAATTGTTGGTTTTTGGAATTCATTCCGTATACACCAATTATATACTTGGGTATTTGGTTGTTAATATCTCGCGATAGGTAACCTAGGAATGAAACTAGAACTAGGTAAGTAATTACAATTATCTTGCATCTATTTGCGTAGGGCCTCGCAACAAATTAATAGGTAGTTTTCACGTAGTCTCCCCCAGGGTGACACAAGGTCGGGTTTAATTTTGGAATCTGGACGCATACACCCGATCAAAGACAAGAATGTCAACAGTTGGTTGCAATGACATCGATACGACTACCAATCCCCATCTCGAGTGAAATGATGGGTACAGCTACGGGCAGCTGTTCTCTGAAACAAAGGTGACTTTTTGTATGTTTTTCCCCTCTGTCCGCAGACAGAGACATAAGTGTGTTTCACTCAGCCTATAGACAGAGCCGCATATAGGAACTATCCGGCATATTTATTTACTTGACCCCCACCGCCACTGAGTCAGGTTGTGACAGAAGGTCGGTTTTTAGCGTGGGTACCCGAGTGTTTTCACTCGGGCCGTTGGTCTAAGCTGGTCTTAGCTGGTCTTAGCTGGTCCAAGCTAGTCCTAGCTGGTCTTGGCTTGTCCTAGCTGGTCCAGGCCGGAGCCGGTCCAAGCTAGTCCTAGCCGTGATACCACCAGCCCAGGGACGAGCCCTGTGCCAGGTAAGTATCACCTAGCATAGTAGGTATGTTATCGGCTTTAATCTATGCAAGTAGCTTGGTGATATATCATAATATGACTTATATATACTACCTATGAAAAGAGATTTCATTTGCATATAACATTTCAGTGTCTCACAAAGTTTATCGTTGCACAGTTAATTTTCGGTGGAAATCAGAGTAAAAGTTTTCTCTATTTTTAGAGGTGAGAAGAAACCTCTCCTGGGGATTCCAACCATACGGTAGCACCTCTCTTACTGCGTTAAGAGAAGTGTCGGTGTAATATCTGTCACCATGACAGTGGTCGCAGAAATTGGGCAAAAATGTGTTGTCCTTGGCTCATATCTATAATTATACGTTTGGTGCTCTTCATGTAAAATTGATCTTGTGCCGCATCCTACCTTACCGCGGAGGCCGGGTAAATATACATAGTCTATTCGAAGTGTGTGTGGCATTCTATTAAAAAGAATACCCAGTATCAACTTACTTCGCCTAGACAATACAAACAGTAAAAAGAAAAAAACTGTTACACATATTATGAACCTTGACGGTGTCCACTGACGTGAATTCTAATAGTCTTTAAGAATCTCTTGATCCAATGTTCAGCTAATCCAAATATAATCTTGACTTAGATTTCACGAGATATTACAACAGGCTAAATCTTTTTTTTTTTAAATATCCGTTAAGCGACATCTTAAGAGCGACGAAAGCCATTTGTTCCACTAGCATCCTGCATGAACCATAATTCCACTATGACCTTTTGTTGCTTGGATTATTCAACAAAATGACTTACTCTCCGAGGATTTGTTCTCTTTTGAGCATTCGGCGCACGCAAGTGTCTCTTTTAGACAATTGTCTCTAAATTTAAAAGATTCTGTAGTTTGAGTCACGATATTGTGCTTCTTCGATACTCAAGAGCTGACTGGGATGGCTACGGATCTTTTATTCATAAGGTTTTCTCTCATTTATGAGTGAATTATTACCGATGCTGAGTTTTTAATTCCTTTCAAAAAGGATCAGTAAAGTCCGAACAATCTACATTAATACGTCATCCTATTTCTATTGGCCCTGGCTCTTCAGAACTTTGACGATTATGGCCTTCCATATCTTCTGTCTTTTCTATCACTTTGAACATGTTTCGCTATATCTTAAAAACCATGTTCTCCTGTCCATTTAAACAAGATCGTTAGTTCGAGAATGTGCTGTTTTCCGCTTATAGCCATTTCGTTATGTGATTATCACGTTTTTCAAGCCTTTATTTTACGCATTGAAATTTCAACTGTCACCTTCGGATGTTAATTATAAGAGTATATTTCGCAACAATTTTCTCTAAAACTTCTTGATTGCTCACATGTTCAGACCATGGTATTCTAAGCATCCTGCTATAAGAACACATTTGTGTTGTGTCAAGGTTTCTCTTCATCTGAGAGAATATTGTACAGAATTCACATCTATATACGAGAGCTAATATTATATAACAAATCATTACTATTTTCTTCGTTTCTGCTTTTGATGCGAGCACGCAAACAAACCTAGTCCGATGAAGTCCTATGAGATAAAACGCGTCACACGAAAACTTTTTTATTTTATTTTTTCTTACATATCTCCTCCAAATCTAATCTAGATCTTCAATCGTAATCAACTCGGGCTGCTCGGTTAGTGAATGCCAAATGTTTCCTTGTAGAGAATAGGCTAATATTACCATTTCCAATCATCAAAGAATTGTAATTCTATCTGCATCTAAGAATTGTAATCCTATCTGCATCTAAGAATTGTCATTCTAGCTGCATCTAAGAATTGTAATTCTAGCTGCATCTAAGAATTATAATTCTTGCTGCAGCCAGGTTTTTCTCGAACACAGAGCATTTTAAGAAATGATTTATTGATGTAAACTCATATTATTAGACATTCATCAATTTATTGGATATCAATTTGTATGAGATTTGGTTTGCTTAGACTCAGCTAAAAGAACCATTGGAATTTTCTATAGTTCTTTGCAATGAATTTCAGAATCGTATATGTTGTTTGCATTCTATGCAAGCTCATGCTCTACATTCATTTTAAACTAATTTGGTTTCCAGGAACTATTTAATCTGCCAATATATCATCTGAAAGCATTTACTTAGAAGCCTCCTGAGTAGATAACCCGTGTCATTTTGCTGATCTTAGCAAATTAGATGTAATATGGTTTGCTGTTTCCTGTGCTGCTTTAGATAAATCTTCATTGTATCTGTTGACATTTTTAATGTATAATTTTGTATTCATAAGCTGACAATTTCCATGTTAAGAAATATCTTTATGGTAATTTCAGATTCGTGCTCCGAGCCAAGTACAGCAGAGGAACATTACGTAAATTTTATGGGATTTAAATCTAGCAGACATAGTGTTAGAATAGGTTTTAAAAAAATAATTGATAGTAGAGAATTTCCGTCTATATATCTGAGATGAGATACTACGGTTAACTATATTATTTACATGACTCGGACTGTTATCCTCAAAGCCATATTCACAACGCATCGTTCGTTCTACGCTCCAGCCATATTTAGGAGATTGGAATTTTGAAAAGAACCCTTTATTTCATCCACGAGGGTAGATTATTCTAGTTCCGTGTACCATGCCTCAGTTATTTTCATTTAACTAAGCTCTCAATTGTTGATTCATATGGCCTGGTATTGAACTCGCAACTCTTTGGGTCTAGTCACCAAAGTCTTTGTCCAATGGGACAGGTGTCCTTGAGGACAGATGTGTATGAATTTTTGTGACTTATACAACAAATGTCGCAGCAACAATATTTTTAACCAGTGTTCATATTGCAGTTTTTTCTTTCTATTCACTGCGTTCTTTAGCGCTCCTTATTATTGGTTACCATATTGTATTCATTGCTAGGCCACAAAAATCCCCTGAGCCGACTAAGCATTTACAAATGAGAAGGATACATTTTATTTCTTTCCACAATGTCTGCAGGAGTATCTATAAAACCGACATTTAGCGAAAACATTGTTGAAAATATTGTGCAAAGGGAGAATAGATATTAAAAATTCTCAGTTGTATACAAAAACGATTAAATTGAGTTAAAAGAAAAGAGTGTGAAATGGAGTGGCGTAGTAGACGCAGTGCTAATCTACTTATTACTAACACTATTGTTTTGTATATAATTCAATATACTTGTTCAATCTGCCATCGTCTTCCATGTCTTTCTTTCTGGACCCTAAATAGGCAACAACAGTAAATAATATATTTGAATTAAATCCGTAGTTAAGTTATTGTAAATAATTTTAATAGCTACAATAGCAATGTTTAGCATCATTTCCCCAATATACTGGAACGAATATGTTTAAACTTATGGAAAAACTCAATATTTTGTATTCGAAAGCAAAATGTAAAAACAAAGTCCACTATTGGACGAGCAATTCACACGATTTAATTGATATGTGCAATGTGCCCAATCGAAAGCGATGATACGCACCAATATTTATGGACAGGATATTTGAAAGAATACACAATGTTTCAGCGACAAAATGTCAAATGATTTTCATGCGATTAAAACTAAATGCATAACGATGAGAGTAATGATAGTAAAATGGAAAGCTAAAACAGTACACCAATTAGGAGTAGATAGGTTCGCCTGTTGTCCGTTTTACAGTCCTCACCGGAAGTAATTTCTCTTTTGTCTCCTGTTTCGGATTGAGTTTCCGGTTATTCGTAAACAATTCTCATTGCATTTCATATATAGTAACTCCTGGTACCGTTGACGCATTATTCTCTTAACACGGTTGAATTGGCTGAATAAATGTGAAAGAGAGCTTATAAATATTTTTGAGTGATACTGACAATGACACACGCACACACACAAATATATATATATATATATATATATATATATATATATATATATATATATATATATATGCGATCGATGTTTATGAAATTATAATAGTCTCATTCGCATGAAAAAAAGATTTAAAATAATGGAAGCACTAATAAAAAAATAAAAAAAAACGGAAAAAAAACCCAAAAACTAACACTCAGTAATATTCACTATGACATGGACACATTTTGGTGACTGTGTTCGGAAAATAAAATATTCGCATAACTTTATCAACATAGAAATCAAATACACATATTCAGTTTAAAAAATCAAAATCGTCCCCGATAATAGCTAATAAAATAAACGAATTCTCTACAATATGTAGAACTTTTGGACAGTTTTCGGCACTTTGTGTCTAGAAAAAAAAATACTTCTGCAAGCACAAGAAAAATTACATAAAAGTTTACCCATCGTCTTTCGCGAAACATGTATAAGTGCGATTGCTACCCCAAATACAATATATATATATATATATATATATATATATATATATATATATATATATATATATATATATATATATATATATATATATATATAAATTTAAAAAAAGGATTTAGGTGAAATAAATTATCGTAATGGTACCTTAAAGTGGTTTGTTTTTCATTATATATATATATATATATATATATATATATATATATATATATTCAGTATTAATTCAAGAATAATAAATAGCATAAGAACTAGAGGACATCTCAAGAAATGAATGGAACAGATAAAGTCGACAACCTGTTGATTAAAGAACGGTTCAATTCTGAATATCCTGTAGTTTACTCGTAATATATGCAACTATAGAAGCCCGGAGACCACAACGGCCGGCAATTCGTGATAAAAAAGATGTGGACAATATTTCACATGAACATATTGTATATAAAAAAAAAAGAAAAAAGCGAACATTATTAACCACAATTTAGATCATACATGTAAATTCGTATTGTAAGACGTGTATTAATTTCTGACAACACCTAATAATTTCTTTCTTGCTTTTCACTACATTTCTATAGGACAACGATTCTAAGAGAATTTTCATTATGCATATAATATCCCTATTCTGTTCGGAATTGCACTGACAATTCATTTCATGCGTGCTTTCAATGCATCCCTATAATAAAAGCATTGTACATTTAAAATTGCCATTTTTTATAAGGCTTTGTCATCCTAGTAAATAGCAGCTCGTATTGATGTATTTCAGTTTTGGGCTTACATTACATTATATTTAATAGTATTTGAGTAGCAGTAATATCTAATATTTACACTGCTGATTTTCAAGGAAGTATAAATCATCTTACTTTAGAATCTGATTTAAAAATGCCTCGTTGAATCTTTTTCGTTTATCTTGATTAACTGGAAAAAACGAAAGAGGTTGTCACACTTGTTTATAGAAATATTTCATGGTAACTACTCTGAGGAAATGTTGTTCCCGGGTGCTCCAACTACGTGAATTTAAGTATACAACTAGGTCCCACCCGTTTTATGATGTAATAACTAAATGCAAATACCACTTTTCCTTTAACAGTGTATTTTATCGCACCTCCCGCATGTGGAACTCTCTTCCGTTTTCCACAAAAAATAACTCCCAAAACTCACCAATTAACAACTTAATATTTCAACCAATGACGACAAAAGAACAGACATACTGCTCTTAAAATAAAAAAGAATTCCAAATAATGCTAACAAAATGAACAATCATTTTTTAGTTAATTCCATTTAATAAAATAATTCTAAACTTAAAACATTTGAATGCACGCAAAACCATAGTCAGAACAAATTTCAAGCTAATAACAGTACATAGAAATCACCGTGAGAATGCCCGACAAATGATGCCGTCAGTCTATCTTTTTCAAAACAATTTACCATTGCGTTACGTACGCGAAATGGAGCCTCAGCGCACCCAAACAGCTGCCAGACATACAACATTTGGATGAACACTAAAACACAAAAGAATGCCAATCAAAATCAATAGATTTCCGCAAATGGTTCTAAAATTTTGTAAAAAGTCAAAATAAAATAAAATCGGTCTTCACTCTCAAATTTTTCATCAAAATTGACGTTGTTAAACCAGTGTGTATGCGTGTGTTTGTGTGTGTTCATTGGTATTTCCTTCTCTTTTTTTTCTTATCTATTCGTCCTTTGTAAATATATAGTTCTTATCTGTCCATCCCAAAATGCCGTCGGTCTTTCTTTTTCAAACAATTTTCCATTCGGCATGCAACTACCAGTACACTTACAGGTTTTGTTTTTTTCTAGATGTTTTTTCGTCATTATTTCTTATTTTTGTTTGCTGTTTAGATATGTATGTGGTTAGTTGAACATAGTAATATCCTCGTACATTCAGTTAGTTTTTTTGTCTTTATGTCCCTATTACTTTTTTAATCGTATTCGCATTTTTTGAGTCCTTAGATGAAAATCTTCTCCGAACTTTTCCATGTTGTGTTGCAACCCTCTTCTATACCCAGCTCCATTCAAGGATGTCTCGGTAACTGCGTCAAATATGTCTTTGTTGCATTGGCCCCTCCTGGTGTAATGGTGGTGGTCACTGCGCCTAATTAATAAAATGTTGTACATTTTGTATCTCTCTCTCTCTCTCTCTCTCTCTCTCTCTTCTCTCCTAATCTCCCGGTCGATTTCTGAAATAGTTTGGGGTCCAGAAATGAAAAAAACATCAAATATATGACCGCAAACCCTTCGTTTTGGATTTTATTAAAGTTAACATTTATGGTAGATGCTATTAAATGAGCTATCCAATATACACTCCAAAAATATTTATTACTATACTTCGTAGTGCCACAGATCCTGTCTCAACAAAGCGACGATAAACACCAAGCAAAGCTAGGGTGTCACGGCTACCTTCTGTCCAGAAACGGAATCTGATATAGGCCATTAAAATTCGCGCGGTTGTATGTAAAAACTGTATCTGATTGCTCACGATATAAATATTCAGTGATTGTTTAACGGAACACTCTTCGGTTAACTACACAGGTTAAACTTTGAAGACATGCTAGTCACTAATGTAAATGAATGACAAATGTAACTTAGCCTAAAGGTCAACACACCGCCATCTACCGCAAACGTAATAACTCAAAAACTAGAGATTTGCGGACATATGTACATATTAAAGTGTGTAAAATATTCTTCATCCACCTATATATATATATATATATGTGTGTGTGTGTGTGTGTGTGTGAGTGTGTGTATGTGTGTGTGTGAAGAAATATAGTCTTGAGTTGTGCTATATTTATGGGACAAATTGCTCAATATCAGAGATAGAGCGTGTGTAAATATAAAAGTGAACATAGTCTCGTGGCCTGACGATTGCATCTAGCATGAAACAGACTGTCGCCTCTAACTGTTGAATTCCATGTTCATTTTATATATATATATATATATATATATATATATATATATATATATATATATATATATATATATTAAACAGTAGACATGAATTAACGATTTTTTGCCGACATCATCAAATTCACGCATTGAACAATTTAGCTTAAAAACTAACATACAATAAATTAACTTTTTAATCCATGGATCCAATAAAAAGTTTTAACACCCTACAAAAATGATAGCCCTTTATGAAGTCGTCAAATAACAAATGTTTTTATATACACAAAACCCTTTCATAAAGTAATAAAACAAATAAGTAATAAAACAAAAAAATAAATTAATCTTCATAGACAAGTTAAACTGACTGTTTGAATACATCTTCCGCTTTAAATTTAGACACCCCCACCTTACCCTGACTTAACATCTATGAAAGTAATTCTATGTTGATACATATCATTAGCAGATAACACCCCTACCTATTTCAAATATCCACTATGGCTGTCACCATGGGAATTTTAGATTCTGATATAAAACACGTAAATTTCAGAAACAAGTTATTCCAAAAAAATTCGCTTGAAGATGAAACAGAGCTCACTTTAACTCAATTTAATTCTAATAATTATATTGAAGTTTTCGGCTCTTGTTTTTGAAACATGAGACTTCTTATGTAGCGGGTTGGAATCATATTTTTAAATAAATAATTATATTTATGCTCTACTTTTGTATCGAGCACTATTTTTTAAAAATAATAACTAAAATACTAAAGAACCTTGGATTACTAACCTAACCCGTTCTTTCCTATTTTCTATATATTATCACACACACACACACACACACACAGACACACACACACACACACATATATATATATATATATATATATATATATATATATATATATATATATATATATATTGTATATCATAAATTTATTTTCTATCCCTTTAAAGGCGGTTTTCTGAACCCAGTATAAGTCATGCCGATGTAACACTTTTTTTTGGTTGTTAAAGATGAATGAAAATACATTTAATTTTTCACATGAATATGTTTCATGTTTCACATGAGATTATTAAAGGGACTTAAAAGGTGAATAGGTTCATATTTAAAGATGAAGGCATTCTCCATTTTACAGAAGAGACAATTCTATTTGCAACAGCTAATTAGCAGCAATAGTCTGATAATTTAAACGCTATCACGTCTAATTACGAAATTATGTTATCTGAATATCCATGTGACTTCAATGTTTACATCAATTACAAATTGCCGTCTGAATGAGTGCCAGAGTTATGAGGTTAATTCTGGAGAGTATGTTGTCGGTATACGTGTGTCAGTTTCTCGGTAACAGCCTCGATATAAAACTTCCGAATGATGAAATATTGAACTACAATTTTGTCAATCATGTTAATCCCATTTAAGGCAGTAAAGCCACTAAGACACAGATAGTTAATAGGTATGGAAGATTTAGAAATAGAAACATTGCTAAGGAGCAAAAGAAGGGTAATGTGGATGAAAGCAGATAGCGATTGATATTGCATTTATTTTTATTATTTTTTTTTGCAGATTAAAATTGGATAGAAATTAAGGAACTGGAAGTGAGTTCCACAAATGAGAATTACATGAAAAGAAACAATAAAGAATTTACGGTTAAATCTAGCCAATTCAACTGAATTTTTTTAGACATCGTCGCCATTACATTACTGCGCTTAAGTTCAAAATAACTGAGCACCATAACGAAGAGTTCATACGAATAATTTACGTGAAACTATTTATATTAATTACTCAAGAGAGTGAAGAGAGGCGGTGGGAAAGTGATTGAAGCCGAGGTGCCAGATCACGACCAGTATTATTGGTGTTTCTTCTTTGGATTTTATCAACGATCTTGGGATAAATAGCGGGAGAAACGGTCCATATGCGGCAGCAATATTCTAAGCGCGGACAAATGGTAGACGTATAGATATATAAGATAAATTCTAGAGGGAAAAATTTTCTAACATTACATCGTGAAGCAACCCCTTTAGCAGCTGGATCAATTATGTCTTTCCACATCATGTCAGCCGAGAAAGTTAGCCCAAAGAAGCGCAACGAGCCACTAGTTTGGACGATACATCAGCCATGCTAAAGGAAAGTAAAGAGAATACTTCCAGATGATTAATAGAGAGCAGTGTTGTTTGTGGGGGCCTAAAATTTAACAAGCCATCGTTTACTCCAGTTAACAACAGACTGAATGTCGGTTATCAACAGGAAATTTGACATTATCGACTTACTATAGAGACAGGAGTAAATGGTTGTGTCATTAGCCTAGATATCAACATTGATAAACCCTGACTGAAACCTTCTTGGTCTGCTGCTGTAGTCTACACGCATACGCACTTACACACACAGACACGCATGTATATGTGTATATTTTAAATGAGAGAGATACAAGCACTTATTTAACAATGCAACGTTATGTCTTAGACAGTATTTCGGTGATGATACAAATGAAATTGTCTATAAAGTGATCTAATATATCTAAAATCTTTCATTTACAAACATAAGAGAGACCTGCGTTTCGACAATCGATCTAACTCTGGTTTTGTATCGAACCGATGCTTGACATAAATTTGCTTTCACTAATTCAATCCTAATTTAAAAAGAGCATACTTCTTTAAGGAGAAAATATATTAAAAAGTAATAACATTACCAACTAAAAACACCCGCCTAAAACATTACTTTTTTCGCCATCTTTCTTTGAATCCATTCTTAAAGAATCTAACTTATATCTATCTAATAGAAAGAATACATACCTAAAGAAGCGAGCCACGAATTGGAATCTAGTCTCCCCCATGTGCAGGTTGACTGCAAAAAGGTGAAGATAAAACCCCTACAAACGCACACAATTACAAATACATATTATCACCCGAAGTCAATTGAAACATAAACGAATCTTCAAAAACGTACATACACATAGAATTATCCACGGTTTTATTATAGGTCAAACGTCTCTGTCTATATTTCTGAGATGATTTATTATGTACACTTTTTAGATTATTCGTACAATTCTCCTCATCTTTGTCGCTATATTGTTACAACATTTCGGCCGTTGTACGCTCCGGCCTTCTTCAGGTAGTTGGAATGTCCAACGGAACCCTTTATTTCGCTCACTAGGGTAGACTGTTCTAGTTCCACCTGCCATGTTTAATGGATGTCAGTTATCAGTAATCTCCTGTTAATTCCCCTCTCCAAGTTCTCCACGGCCTTAACTGGGTACTGAACACACACCGTTTGGGTCCTATCACTGGATCTAACCAACACCTTTACCCAGTGTTCCATGTGTCAACTGAGCAATGGTGAAAGGAAAATGATCATTCAGGCCTTCATTAATGGTTCCAACATTCATACTCTGGCTTCGCTCCATTCAGGAACAAACAACAGAATGGTGTGTATGTTCAAAAAACAGAAAAAGGGAGTCAGGAGGTCGCAACAGCACGGGGGGGTCGTCATTTCAACTTAGAGTTAAATACATTCTTATTGCTCAGAGCAGAGACCAATAGCGTTAATAAAAACCTCAGAGAATTCCATAAAGGTATATATATATATATATATATATATATATATATATATATATATATATATATATATATATATATATACATATATAGATACATATATATATACATATATATATATATATATGTGTGTGTGTGTTTGTGTGAGTGTGTGTGTGTATAGATGTGAAAAGTGTGTGTATATAAATATAAATAAATATATATATATATATATATATATGTATAAGTATTTATATATTATATGAGTGGTACTTATTAGAAAGCGCTCAATATCAGAGGTAGAGCTAACATGTCTGTCTGACGAACGCTAAAGCGTGAAACCCACGGTCACAAGTTCACATCTATCCAACCACACACACACACACACACACACACACACACACACACACACACACACATATATATATATATATATATATATATATATATATATATATATATAGATTAGTTAATTCATATATTTGAATTATTGAAGATTTCGGGTTTAGAGAGCTGTTGTGGACGCCATACAAATAGAATATGCGTCAACTAGATGTTTTTCATAAAAGCTGTCTGCGTTCAATCTGTGAAGTTAAGCTTAAAGGTAGGACATCTGTCGTAGACATGTTTAAGAGGTGTAATATTGGAGGAAATAAGACATTTATCATACAGTCTCAGTTACGGTGGACTGGTCATGTCTTGAGAATGTCTGATGACAGAATACACAAGAATCCAATGTAGATCCAGTTAGATCAGGGCTACAGGAATATAGAACCCCCATGGCTAAGATACAAACACTAGCTGAAAAGCAACTTGTCAGCTGTCAATATACAACATGACACAATTTAGCGATTATCCTTGGATCGGGTAGAATGGAGATCAACGTGTGTTATTTGACTCAGCGATTTTCATTTTGCTTGTCTGAATCATCTTCATGAAGCGAGGGCAAAATTTAAAATGTCAGCCAATTAAGAGTGATCTCATCTAACAATCCTCACACTTGCTCCATATGTGGCCTCTTTTACGTTATCCGAATATCCATGTGACTTCAATGTGGCGGGGATAAATCCCACTTAAGATTATCGCACAAAATTTCATAACTGAATCAATAAACTGTCAGATCCTCATACACTGAAACCGAAGGGAGAGTCCATTATATATATATATATATATATATATATATATATATATTAGGTTGATGAAAAAATAATGACGGAATAATGTCGTTTTTGGACGTTAAAAAATACGTAAAAAACGACATTATTACGTCATTATTTTTGCACCAACCTAATATATTGCTGTTACACGGGGTATATATATATATATATATATATATATATATATATATATATATATATATATATATAGCGTATATATATATATATATATATATATATAGCGTATATATATATATATATATATATATATATATATACCCCGTGTAACAGCAATATATTAGGTTGGTGCAAAACTAATGACGTAATAATGTCGTTTTTTACGTATTTTTTAACGTCCAAAAACGACATTATTCCGTCATTATTTTTTCATCAACCTAATATATATATATATATATATATATATATATATATATATATATATATATATATATATATATATATATATAATAAAAAGGCTTAAATAATTCCATGGTCATAATTTATTCCATTGGAATCGTAAATACGATCCAATTCATATATATATATATATATATATATATATATATATATATATATATATATATATATATATATATAGGGTGTATCAAAATTAATTTGACAAACACTGGATCGGATTCCTCACAACAAAAACTTGGAGAAATTGTCCACATAAACAAATGTACGCAAATACTTCGTTTTTCAGTTATTAAGTTTCAAAAATTTCAAGGTAGATGGCCCTGTGTTTTAATGTAAACGAGTTAACATTGTCATTCTTGTACATCTGTGGCTAGTCTGTCTTAATATACTCTACTAGTGATTTAAGAAAATGTATATATATATATATATATATATATATATATATATATATATATATATATTAATATATTTATATATATATATATATATATTAATATATTTATATATATATATATATATATTATATTTTAAGCCATCTTTAAATACTGTAATACATTTTTTTCACTCAATCTCTACAAATATATATATATACATATATATATCTGTGTGAGTGTTTGTATGTATGTATAGACAGAGGAAAGTGAAATATATTTTGTAGATATTTTAAAGAACGCAGATATGATGGTATACAGTGAAAGATTAAAGCAGTTTTCTATTCAGTCGTTCCATTTCTAGACAGAGAGACATGTGTGTGTGTGTTAGTCACTCTGCTTCTGTGTGTCTGTCTGTGTATTTGTCTGTGTGCGCCCGTAACAAATTCAATTTGATGAAATACCATTACTTATATTACGAATTTTCGCATACATACATTTAAGGTACACAACGAGGCGAATAAATAAATCATATTAAGAATTATGTATAATTTGCTTTTCACTGGCTTAGATTTCCTCAGAGGTATTCCAAATGTTACTTTATCGGAGATGAATATATTTGGTAAGGGCGTATAGAGGCTGGAATCTAAGACCACTTAGACCTAATGCATTCCATAAAGGTTTTCCGAATTGGGACACTAAGTGGACGGGTACCCAACAATATTATTTTGTCAGGCCTGAAATGCGAAGAATGAGAAATAACAAGTGAGGAGCATTAAAACGTCACTCAGGGTTTATCAGTATGCGGGAATGTTAGTTACATCGTTGCAGAGGATGTGGCGGGGATAAAATGGAGGAATATTCAATTGATTTGACCTAAGCGCAAGGGACACGGATATCCAGGTGAGATAAGATTATGATCACTTGTTCCGAAGTATATATATATATATATATATATATATATATATATATATATATATATATATATATATATATATATATATACCGTACGAAAACCAGTATCTATTATTCAGAGTGTCCAAATCTATCTCTAACGGCCTATATAAAATATCTATCGCAGTCTGTTCAAATCTCTCTCTCTCTCTCTCTCTCTCGCTATATATATATATATATATATATATATATATATATATATATATATATATATATATATATATATTAATACGGGTGTACATATGTACATTATACAAGTCAAAAATGATTTATTATTTTGTTGGGTAACCTTTCGCTTTACTATCGACCTTTATTCTCCGTGGCATGCTATAAACTAAATTCTTTAGTAAGTCAACATTCCTTTAATTCCTGAAAAAGCTCCTATTCTCTGTTAAGTGTCGTATTATGGGCATGCTTGTCTATTATTGCCGATTTTTTTTCAATTAGGTTAAGGTTAGGACTCCGACGCGGCCAATAGAAGAATTGCAATTTAACCTCGTTGCGTTTCCTTTGTAACTAACTTTTATTCTTGAAGTCAGAATTCTTAGAATCGTTATCCTTACTAACTCACATTTTACTTTAGATAGATAGATAGATAGATAGATAGATTTGAACAGGCTGCGATAGATTCTTTCATAGAGGCCGTTAGAGATAGATTTGAACACTCCGAATAATAGATTGATTACATCAGGCTGGGATATATAGATACATTTGAACAGGCTTCGATTTATTCACAGATATCAACAGGATGAGATAAAGAGTTTTGAACAGATTGTGAAATATATATTAGAATAGAGTGAAATTGATAGATATATTTAAACATTGCGATAGATAAGCATAACATCTATATTTGAAATGACAGATATATCTAGACATACTGCGAGAGATAAAAAGATTTGAAGAAACTGCTATAGATAGATATATTTCGGCAGTTAAGAGAAGTGAGATAGATAAATAGATAAATTGAAAAAAAATTATTAATCATCAATATTTTTTAATTAAGAAATAAAATTTACGGATATTAAACTTTAAATGTAGCAGAGCATCAAGTTTAGAAAATGACAAAATAATTCAAAATTATTCTACTTTGAATAATTTTTAAAGATTCTTAACTAGATGCATGGTTATATATAGAGTTTAATATTCGTAACTTTTATTTTTAATTACATAATAAATTGGAGATTAAATGTTTATCTTGATTTCCTATAAAATCAATTGCTTATTTTAAAGCATAAATAAATTGTGTCTAGGGTCTGTTGTCGCATTATTTGAAGTATCATATTCTTCTAATTTGATTGGTCATTACATCTTACGTAAAAATATTTCCTCCAGTCGGGGTATTGGTTGGTTTTAAATATTTCAAATGCTCTTTATCTTACTTACAACACAATCTCCTTACAAGACACTAGAAGTGATGTTATAATATACTTATGTTATAATTTTTAAATATTTTTTCGGTCTAATCTGTACTAAGCACTATTTTAAAATATTTTTGGGTTAATGGAAGTTAATTCCATCTATATCAAACTTGTATTCGTATATATATATATATATATATATATATATATATATATATATATTTGGTTGGATTAATGTGAGTTTGTGACCGTGGGTTTCACGCTTTTGCGATCGTCAGACAAACACTGTTAGCTCTATATCTGATATTGAGCGCTTTCTAATAAGTACCGCGCATATAATATATAAATAATTGTATATACATATATATATATATATATATATATATATATATATATATAGAGAGAGAGAGAGAGAGAGAGAGAGGGAGAGAGAGAGAGATATACACTTTTTACACACACACACACACACACATATATATATATATATGTGAGTGTGTGTGTGTGTGTCTATGTTTTTTTTTTAAATAGACAGGCTATTTAAAAAAACGAAAGGGTACCAATATAATCAGTGCGAGATGAATTTATTAAGTATTAGTTATTAACCATATGAGAGAAATGAAGCACGAAAAGAAAGGTTTTATTTTCGGAACTTTCGGACACGCCTGTGTCCTTCATCTACGGACCGAGATATAAATAGAGAAATGGGAATTACTCAACGACATCTATTTTTGTAGACGGTCTATTTTACGGTATAAATCATATTAGTACCAAAAACTCAATCTTTGACACCGTCTAATAAAACACATATATATATATATATATATATATATATATATATATATATATATATATATATATATATATATATATATATACATAAAATTATTAATTAATAAATATCACATACTTGAAATAATATAGATAGATAGGTAGATAGATAGATAGATGGTTAGCAAGTCTGAATGATTGAAAGATATTCTTCTTTTTTTAAAACCTTCTTTTCTCTCGAGGTTGATTTGATTATTGGCACATCAAAAATTCGAGAGATTTTGGAAACGAGAATAGTTATCTATATTTGTATATATATATATATATATATATATATATATATATATATATATATATATATATGTAAGCAAATATAAATGGATATAAATCCGACAGAATGGAGAAAAAAATTTGGAAAAAACAAACAAAAATCCTTAAATGCAATTATGTTGTTTTAATATGAATGAAATGTCAACGTCTGACGTTTCGGTTTAATAAACCTTCTTCCGGACAATATTCATTAAAATACAATTAACATAATCAGTTCAACATGACAAAGACGATGGACATAAAATCAAGACTTATCCAAAACAGATAACTGAAAATTTTAAATGATCAGCTTTCCGTTTAAGCATGGTCACGCTGTCGTCAAATGGGCGACGCTTTCAAAACGTATTCCTAAAATTTAAGTATTTTGAATGAAAACGAAAAAATGAAAAGAATTCTATTATGATGGAAAATTGTATATACGCTTGTCGAGCATTAATCTTGCTAAAAAAGGGGAAATATTAAAGAAACCAGGTCTAGTATTCACCGTGCGTGAGATGGATATTATACCTGCTTCATAAATCCTCCTAAGATTTTTATTATGAAAATATTTTAAAATCTTCACGGAATCAAAATCGAAATTATGATCTGCTTTAGTTATGTGTACAACTAAAGCATTGTTCAAATTTCCGAGGCGAATATCTCGTTTATGTTGGAAAACACGAGATTTTACGGACCTACATGTTTCACCCACATATTTTAAGTCACAGTTTTTGCATGAGATTTGGTAGATGCAAGCATCGGATGTAATATGTTGTTTCCTGGTGCTATTTAATAAATTACGAATAGTTCTAGTAGGTAATATTGTAGTTTTAATTTTTAACGCATTTAATTTATATATATATATAAAGTTGCATAAAAAAAAGTGGAGATCGGTCTGTCTAATTTTTATATTGTTCGGATTTGACCATAACTCCTATATTTTGTTATTTTTATTCGTGTAATTTCCACTATCGCAGTCATTATCAAGAACCAATATTTAGTTTCTATGATATATCCTCTTTGTCTTCTTCCTTTGAGAAGCTGGAAGGTGGAAATGACATTGTGTGCAACTGCTATTGAGAACTAGGTGTCCAAAACTAAATCAATTTATTTATTTTATTTTATTTATTTATATTATTTTATTTCATTTCATACTTATATAATATATCCGTGCAATAATATTATCATATTTCAATATACCATCTCTATGAATGATATTTTATTTTATGTGGTTTCTTTATTTTGTATAGTATTAGCTACAGTAGAATATATTGATGTGTTCTAATAGTAACTGTCAAGTTATATTTTGGTCATTCTTGGTGTGTTGGCCCATATGCCCCCCCCATGTGTTGCAGATATTAATATTTATTTAAATATTATATTTAATGACATTATTATTATTATTATTATTATTATTATTATTATTATTATTATTATTATTATTTCGATTTCTGCTATGGTCACGCTACCTCCCATGTCTGCAGGAAGTGTTGTGTTGTTATGACTGCATTTCATGATTGGGTTTTGTAACTCGCATAATAAAATAACTAGCGCTACATGGACACATTTTTTCTTAGTGACTGGGTAGTAATTATCAAGACAATATTATGTATTTCTCCAAAGCAAGATTTCCAGGTATTCTTTCAATGTCTTGCGTCCCTTTATATCATTCCAAAGGCATCTCCTATGACTGGTACAATTCTTAATTTCAATTTCCAATTTTTTTCTATTTAAAATATTATTATTATTAAATGTAATAAACATATTTTATTATTATTATTATTATTATTATTATTATTATTATTATTATTATTATTTGTGTAAGTAATGTTCCCTGCTTTGTATCCTGTTGAGCAGGGTCCTAACCATAGCCCTTAAGTCATATAGGAGAATTGTTATTTAATTGATAGCACTTTTATTTGGGATCATCATAGTAGAGCGAATTATTATAAAATGCATCAATAAAACATAATTAGAATGAAAAAATTAAAATTCTATAAAATTTACTATTATTATTATTATTATTATTATTATTATTATTATTATTATTATTATTTGTATGTTACCATTTCTGCTTTGTATCCTGTAGTGCTCGGTCCAAACTATGATCCTTTGGCTTTATAGGAGAACTGTCATTTAATTGATAGCAGTTTTCTTAGTATAAAAATGTTCTGAGGAAGGCGATCTTCTAGGAAACTTTTATATTGATGTTACCTTGGGCACTGTGAATATAGTTGTCTATTTATCTTCTTACAAGGCCCAATGCTCCTATTACTATTGGTAAGGTTTCAGTCTCCATTCGCCACATCCTCTTATTCTAGACTTCCATGTCCATGTATTTGGACAATTTCTCGAGAATTTTTATGTAAATATTTCTATCAGATGTTTCTGCTATGTGAATTAAGCCTTGAACTTCCTGAATTTCTTGTCTTTTATGATAATATCAGGTCTGTTGGCTTTTATTTCCCTGCCAGTTTAAATTGGCATGTTCCAGAGGATAACTACATCGTTATTTTGGGTAAGTGGTTCTAGTTTAGGATCATCCTAATATCTCTGTGGGTTCGATTTTGTTGTTCTTGCATATAGTTTATGGCACAAAGGTGGCTACCTTTTTATGCATGTGGATATATTAATTTTTCGCAAGTTCCGGACATGATAATAGATAAAATGATCGACAATGATCCAAAGACCATGCCTTCTGGGTTAATTCCCTCTTTGATTTTAGGGAAGTGATAGGGTTTGTTTGCGATCCATTTGCCCTGAGCTGCAACAATTAGGCCTTCTGTCGTAGTCACTGATTGAGTTTTCTTTTGGTCCACATCTGCCTCTTTCCTTTTTTTATATATATTTTCAATGCAACGCCTTATCCTCCAAGTTACTGTTAATTTCATTTGGCCTAGTTACTTTTTTTTCTGTTTTACATGTTTGTGTTAATGGTATTCGCTTCCTTTTTTGTAGGTAGGATATTTTTTCGGTATATTAAACTGTTCTTGAAGACAGCAGCTTCTTTGTTGGTGAAGTGGGTTTGGTGATTTAGTATTTGTAGAAGAGGGCCATTGCTTTTTCGCCAGATATGCTTCCAATCCGATTGTTATAGTTTTTAAAGTTCAAGTTGGGTTTTTATTATTATTATTATTATTATTATTATTATTATTATTATTATTATTATTATTATTATTATTATTATTATTATTATTATTATCTATTTATATATTATTATTATTTTTCCATTTAAAAATACTTTTCTTTTTAAACATTATTATTTTTCAATTTGAATTATTATTTATTATTATTGAATATTATTTATTATCATTTTTGTTTTATCAATATTATTATTATAATTATTGTAGTAGTAGTAGTAGCAACAGTAGAAGTAGTATTGATAACGTGACAGGTAATATCTTAACAAATTGCCGGCAATATTTATAGTTTAACCTTTCTGTTGAGGAACGTGATTCATTCTCACTTTGGGCAAAGGTCAACATTTACTAATGGAACGCAAACTGACGCTGCAGTTTCAAATTTCCTCGTGAATTTTGTCTCCAGTAAAAATTATTCTGCAGCTCCATTTGTTAATCAACGACGACATATACTGCATAGCTTTTACTCAAAAAGAAATCAAGCATTATTCACTATTTATTTAGATATTCCGAACTAGGGGAGCTTGTCTTAATATGCCTTACGATGAAATGGCAGTTTTACCGTTTTGTCAGTTTCGCCCCGTAGTCTCTATTAATAATGAATTATTTGTTACAATAATAATAATAATAATAATAATAATAATAATGATAATAATAATAATTATACTACTACTATTACTACTACTAATAATAATTATAATAATAATATTAATCAAAACTAACCGCCTAAACATTGTTATTGTTATTAAAGACCACAAACAAAAAAGTGCCTCCTTATTGATATGGCAGTCCCTGAAGACTTTAATGTATCTTTTAAGATATTCAAAAAGCTGTCAAAATACAAGAACCCTGAAATAGAAATCTCAAAAATGTGCCACATGGGAGCATCAACAATCCCTGTTGTAGTTGCAGCCCTAGTATTAGTTGGAAAAGATTCTGGTAGACTAATTGAAAGGTTTCCTGGAAGACCATGACTGAAAGAAACAATTCTTCTCACAATTACACTTTACGAAAGGCTTTATTTATGTAAAATATGTGTCGCTTTTTTTTTTTTCTTTTTTTTTTTTAAGTGGAAAGTGATTCCATTTCTAACATCCACAGTCGTATCACAAGAAACTTTCAGGCAAACATACATAACAGTGTGGACCTCAAATGCAGGTTCCTTGACAAATATTAGGAAACCATAGAACATCTAATCTCAAGAAGTTTAGTACTTGCTCCAAAGGAATATAAGAATCGTTACGAGAGACTGGGGCAATGTTTACACTGGACAATGTGCAAACACTTTAGAAAATATATTAACATGCACTGGTATGAACATCACCCAGCACCGGTTACAGAATTAGAAGAGATCACAATTCTATGAGATTACACCATCTTTACTGACAGGGAGATTGAAGCAAGTAAACCGGAAAGAAAAAAAAAACAAACTTGCCTACTTTTTGATATGGTTTTCCGAGTGGACTATATCATAGCAGCCAAGGGACTTGAAAAACTATCGAAGTATGAAGACTTGGTAATCTGATTAGAAAATGAATGTGGAAATTAAAAACAATAATAATACCAGAAGGAGCGCTTGAAAGGATAAAAAAGAAACACAACAACACATTGAAAAATCCTTGTAAATCAGCGCTTAAGAGAAATACAACCCCCCCACAAAAGAAAAAAACATTGTCTTGATTAAATACACTTCACACACTAAGAAAAACGTTGTCCATGTAACGCTAGTGATGCTATTATGGGAGTTACAAATAATGAAATGCAGTCATAACAACACACCACAACCTAACTTAGTTCTTCCAGCAGTCTTGGTAGGTTCTGTGACCTCGTCAGAAATCGAAGTATGATGATAATAATAATAATAATAATAATAATAATAATAATAATAATAATAATAATAATAATAATAATAATTTTGTGAGGACAACGAACACTCGTTGCCACTTTCGTGATGTCAACTAATACACGTTGTCATTTACGAAATGCTCATTGTAGTAGAGACTTTGTAATCGCAGATACAACTATAGTAACACCGTTGAACAATACTGGTGCCTGACGCCTTCGAATATCACTCGCACTAATAGTACTTGCTCGAAAATATCCGCTCGTAAATAACCCGTATAATGATCTGAATAGTAGAGTGAATAGAGTAGAAAATAGCGATTGGTATAGTATAGAGGGTAGAGTAGAAATAGCGATCAATTAGACACAGGCTACCTCACATAAATGCGTTTCCTCTATGATTATGCGCTCTACTTTATTCGCTAATAAGATCGCCTGTGTTTGCTGATTGGTGATCTATGTTGAAACTCAAGTGTCGTCAACGAAACTTTATTCGTATATAATAAACAACAACAATAATAATAATAATAATAATAATAATAATAATAATAATAATAACAATAATAATAATACATAAGAAATTAATCTTACAAATTATCACCGACGTTAATCTGTTACAGACGATACATTGTACATGAATATAAATTGACACACACCTATTAATGATCGGCTGCAACTGGCAGAAAAGACAGCTGAGAGGTGACAGCTGTGACGATAAAACACTAAACAGGAAATATAAAATTCCATAGTATTAATTATTATTTCTTTGAATACGACTTAGCAAAGTTAAACAACGATCAGCAAAGTTAAACAACGTCACTCCTGGTCAGTACCTAGATGGGTAACACCATGGGAATAACAGGTACTTTAATCTTGGATGTGAAGCTGGTGTACTGGATAATGACTCAGAATTTTTAATTGGAGTGTCGAGTGCGAATTTCAGTTGAGGTCGTTATGTTCAAAGTTTGTAATCCACTTCTTCTCCCCAACCTATTGGTTATTTAGAAAAAAAAAACTTGCACCAGTAAATCATTATTAACTCCCAAAAAAGATTCTAATGATCTAAAATTATTTTCTGCCTATAAATAACCTGTAATGGGTTGATAAACCGTAGCAAGCGATCCAATCCATGAATAAATAAATACTTCTTACTGAACTGCATGTAAAACCGTTATGCGTTGTGCATATAAGTCTTCGCCTTGGTATGACAATGAACTACATTCGACACCAAGGCCTCCTCTTGGCAGGTTTTGAGGAACATGGAACCACCACTTAACTGATGTTGTTCCAAGGTCCACCCTGAACCGCGGTGGTAGCACTTGTTATTGTCCCCGCTATAGATAAATAGTGAACACCCAAACTGGAGTCAAACAAGAAATTATAAAAAATTAGCAGGAATACATTTTAATAATAATAATAATAATAATAATAATAATAATAATAATAATAATAATAATGATAATAATAATAATAAATAACAACAATTATTGTTAAGAAAAGATATGCCAAAGTTCAGTAAAACATAAAATTCCGGCATTAAATGACACATAAGCAGTTGATATGCCGTTAAAATAAACCAATCGGCAATAATATATATATATATATATATATATATATATATATATATATATATATATATATATATATATATATATATATATATACATTTATATAAACATATAAATTCATTAGTCAGGGATGTTGTATAGTCCTATCAAATCAATTGATACGCTTGTTATTTAAGGGATGTGTCTAAAACGATAATATAAAATTGCATTCGATTTGATATTCCTAAATGTAATGAAAGAAAAAATACAATACAAATAATTGTATGTTTCATTCACAATACCCCATAAAGCAAAATAGCGTGATTTAAACTGAAACGTATTATTTGCTAATGTCCATTTTGAATAGGCCTTGACAATATTGATGGGAATTTAGATACACTCTTTTCTATACACACTGGTGAAACTTGTAAAATATTATATAATGTGATGGGAATGTCGTAAGTGGGAGAAAATCATTAACACGAAATATAAACTCGCTATCGGTAAGCCAGAATGGCAAGAGCATTTGTTTACGATATCTGAATGTTCAGGAATGACAAAAGAAAAAATGAATTCATAATTTTTCGGCAATATTATTAAAAAAGAAAATATTATTAATCATTTAAGTTGGAATTCCAACTTATATTTTCGGTCAGTAATATAAAAAATTATCTTGATATTTTTCTGAGAAGACTCATATCGTTCTATCACTCTCTATATCGATCTGTCAATATATGCCATCATTTCTTTAATCGATATATCTCACTCTCTACATATAACTTTTCCACGGTCGGTTCAATCCATGGTTATCTATCTATCTATCTATCTATCTATCTATCTATCTATCTATCTATCTAAGTATAGAATTCGTGTATACGGGATAAATTCCAACCAAAATGTACGACTGCTAAATAGAGAAAAAATACAATTACTAATGTAATTATACGTACATATATACACATATACACACATACACACACACACACACACACACACACACATATATATATATATATATATATATATATATATATGTATATATATATATATATATGAATATTGCTCTTCTATCAGTATTGATCTTTCTTTTGTATTAATTATTTTTGTTCCCATTACATTCGGACATGCACACACACACACACACACACACATATATATATATATATATATATATATATATGTGTGTGTGTGTGTGTGTGTGTATGCATGCACTAGACAATAAAATCCAAAATTATCTCATATGAAGTCATATATTTATTTCAACCGACAACACTACACCAGTCTTATTCAACCCCGGTGTATAGATTGTGTTCGTTTCGTAATTAGAAATTTAAATTTGACAACCGTCTGTATGAATTTTTCGACAATTTTTCGACAAAGTTAAATTTCTAATTCCGACGAGTACACACTCTTTACACCGGGTTTGAATAAGACTTGCATAGTTTTGTCGGTTGAAATAAATCTTTCCCTCAGTAAGTTTTTACTTGGGATTTTGAAGTTCAATTTATATAAATGCATTAAGCTCTTCTTGTGGATCAGATTTATTTTTTTATATTACTAGCATCCACGTGGATTATATATCAACTGATTTATTAACTGTAGTACATACATACATACATATATATATATATATATATATATATATATATATATATATATATATATAAGGCTATGACATTTTAGAAAATATTTGTTTTCCTCTATCATAATTAGCTAAACTTACGTTAAAAATAATGAAGTGACATTTAATTTAGTTTATTTTTTTCAAATATCACAACCAACACAAAATTTCTAAAAGTGTATATGATATAGTAACACAATGGCTTTCTGGAACCTTCTAGAGTTGTCAGAAGCATTCTAGTACTTTCTAGCACATTCGAGGATTTTATAGAAACTTTCTGGAAATTTATGGCACTTGCACTATATAAACCTGTTCGTTTGTTTGATTTTCCTTTCGATAAGCTGATTGGGAGAACGCTATCACGTCAGTTGATTTCAAGTTATATTTTTCAAATTTATATGTTACATATTGTGTACGTTCGTCATTGTTCTGTTTGTTTGTCCATTTTTGTCTTCGTCAATTGAATTGTTTTTGGTTGAATTGCTTTGATTGTGTGTAGTGACGTGGGGACGCCACCATTACGACAAGATACAAAAAAGTAGAACCCACACTAACAGCAGCAAGCGCTTCGGCGTGTGCAGCAGATATACCATAAAGAAAGGATTGAATTATTATATCGGCCTAAAAGAGTCTGAGTAATTTCTCAAACGCAATGAACTGTTGCCAGTACTCTCGTTTTCTGAAGCTATTAATACAAAGACAATTTCTCTCTGGACAACGGATATATAAACACGAAAATTGATTACCATCAACAATGGAAGATGATCTAAAATTCCTCAATCCTTGGGCCAAAATTTTGGCCCGAAGAAGTAAAGCTATGTGAAACATCTATCTTGCAACAAAACACAATAAATCACAGGCCGGAAGTATATTCACAACGAAGTCAGTGAGGTTCCCGACAAAATATATGAGAACCAGGAAAACTATCGTGACTTTTGCACGGGGTTTCCTTATCTATCGCCATTGGGCTTTTCCATTACAAAGTTTGGTGACATTTTCGATTTCCCGTCTATCAAGAGCAAGGCCCGCATCGCAACTGGAGATGTAAAAATAATGGTCGCATTCACTAGGAAAGGCTTTATGGAAATTTCCAATGTACTGATGGGTGGAGGCTGTTCGATCTATGTTGTAGTTGAAGGACGATGTCCTCTTCGCATTCAAGATCTTGTCCTTGAAAGAAGCCAGCACCGCAACACCAAACATCCACTAGCAGGGAAAGAGTAGCCGTCACTGTAGTGACAAACACCAAAGGACCTGCAGAATGGATAAAAATGGTGAAGAGGGGATTCAGCCGATTCCTATCAGCTGGCTGTCTCAGAGAAGGAGGTAAAAATGCAGCAGAAGCAGAAAAGTGAAACCCCAACTGGAACAAGATTACTAGCAAAAGCTATATCAGCAGCAATAACAAAACATTCAACTGCAGCAACAGCAGCAACTAGAGCGTCAACACAGTCAGGAAGAGGAAATCGAGGAGATGGCTCCCACCTCGGTCCTCTTCTTTAAAAAGGAGGATGGAGGAAGATGATAAGGGAAAGGAGAAAAACTCGACGAAAGAAAAACGAGCTGGTTGAATTAGGTCGAAGACGGCGATGAACAAAGCCAAGTTCGAATCCGTCCCTGCATCCCCAGCAAAAAAAGAAACTGTCCAATCAAGTTATAACAAGCATCATCCCATCACATTCTAGGCCTCCATCTTCTCCCCACAAGCTCCAAAATCCTTCACTAGAGGGGAGAAATCTGTCATGTGTGTAGACAGGACCTGGAGGACAAAAAAAAAAAAGAAACCCACTTGAGACCGCTTTTCATATTTTCGGCGAGAATTCTGGCGGAGGACCGAAAAAATTTTTTTCCGAAAGCGCCTGGCGTAATAACCTGCATTTGGGATACGAGTGTGACCTGAAAGTTTGAGAACACCTTTGTGCGGTAAAGGACGCATTTCCGGGAATCAGGGTGGTTGAGTTGGGAACATAATATTTAAAACAAATGTCGAAATTCTGCGCATCAGGGTCCCGGTTATTAACCATCCTTTGTCATATAGGGCTCCAAAATTAACGTACCCCACGGACATCGGCGGTCTTTTCCTATATGCACATAGGACGTCAGAGACGGACACATGTTTCCCTTCGCTCGCAAATTGACTCCCAGTCTGTGACTAGGGGAACAAACTTGAAAAGATAGCTAGTTTGAAGGCGAGGGGCTTGAGAATAAAGCTGCCAGTCTGCCTCATAATCTCCTGTCTTTCGGCAAAGATGTGGCTGCGATCCGATTTTGAGTTTGATTCTCGTGTGCTGTCTAGTGAAATTGTTGTCTATTCGGCATACGTAGACCAGTTAGCCAAAGTTGTTTTTTTTTTTTTGCGCGTTAAACATACCCTGGGTGCAAGGACGGAACTTGTCCCTATCGATGCGGCTAATCGTGACCGATATTGCCATGAACATTAGTTCGTTTCAGATTGTTGGCGTTTATGCGCCCATCGACCAGACGGAGCGTGCTATTTTTTCGTCAGTTACGACCGTTCTTGGTGGGTCGTCGCGTTTAGTCTTTGTGGGTCTGGAATGCCATCCCTGACCACAACATCGACAGGGAGCTAGCGGGAGGTCGGTCTATCATAACCTGGTTGATCTGTTTGGCGAGTTTGGTTTCGTCAACAGATGCCATTCAATCGCCTTTGGCGGAAGATGTGGCGTGGTTACTTAAGTGGCTGTCTACCAGGGTAGCCAGCTACCTCAATAGATTGTTAGTGAAACTTGCTAGATTGCCCCGCATTTCACTTAGGCTATTCGGACAATATACTTATCTGTTCCCGGATAGCGTTAGATGCTACGTCTAGAATGTCTGAACAATAGAACTCCACTTTGTCTTTAATGCACAGACGTAATTTCTGGCAAAAGCGAATACAATCGGCGCAGCAGGAACTAGTGGGGGTGGTTATTGGGAATAAGTGCTGGGAGATGTCCTTCGCCAACGAATATAGCAAGTTGCTCGCACAAGATAATGCTAAAAATATTAATGCACTCAATGATAGACTGTACCTAGCGGAGGCTGGTGGGATTCCCTAGATACAGATTTAGCTACGCAGATAGTGGACCGCGCGGCTAGCGAGATCTACCAATGTCAGTTTGTTAGACATATTTTAAACACGATGTCTAACGAAACTGGGAACATGAGCGCAGAATTGCGCAAGGGAGATATCAGTCGAAGTTCCGCTCCATACATTGGTCAGGCCTATAAATAGAAGGGCGTATTCTGAAGTCAACTGATGACATGTGCGCGCCGTTTCAGTGGCATTTCGAGAATCGGTTTACCAAGAAGCCTGGATTCTGTGACGAAGAGGTTCGCAGATATTTGGCTGATTTTCCTCGTCTTTCGCGAACTGAAACGGCTAGATGTAATGGTGAGACCACAGAGGACGATGTCTACTAGGCATTGAAGAGGGTTGGCAGTGACTAGACTCCGGGACTTCATGTTTTGTCCTGTGAATTGTACTTGCGGCTGTCGTACATGTGTTTGACAAATTAGACTGTCGTCTTCCACAACTGGTTCCGGCAGTTGTTCATCCCAACCAGACCTTAAGAGGTGTGATCAGCTGTCGAATATGAGAAATTATCCTGGATGGGAATTAGGTGATTACATGCCCATAACCTGCTAAATACAGAGGTAAAGATTTTGTCAAGATCCCGACGGAGCGCTTGCAGGCAGTTCCTGAGATCCTATTGTGACCCGAGCAGACTTGAAGGGCCGACCAATGCAGACCCACCTGGATCTGGTCTGCGTGATCCTACAGGATGTAGAATATCACGAGCAAACTGCGCTGATCAATTTGGATCATCTCAGTGTATTTGATAGTGTCAACCATCGGTATCTGGCGGCTGTCCTACAAACCGCCGGATTCAAACCATACTTTTCCAGGTGGATTAACCTCCTGCATCGTTTCCCCAGTGCTGTGGTACAAGTGAACGGAAAGCGGTGGCACCCATTTGCGCTGTCTCGGTCGGTTCGTCAGCGTTGCCTACTGTCGTCCTTAATTTACACTTTGGCGTTGGATCCTCTCCTTCGCCGGCTAAGGGACAGGGCGTGCAGTGCGGACTTACGTGGAATCACTGTCCCTGATGGGGTTCGAGCCAGGGTTTCCGCGTATGTCGATGATGTATTCATTTTCTTTGTTGTGGCACAGTGCCACTGTAGTGATACAGAAGGCGCTTGAATATTACGAAAATATCACAGAAGCCAAGATTAACCGCAACAAGTCTTCCGGCTTGTGGTTACGTCACTAGAAGGGGATCGGTAATCCGAGGACCTTCGGTTGGACTGACGGAACTGTCTGCATGTTTGGAATGTGGTTTCGGTACGGGCTCTAGCTCTGAAAAAATTCTTCGGATAAAGATAAATGTCCACACTTGGTACAGACTTAGCTCCTAAAACGTCTGTCCGTGGAGGGTACGGCTGAAGCGTACGCCAAGTACGTTTTTCCTCTCATACTTTACCAGTTGTCTGTACTCTCTCTTTCTCTCTCTCTCCCCTCTCTCTCTCTCTCTCTCTCTCTCTCTATATATATATATATATATATATATATATATATATATATCCCTCTCTCTCTCTCTCTCTGCAAGGACTGTAGGAAGGCGATCAATCACCTGCTGCTCTCTCTCTTGGTCTCAAGCATATGGTTAACGTTCAGGTCTGTTTCAGGGTAAGCTGGGAATGCCACACTTGGTGAGTCATCAACACACATCAAGGTTGTCTTTCCTATGCCACGCGTTGACAGAGGACTCTATATTGGAGAGAAGTGTTAGAGTCGTCTTCCCTAAACTTCTCCAACTCTCACCGTTTCTAGTGTTGAGTGCCGCCATGTCTCCCTGGAATCAATCCAGTTTCTTCAGTTGAGTGGCCTTGCTATCATCTTTAGGCTTGATATACGTAAACACCTTTTTTACTGATTTAATCACGGAGGGCATATTCCCTTATCTACTACGTTGCAAGACTATATATTGATATTTCTATAGGGACTGTTTCGATTGGTTCTATCCTGTAATTCTTTCAATTTAAAAGTACAGAGATAGGTAACGCCATGTTATTTGCCTGAAGTCAAGTCACCCTGATTTATACTGTATTTTATTTGTAAGGAAAAAGTTTCTCTCAAGCAGGTTCTTCCGAAGAATTTCTAACTTGCCTGGCAGCCAGTCTTAGGGAATGACTATTCTGAATTCCAAACTATGGAGATGGCAACAGGAAATCTTTCCCTTTTCTCCCTCAGGAATAATGGCAATTCACAGATAATATATATCTGCCTAGCTAGAGGATATTCTTTATATTTTTATGGGATAGCAATAAATAATTGTTTTAAATATGAGCTAGCTAAGTGTAACCTTAAATAGTTAACAGTATCTTTTCTCAAACTGATCGCTTTTGGAACTACTTAGCGGCTGTAGCTAATCCAGCCACAATATCGATCATAAAATGTTGTCCTAAACCCATGGTCGCATTGCAATTTTACTTCTTCACACAATTTCAAGCGACCCCAAACCAGACGTACATGTTTCAAAGTGTAGAAAAAAATTTGTTAAGTTATATAAACTTTATAAAATGGACGTATGACTTGCAGTGTTTGAATCTTGGTAATATTAAAGTGCAAATACAGAAACACAACTTGAATTAGGATTTTCAATCTTCAAAGATTTAAATGCAATGTCAATTTCTCTCTACTTTTCTTCAGAAAAATAATTTCTCTTCCCGCTCTTGACTAATGTTTCTGTTCCTAATTCTTCAACACTCAGCAAATGCTTGTCTTAGTAACTTTACTGTCTTGCTTAGTGTGAACTTGATGATATATATATATATATATATATATATATATATATATATATATATATATATATATATATATATATATATAGGTTTCTTCTAAGCTCAATGAATTACATAATTATAATTATCTCAGATCCTCATAATTTCTATCACTTGTATATCCTTGCTTGAACCGATTTGTAATGATCAGGATGGAGCGGCTTGGGGATAGCAGACGTGCCTCTTAGGGGCACGGTCCTATGTGTAAAAGAGAACCTCGGATGAGTTCCACCACGGAAAATGTGATCAAGCGGCGCTATATTGAGTTTGATTCGCTACCTGTTTGTCACCAAGGCCCCTTAACGTTTGCCTGATAATGTAACTGTCAGGATTTCAATTCTCGGTAGTGAATGTGCACTGCTGATGAGTGCCAAATATAAGACGAAGCGACCGTCTAGTGTTTTCTGCATTCTGTCGAGGTTTCTTCTATCTGAAATCCTCCTCTCTCTCTCTCTCTCTCTCTCTCTCTCTATATATATATATATATATATATATATATATATATATATATATATATATATATATATATATAGTTTATGCAAAACTAGGTAATCCGTACGGGTAGACCCAAGGATGATGATATCCGGAGAGCTCAATGTAAATTCAGAGCAAATATGTTTGAATAAAAACGGGTCACTTTAAGGTTCCATGTAATAAGTTATTTCACCAAAGCTTATGTGAAATTAACGAAGTGAGGTGGGAGAGAAGATATGAGTCAGTTAGATGTACCATTTTCAACTCATATCTTCTCTCCCACCTCCCTTCGTTAATTTCACATACGCTTGGTGCGGTCCGTCAAAAATGTGTAAGTTTCTTTTCATTCTTCATTTCAACTTTTGGAAGTAAAGTCTGATGATCCAGAGCCCTTTAAAAGGGTTGTGGTGAAATAACTTATTCTATGGGACCTTAAAGTGACCTGTTTTTATTCAAACAAACATAAACATAAATATATATATATATATATATATATATATATATATATATATATATATATATATATATATATATATATATATATGGACATATATATATATAGACAAATATATAGATATAGAGAGAGATAGCGAGAGATATATAGAGAGATGAAACAGACTGAAAGACAAATAAAGGTATATTCATATAGACAGATACACAGATAGAAAGATAAATACATACAGAATGTCCCACAAAAAACAAGAAATTTAAGATGTAACTTATGACGAAAAGATAACATACAAAAATTAACTGTTTTCAGTTTGAAGAGCACATCTAACAATAATGTTTTTGTTTTGTGTTAAGCTGATATTTTCTATCCTTTTCTTTTGTTAAAAACAACTGTAAACAAATTCTAAGAATTAAACAAACTGTACCAAATTTACTGTATTTCCGTGAGCCACACTGCAGATTAGACTATATTTGTATGTTATAATAAGTACACTTCATTGCCGGCTGACGATGTCAGTCGCTAAATACTGTCCTGATTACACTTTTATCTTCAGGTTTACTAGTAATGTTTCTGTTACTAATCCCTCCATACCGAGTAAACAGTTGTGTCTTATTATCTTTATTCTCATTGCTTGGTTGGGAAATCAATTTAAAAGATACATTTTAAGAACATTTTTAGCAGAAAGAAGTATGGCGAAGTGTGTACAAGAAAGAAAGAGAGACGCTAATAAATTGAACTTTTGTAATGTTTTTCATTTTGCTTTTTTTTCCATCACTTTTGTTATTAAATATCCCACATTGTGAAAAAAGAAAATCTGCCAAGAAAGGAGAAACGTTCTCACAATCTGGACGCAAATTTACTGTGAATGATCTAGCGATTAAAAACTTCCTAAACATTTTCGTCTAAGTAATTTGTTTTCTCTTTTAATTAGCGTGTGGTTATTTAAAATAAAATTTCGGATATTCTCGTTACGGTGAGTAGCTAATGCATTTACAGAGTTTTTTTTTTTTCGGAAAAAGGTACCTTTTTGCATTCATATAATTTTTATTTAGATTATTTGTGGCTTCTCTGATATCTGTTATATTGTATTGATATCCCAGTGCAAGGTACATAATTATGTTGTTTTAAGAGTAACCTGTAAGAAATGCCAGGATGAATAACGGATGACCAGAGGCTTGGTTTTATGATGTGAGAAACACGATCCTTTCCCAAATTAACAATTTTTCGGAAGCTGATGTATATGAGTGGGACTTGCACATTACTAATTGTATACAGAAGTAATGAGGAATTGTCGACCGCGTGTATGTGATATAATAGATCCTTTCTGGAAATATGTGAAATAATCGTACTAAAAAAAATGTAGATCCTCTGACTATTGGCCATAAAATATGAATATAATAGCGAGAGGCTGCCATCTTTACCTTTTGGGGGAAGACATCGTAGGGCGGCGTAAAGTGGGGGTGCTTATGCATGAAAAATAAAGAGCTCATTACAAATGCCGTCTATAAATATTTCTACGGAATTATTCTATTTTCCCCCATTATCTCTCGTTTAAGACATTACGTGTCATATAAATATGTAACAAAAGGAGTTCTTTGACAAAATATAAGTATAATAAATGAATTCCAGATAATGAACCTTTTTCATTGGCAATTATATAAAAGGTTAATCAGTACGTATTAAAATCGTTGTCGAAGTTTAAAATCTTCCTTTCTAAACAGACGTATTTCACGGACGCTCGGAGAATGAACGATCGTCGAATGATGATCTACGAAGTTTGATAAGATATAATGAAAATAAGATGAAAGCAACTGAAAATCTTTGTATCTATAAATGTCCAAATGTAATAAATATTCTGCTTGTTGTTTGATTTAAAAATTTGTTTACATGTTTGGGCTAGTATTCTTGCCTTTGATATTTCGATGATAACGTTTCGAGAGGCAGGTTCTCGTAAATTGTTCTCATTTGAAATTTCGACATAAACAAAATAAGAAACCAAAGAATATATATATATATATATATATATATATATATATATATATATATATATATATATATATATATAGATATATATATATATATATATATATTCGAATGTCATGTGAACGAAAATACTATATAAATTCTAACGTTCACAGCATTAATTCAAAATAGGACTGGATGACGATAGTAGAACAATAATCATTTCCAGTAATTTTTTTCATATCGATACAAGGAAATAGTCACTACAAAGATGCAACCTCGTTTCGGTGCATTTAGTTTCACTTTGACTGGAGCGAACCAAAATGGTTATTAAATTACGTAAATAAAATTACTTAAACATTACATAAATATATATATATATATATATATATATATATATATATATATATCCGAATGTAAAGAAAACGAAAATAATATTTATTTCTAACGTACACAGAATTAATTTAAAAGAGGGCTGAATACCGATAGTAGACCAATAATCATTTGTAATAATTTTTTCATATTGATAAAATAAAAATACTCCCTACAAAGATGCAACCTCGTTTCGGTGCATTTAATTGCACTTCGACTGGTGCGAACCAAAATGTTTATTAACTTACATAAATGAAATTACTTAACAAATAATTAAATATATATATATATATATATATATATATATATATATATATATATATATATATATATATATATATAAGATGCTATATTTATGCCATGTGGATTGTCTATTATATTAGGTTCGTGCAAAAATAATGACGTAACAATGTCGTTTTTTGACGTTAAAAATACGTCAAAAAACGACATTATTACGTCATTATTTTTGCACCAAGCTAATATATATATATATATATATATATATATATATATATATATTATTCAATGGAGGATTATGGGTAGTACGGTATATTCTATTATCGTGACTGTTACAAATTATTCTAGAGTCGATTGAGTTGAAATAATTGTGCATCCGGATGAACCGGCCAAATTTGTATGTACAAATTTACACACTTTAAGGAAAAAATTCTTTGCCGGCTTTGTCTATTTTAGTCTCACTAGTAACCATTCATCTGTTCATTCTTCCCTTTTCCATCTTTATCCTCTCTCTTTCGCACTTTTAAAAAAAAATTGCTCTGAATAGATCAATATATAAATATTCACGAAATAAATTATAACCGAAATGAATCTTTAAGGTTTTCTTCTTCATTATATATATATATATATATATATATATATATATATATATATATATATATATATGTGTGTGTGTGTGTGTGTGTGTGTGTGTACCATGTGAAAGATCAAAATTGTCCAAAACGTGTAACAACATAATTGTCCAAGTGTTAGATTAAACTCTGAAGCGTTTTATCTTAAAAGTGTTTTAAAATATCTTAGTGAAATTTTCAAAGGTTTTTACAATACTATTGGGCTCTACTCTGGGCATTAAGAATGTATAATTACTCTCCAAGTTTATCCGAATCATTGCGATGAAATCGGGCATAGGCAAAAATCACATCTTCAAAATTACTTAATCATAGCTAAGTATCGGAAACTCGTGAATTGAAATAAAGTTCAAACATATAATTATCCAGGATCATTTGCCAACTTACACAAGCTGATCTTCGCCTTGACTAATCTTCTAACTTTCAGGCTTGGATAAAAAAGGTTCCTTACAGTCTTCACGTGCGATTTCATTTTCCAGTCTTTTTTCACTGCTCTTCGGACTTGCATAGCTGAAACTCCTTTCTCACGTTCCAAACGTCTTTTGAATTGAGTGGGATCGTTTCCAATTAATGTGTCTAGCTCTAGGTTGATATGATGTTCCCTCTCCCTGCTTTGATCTTATTTCCTTTCGTCTTTATACACATTGATATGCATTTTAGTTATAACAGAAATTTGACTTACTAGAAATTTTTGCAACACGCGTCAGGTGGAGAAGATAATGGTTAACCCTATCCTTGAACAGGTTAAGATTTTGGTGATCGGGGAAACCTTATTTTGGGTGTCGGTTCCACAAAGCAGTCCCTCGCGCTAAGAATCTGTTCGAGTAGAACGTACTTCTCACTAGTGAAATAGGGAGAGAGTGAGAGTGGTTTGCTGCAATGTGAGTGACATGTGGGTTCCTAGGCATGAAGGTTAGAGCTGGCAGAACCAATCAATGCAGCTCTTCCGATCACTTTCCATGAAAGTAGCGACAGAGCAGTTAGAGTCTTGCCAAATACCATCTGTGAGAGAGGGTTTCATGGTGGAAAATAATTTGTCGCCCACAAGGACTTTGAGACGCTTTTGGGCTCTTTCCACACTGGAAAGTGAGGACTGGGCAGCTCCTGCCCAAATATGCCAGCAGTACTCCATTTTAGGCCTCATCCAGCTCTTCTGAAGGTAGAGGATAACACGAGGAGTTAATTACTTACTGGAGGTGCACAGGGAACCGAGGATTTTTCCAGCGTCATATATTAGGTCGGTGCAAAAATAATGTCGTTTTCTCACATAGTAACATGTGTGAGAAAACAACATTATTTTTGCACCAATCTAATAAAAACTTAAACTTATAAATATTGCATTTCATTTAAATATGTATCTGTTATTTTAATCATTAAAATAATCTAAAAATATTGGGAGAACATCGTATGTTAAAAAATAAAATTTAATTTTTACAAAATAATTAATGAAAATTTATTGTACTATGCTGCACCTTTTAGTAAAACTAAGTAAATGTGTACCTCCCATTAACTGTTTGAACTTCTACTGAACATTTCAGTTGGTCAATGTATGCCTATTTTAGATGGTGTGAGGCTTAAGGGAAGTCACATAATTTATACTGATATATATATATATATATATATATATATATATATATATATATATATATACCCAATAACCAAAAAATACTATTCTAAATGAATCCTCAATACAGAGTAGAGCAAATATAATTTATTCAAAAATTATAACATAAATATGTTATAAAATCACTACAAAAATAGCTATTTCTTTCAACACTTCTGGTGTTTTATCAAGTGATTGTGTTGAATGTAGAATACGGAGGTTTCATAGGTTCAAATCGACCAAACACCCCTCGGTAGGGAAAGCGCTGTTACATATTCTACATTCAACACAATCATTTGATAACACAACAGAAGTGTTGAAACAAAATGGCGTGCGACAACAGCTTAGTGGTAGAATCCACGACTGACGCCAATTCAGTCGGTGTTTCGATCCTAGCTTAAAGTAACCAGACATATTGCCACACCGATGAGCTGTGATACAGCGGGACTGTCTATCACGGTGCATTTCTGTGTCTACACGTTAACATAACCAAAATTCCTCACCGCAAGACGTAAGTCCATTAAAGCAGTTTTATATAATATACGCAATATTTACTCCAGTTTGATATACACATACATTAGTTTTGGGCAAGCTTGAAATTGTTGACAAGGAAATTTTCAATGTGAGAAAAGGTTTAGTGCAAAATTGTTAGATTGTGATTCGTTTAATTCAAGCTTGGATGATATCTTATGTGTTGGCAGATCTTCGAGGAGTTACGTATTTCTCGGCTTCCAGTCGACATACCAACTTTAAAAATTTAATTGAGTATCAGTCGTCATCTGCCCCTTTAAATCCTGTTCTTTTATTGTCATTTCTGTTTATTTCACTCTGTGTAAACTCTTGAATATTTTATATCCTTGCTTTGCTTGAAATGATCAACATCAAATAAATGTCAAAAGCTGCGCGAATGTTTGAAGTCATGCATATTTATAAGAATTACGTATTGTGTACGAAGCTTGAGGTTACGTTACTGGATAATCCCGACAAAGACCTAATTTTGAAGCTAATTTGGCTCCATTAAAAGGCTATATAGTTTTGTAAACGACATAGCCAGGGCCACAAGTACATATGCTAATTTTATATTTCGTGTATGATTCGTGACCCTTAAAATTATCTTCGATTTCAGTTCATCAAATGTTGAATGATACGCTTATATATACGATAAATTCGAAATCTAATCACTTGACAGGGTGGCGTGTACTTGGACTACACGGAAACAGGTACGCTATAACTGAGCGGTACTTAAAAATTTAGACAAGATATTCCTATGGACGGACAGTAGAACGAGAAGAGTCTCTTTCCGTAGATGAAATAATTGTTTCAGTTTGAGAGTTCTTGTAGGTTACCAGAATCAATGTAAGCCTGATGGATGTCGGAAAACACAATGGTCGAAATCTTGTGATATCAACAAAAAGACAATCCACAGGTAAATAGTGTAAAAATTGATAACTCCTCATCCCAGAAATTCAGACAATAGTAAAAATTTAATTTTTTCTTTATACTAACCTTAAATTCAGTTTATATCCACGACAGATTTTTCAAACTATTTCTATCTCCGTGTTATCAGTCTAGCTATACCAGTCAATTCGTATCAATCTTGTATCAATATCTGCCTATTCATTTGAATTATTTTTACTTAAAACATGAATGTTTACAGATAAATGTTGATTAAATTCGATTACGTGAATTTAACATAAAAAGGCAAGTGGGAATGGATATATATATATATATATATATATATATATATATATATATATATATATATATATATATATATATAAAGAAATATAGTCTTAAGGTGTGCTATATTTATGGAATAAAGTGCTCAATATCAGAGATAGAGCGTGTGTAAATATAAAAGTGAACATAGAAGTCAACACTTAGAGGCGACAGTCTGTTTCATGCTATATGCAATCGTCAAGCACACGTGGCTTGACGATTGCATATAGCATGAAACAGACTGTCGCCTCTAAGTGTTGACTTCTATGTTCACTTTTATATTTATATATATATATATATATATATATATATATATATATGTGTGTGTGTGTGTGTGTGTGTGTGTGTGTGTATAGATAGATAGATAGATAGATAGATAGATAGATAGATAGATAGATAGATAGATAGAATGAATGAATTAATGATAGAGTTATAGTAAAAACAAAGTGTGAGTAACGGCGAAAAGAATGTTATCTCTCGGAAATAGAGTTACTTCCCACTGTGAAAAATTTGTTTTTCTGTTAATGCCGGGTCATTAGCAAAAATATTCGAAGCAAACTTTTTGATCAATTTAAATTCCTGCTTATTCTTATTCGACCCACGTTTTATATCTCGTGTATGATTGTACTCCCTTAAAATTAGCTTCAAAGTTAAGTCTTCAAAAATAGCATGATACACGAGTATATACAACAGACAGATAAATAGATAGATGGCTAGAATCAGATACATACCGTGTATAAACGTGTAACGCACAATGTCTAAAATATTTAAAATACAGCTGTATATTTTGACTACATTAAATGGATATATAGTGTGTTCAACGGTAGAACAAGGGCCAGCAGTAAATACGCTAATTTTAAATCTCGAGTATGATGCGACTCACTTAAAACCAACTTCGAAATTTGGTCTTCAAAAATCGGGTAATACGCTTGTATATATATATATATATATATAGATAGATAGATAGATAGATAGATAGATAGATAGATAGATAGATAGATAGTATCAAGTCAGACAGAAACAGACAGGTAAAATCAAGGCAGATAGATAGAATCAAATTAACTTCAAAATTTACTCTTCATAATCGCATGATACACGTGTATATACGATAGATAGATAGATAGATAGATAGATAGATAGATAGATAGATATATAGATAGATAGAGTGATAGATAGATATGAACAGGCTGATATATATCATCAGACTGATAGATAATGAACAGGCTGATAGATCTGATCAGACTGATAGATTGATAGATAGATAGATAGAGAGATAGAGAGAGAGATAGATAAATCGATTGATACAGCCAAGGTAGATAGATAGATGCTTTATATACTTGTGTCACGTCTGATCTTTATTTAAAATACAGTTGTATATTTTGACTACAATACATGGATATATAGTTTGGTAACCTGCATAGCCTAGGCCAGCTGTAAATACACGAGTTGTATATCTCGTGTATGACGCGACCCCCTTAAAATTATCTTTAAACTTAGGTTTTCAAAATTCGCACGATACGCGACTATATAACGGTATATTATGGAGAAACGTGGTAATCCAAAGTAATGAATGACTTGAGTAGATTCCAAGCATTCTACAACAGCAACGGATGTCGGCGTACCGTATCGTAGAATGCATACATATACATTAATTGTAATTGCTTCTTTAATTTACGACATTTCGGAGAGCAGGGGAAATATATTTTCTCTTTTAAAAGCAAATTGTCGTAAATCTTTCGAAAAGCGAGATCTGTTTAGCTCACGCTACAATATTGATTATGTGGCGAAGTAGATTGTCTTTCATGTAAATGAAGCCATGACTATAAAGAAATATTTTTCGTATAATGACAGGTGCGCAGAGTATTACTTTCCCTAGCTTTTTAGGAAATGGCAATAGACACATCCATAATTAATCATAGTATTAAAAAAAAACTTGTAATATAACAAGAGGCATTCCGACAATAATGTTTACAAGGAAAATGACAACACTGTCGAATAGTGCAAGTTCTCAAATCTATTTACACTATTTACATTCTTCGCACTATTGCCTTAAAATTAGTTGCCATATTCACGAGGTTTCGGCTGCTGTACGCACCGGCCTTCTTCAGGTGACTGGAATTTTTAAGCGAAGCGTTTATCTGTCTATATTTTTGAGATGAAGTATTATGTACACTATTTTCATTATTCGGACTATTGTCATTATCTTTGTTGCCATATTTACGACGCTTCAGCTGTTGTAGGCAGCGGCCTTCTTCAGCTTTCTTTAAGGGTTCAGTTCAACATTCCAACCACTAATTTATCCAGTAGGAGTCATCACCCTTTCCAATACTGATGAAAGTTTTCTTCCTAACTTTTAATTTGGAGGTGTGTGAAACGTCTATGATTCTGATCCTGTCACCATTTTGTCTCTGAGTTACATGTGACCTCCAATTTAGTCGTTGCTTCTTTTGACATTTCTCAAATGATCTTGATTTTGCTATTTTAACCGTTCTTTCTGATTCTATAGCACGCCATTGCCCACAGGCCTCATTCGCTCGAAGACAATTTTTATCCGTTGATCTGAGTATGGTATTCTGAAATTAAAATGAATATGGAGGAGTAAAATCTGCTTTCAATCAAAGTACAGACAGTACAAATCGCTGGTAGTATCCAATCTCCTATATGGATGCGAAATTTGGAGATTGTTTCAGATACAGAGAGCAGGATCCAAGCGTGTGATAACAAATGCGTAAGAAAACTCATTGAAATTTTTTATTGAGGAACAAAAAACTAAGGATTTTGTCTGAAAAATTTAAATAGTTCTCTGGGGCACCATGAATCTTTTCTCGCCACCGTCAAACTGTGAAAAATGGCGTCGTTTGGACACATTACACGGTATATAAGACTGTCCAAAACCATCATCAAAGCACAATAAAGGCCTGCGTAGGAGAAGACGCTAACGTAAAAACTGGTTGGACAATTTCAAACAATGAACAAGTATGACTGTACCAGAACTGTTGATAGCGGCTGTTGATAGACCCTTCTGGGAAAAAATTAGTGCGGCTTCCGCATTTGGATCAGCCCTAACATTAAAAATATCCAGGGGTGATAATGATGGTGATAGTTTGTAAACATTAATTGAAGAAGACAGTCCGTCGAAATATTATTGAACAATGTCAAACATTTTCTTTTCTGTTTCTTTTCTTAAATCTCGCTATTCTGAATGTTTTGATAATAATAATAATACTAATAAGACAACTGACTAAATAATATTATTGTGTATTGTTTAGTTGAAGAAATATTATAGCCTAGTTTAAGGAACACTGGATTTAAAATTAGTCAACAGATGTTCACAGCTACATATATATGATTTTAACTGTTGTTAAATATAGCAATTATTAAAAAAGTCACAAAAGAATATTTGAACAAACCACGTCTCTCTTGAGAAAATTGGTTATAGTTTTTATCAACCCGTCAAAACGAATGTAACGCAGACAACCGAAATAGTGTTTTATTATTATTATTATTATTATTATTATTATTATTATTATTATTAATATTTCAATTGATTTCAGGTGTATTCTCATTTTTTCCGGGTCCGGACAGGAGACCAATATGGCATCGTGAGATTTTCTACTGAGAAATTAAAAAAAAAAATCCCAGATGTTTTACATGGATGAAGCCCTTCCTTAAATTGCGGTCTATAGTTGTGAGTACAATTTTTTGTATTTTTTAATACTTGGGCTACCAGGAATTCCTTCAATGTGTCTATTGGAATCCTCTCCAAACAATTTTTGATTTTCTTATGTGCCACATTTTTGAGAATTCGATTTCAAGGTCCTTGTATTTTGATAGCTTTTTCAAGATATTGAAAGATCCAATGCAATGTACAAGGACTGCAATATCAATAAAGAAGAATTTTTTCTTTGGTTTGTTGCATCGAATAATGATGTCTGTGCGATTCACTTTGATTGTTTAGTCTGTGTATTGTGAAGTCCCATAATAATGTTCTTAATGTCTTTTAGTTTCCTTTCAAAAGAAT
>OZ010601.1:17257638-17262638 GCA_963932145.1 Acanthosepion lycidas | reverse complement strand
ATGAATATCTACAACTATCAGCGTAAAATCTTCATCCAGGTCGGCGATTTATTTTCCAGAACGCTAATGATGCCAAACATACGTCCGAATCAGTGACTGCGTGGCTTCAGAAAAGATTACAGTTCTGTCAACGCCTTCAATAACTCCTGAAAATCTATGGGAATAATTTAATAGTTCGTTGGTCACCAAATATTTTCAGGAATAAAAACATCTAAGCATTTAAGAATGGATTGCAGCATTTTCTAAAGATGTGAGACCATGTTATTTGACTATTACTATTGTGAAAATTGTTCAATTCGTTCTATTTTTCATACTGTACGAATAATTTTGTCTTTTCCTATTTTGCACAATTCTCCTGTCAAATTTGATATATTTACTCTATTGTTCAATAAATTGACTTTTATATTCCTTCTTGTGTGCTTATTAACATAGGAAAAACCTTTGTTTATATTTCTCATTATTTTTAAAATATGATCTTTTCAATGGTGCTAGTTTTATATTTTTCTTTTCATGCCCCTGCTCATTCGACCACCTATATGAATAAAAAAAAAGTGGAAACGTTCCTTTTGCCGACGCCCCTGAATCCTTCAGACGATAAAACGCTTCGGCTAAGATAAGTTTAAATTAATGGGTAAAATGATTATATTTTCCAAGATCAAATTTGTCGCAAGTGATTCATGAAGCAAGAATAAACTTAGCATAGAACTTTCAATTATATTTTTCTATTACAACTATAAAAGGAAACGGTATCACCAATCTAGTAGTAATCCTACATACTTAAGATTTTAAAAAGAAACAATGATGAAAGCTCATCAAAAACTTTACAAGTGAATTATTTCTAGAAAAGGCACAGTGAAGCTAAATTGCAGCCATGGAAATGGTCTGAAACAGAGATGCCAGGTCTGGAAGGATAATATTGCAGGTTCTTTTCTCAAGAATATCTAACTCCATAGCAGAGTCACCAGAATTCAATGCGTAATGCTCATAAATGCGTAAGATAGTATCTGGCGAGAGCAATTGTACAGTAAAATACAATGAATTAAATTTGCTGATATATATATATATATATATATATATATATATATATATATATATATATATATATATATATATACAAATATATCGATTAATGAGAGAAAGAAAATGAAAAGAAGAAATTACGTTAGCAATTTCGAAAAATATTGAGTGTGTAGCCGAAAGATCGACGACGAACATTTGAAGCTGTATTTTTAAGTTTTCTCTTTTGTGCGTGTGGAAGTGACTAAGTGCGCATGCGTCAAGAATAAGCGAGGAAGAAATGGGCCGAGTGACTTTTAAATAATAACGACAATTTACGATTTGAAAAGTTGAAAAGAATTCGATTTTATGGTTTTCAGCCGGTTCTTGATAACATTTATTTTATTTTTCTTTACGAATTTTTTCCCTGGGATTTCCAAGACCAGAATCGTGGAATACAGTGCACAATACATTTAAATGTCAAAACAAAACGAGCCATTAATATCTTTTGATGTGCTTTTAGTGTTTTTAATGTTGCAAAATCGGATTAATATGTAAAAGACAGGATCATATTGAAAGATAAAAGCAGTGTTGGGAGTTAAAAATCGTACTTAACGAAGTGTTCTTCAGGAAGACGTGTATTTTGACGTTTAGCATTAGCGTTTGAAAACATCTGGATTGTATTTTCTTACAGTCATCAGTTTTCGTTAAATGAGTATAACGAATGTATATGGAAGTACAAATCTGTCATACACATTTATGAACAGTTTTGTCATAAATGTCAACACTACTAAGATTCTTACGTTAAGCCTTCATCAGTCTGTGTGTTAGTTCTTTTTAGTTAGTCTCTTTATATCGGTCACTGGGAGATTATCAGTAATGAGTTAAGAAGGAAACGTGTGTTTCCTAATTTATTGTTGTTGGAATAATGTTTTCTTTCGACTAGTTATGGGCTTGTTACGTTTATTCAATATAAAAATTGTAAAATGTTATTGGAAGTTCTTGTAAAAGGAATTACTTTCCTGTTCTGGAGACGTTTTATGTAAACTCATCCCCAATCGAAAGGATATAAAACTAATAAAGATTAAACTTAAAATTAATAAATTTATTTCCAATATCAAATATGAAAAACTAAGAAAGTGTACAAAAAAAATTGATTATATATATATATATGTGTGTGTGTGTGTGTGTATGTGTGCCTGTATGTATGTGTGTCAGTGTGTGTATGTATATGTCCGCAAAACGTTCATCTTTCAGTTATTAACTTTAAGAAACTTTAGAGTAGATGTCGCTGTGTCACCATTGCACTTGAATACATTTGTAATTCGTGTATATTTAAGGATAGTCTTTCTTCAACGTTTGACTTTTGTAATAGCAAATTAACTGAGAATGGTTCCGGGTAACAGTGGCAAGATATTCATATCATGAGCTGCCAGACATGATATTCACTTACGTCCGCTTAAATGGTAATGGACAGGAGGCTGCACGGCTGTATCAGATTCCCTTTCCAGACCGAAAGCAGTCGAGTCATCCATCCTTTGCTGCCGTTAACCGTCGCATTCCTAAAATAGGATACGGGGCATCATAAACTATGGATCGAGGAAGAAGGAGATCCTCTCGTACGCCAAACAAAAAGGAACTAATTCATGTTGTCATAGAGGATCCGAGTACCAGCACGATTCAAGTGGCCCTCACATGTCGTACACCTCATAGTACCACACGGAGGGAACATCAAGTGAATCCCCATCTATCTTTATCATTTGCAACGTGGTCAGGTTTTTGGCCCTCTGATCACACCACGAGATAACTTTTGCTGATGGTCTATTGCACAAATTGCCGCTCCATTATTTGTCATTTCAGTCTTATTTACATATGTGCCAACATATGGAAGAGAAGGAATAACAAATTTACACAAGTACCATCTGTGGGCAGATCGGGATCGGCATGGTACAAAACATATTAGACACCAGTATCAGTTTACAATTAATGTGGGAGCTGAAATTGTAGGTGACTCTCTGGTAGGTCGGTATGTTCTCCCTATGCGACTTACAGGAACTGACTACAGGAATTTTATTTCGAACACAGATTTCCTAGAGGATGTTCTCCTTATAATAAAAAGATGCATGTCGTTCACGCATGATGGGGCTCCTGCACATTTTAATCACATTGTTTGCGATGCAATTCCTGATATCTGCCATGAAATTTGGATAGGAAAGGAAAAACTGGTTCCATAGACTGCAGGTTTTCCCGAAGCCAGTCCTTTCGATTTATATCTGATGAGAGATAAAAAAAAAAACGGTTATGCAGTAAAAAAAAGTAATAATGCAGAAACGCCACATCTACGTGTCATAGGCACATGCGAAACCATTTGCCACCGAATGGGAGTATTTCAAAGGGTCCGCCATTCACTCATCCGACGGGTGTGTACGTTTGTGGAAAGAAGCGGAGAACATTTTGAACATTTGTTTTGACTTACAGTGTTCAGGTTCAACTATGATCTTTGGACATATGTTTATTTTTACATTTTAACTAGTTTCTGCGACAGGACACCAAAATCTGTAAAATAATTTTTATTATAACATACCCATACACACACACACACATATATATATATATATATATATATATATATATATATATATATATATATATATATATATATATATATATATATATACACACACACACACACATCGGGTGTCAGAGAAAAATTTCCATCTTGTGTAAGAGCAATATTGTAAAGTTTTTAGATTAAGGTGCGAAACATTTATCTTAGAAATGACTAAATATATCTTGCTTGAATTCTCTGAGGATTTTATAACACTATTGGACTCTAATTTGAGCAATAATGTATTATTACTCTCCAAGATTAACAGAAAAATCGTGATGAAATTGAGAATGTTTATCATTACTTAATTATATCTAAGGATTGAAAGTTAATTAAGGATTAAAATAAAGTTAATATATATATATATATATATATATAGTTTATGAAAAACTAGGTAATCCGTATTCGTGAACCTAAGGAGGTAAAATCCAGAGAGCTCAATGTAAATCCAGAGCAAATAATTTAAATAAAACAGACGACTTTATGGTTCCATGTAATAAATTATTTCACCAAAGCCCTTTTAAAGGACTGCGGATCATTAGACTTTGCTTCCAAAGAAAAAATGAAAAGAAAATTTACACATTTTTGACGGGTCGTATTAAACGTATGTAAATTAAAGAAGTGGGGAAATGAGGGGGAAGAGAGAAGACATGAGTGAGTTAGCAGATATTGACACATTTATATGGTTAAGTAAACGGAAGCTATCTATTTTATCGACGGGGTAGATAAGAAAAAACATACAGAGAAAATGAGAGAAGGAAGTTATGAGAGAAAGTGTCACTAATTTTCTTTGTCAAAAAAAAGGCTAGAAACAGACGCTGTTATTTTGCTTTACTTTGGAACTGTTATTCTGGGGGTTCCTAAAGATTATAATGTTTGATATAAATTTGAATGTCTCTAAAATGTCTACAAATAATTTAAATTGATCTTTGTTAGGTATTTATTAAAATTTTGGGGATTTTCTATGAAATAGTCGATTAGAAAAATATTCATAGAAAGTACATTATAAGAATAAAAGTTTACTTCTAGTATTTTTTTTAAATCTCTTTAAAAAAAAACCCCCATTATTATTGATTATTAAGTTTACATCTCCGTGAATATTTCTGAAAATGATCCTGGGATAATATATATATATATATATATATATATATATATATATATGGTATAAATAAAATGACAATTGGAAAAAAGATCTTAGATTTTGCCGACACGTTTCGTCTTCCGACTTTTTCAAGGCAAAAATGAAATCGAAATGTTCTTGTTGTTATAGTTACATTAGAAAATCCAAATTTAAAAAGAGAGACGCTTCTGTCTAAGCCTTTTTTTCTGGTTAATGTAAATTACCTTTATACTAAGAGATTTTTTTTTTCCATGTCAACAATATAGATAAATTCCC
>OZ010601.1:17202638-17255138 GCA_963932145.1 Acanthosepion lycidas | reverse complement strand
TTCCGAGCTCTGCCGTCCGTTTCCTCACTTTTCAAAAGAAATGCGTCACCGTACTGAGATTTCGAAATAATTCAATTCCTTTTATTTATTAACTCTTTTATGCTCACAATTTCTATGTTTTTCAGCCCATCCTCCATACATAGATTGTAATTTCTTTCTCTGGTTTCCCATATATATATATATCCCATTTGACTACTGGTGTTATCTGTTCCAGTTTTATTTCCAATACAGGCTTTAACAATATGGTCATAATTCTATATCCTACATAATTGAATGTAGCAGACGGTTTGCATTTGTTTTTCTTATTTCATTCCCAGTTGTGAAGATGTTAATCCACTACTCGCCTGAATTCTACTTTCTTACCACTATCGAATAATATAACACAATTATTCCAAAACGTGAGTATGAACAGGTTTGCTATATATTTCTTCACACATCTCTATCCCTTCCACATCGTCCTTTGATGCGACTAGACATGCGAACGATCGAGGAATTTAATCTAGCACCGGTAATTTATTTCCACAAATAATGTATTGGAGAAGATGCTTAGAAAATGTTTTAATCTGTAGATCATCAACAGTAAATATGCCTCTACATGCTTAAAGGATTCCACATTCTTGGCAGATATTTTTATCTCACAGTGTGGGATATTTAATAACAAATACGATGGAAAGAAACCAAAAATAATAATAAAACGAATCTAAATGAAATCGGCTCGATTATTTCTCCCCACAAAAATATAAAAAAACATATACAATATAAAACAAAAATAATTTATTTTAAAATTTAAAATTACCAGTGTCACCAATTTGTGCGCATGCAAAAGACAAAACTTGAAACACAAAACCTTTTTCCTCTTCGTCATGCTTCTTTCCCTTTAAATTATTCTTAATATATAAAAATTTATATATATATATATATATATATATATATATACATACATGGAATATTAGTGAGACACTATTTGGCTTGCTAAAAGGGAAAGAGAAAGAAAAAGAAAGGCGAGCATTAAATTTAGGCGATAAGAAGCCATCACGAAAAGGACACTAAGCGGTGTTATTTTTCTGACAAGGAAAAGTGGTAAAACTTTTTATTCCCATTGTCGAGAAGGTAAAAAGGAAGATACTGGATTTAATCTGGAAATTCCAGGTTGGCCAAATAACCTCAGAGACAGAATTCTAAATAGATAAATATTAACTGTGTCGCAGAATTACAAAAAAAAAAGTGTCCGGTGACCACCATGAAGGAAAGGTTAAGCCTTTGTCTATATGTAGAAATCATTGAGATGAGCATCTGTTTATCGTCAGGCTGGCTATGATAGCAAAATTATTTTATCGGGACGAAAAATTGTCTGTGTTTCGCCAGATGCCCACCCACTTGGTAATTGGCGAAAATCTCATTGACGAATTCCATATGAAATCCGGCTATAGTAGCGAAACTGTTTTATCGGATCAGTGGTAGGCGCCAGGATGCAGGTATGTCTTGGTGGCCCCCGCTTGGTGATGGCGAAAAGCTAATTGACGAATTCCAGGTAATTCGGTTAAAAGATAAAAGAGTCTAGGGTATGTGGTCTCTTCGAAGAGAAGAAAGAAAAGGAAAAGTGAAAAAAAAAAAAGATATTTTTTTTTCTTTGAGCAAGATTTTTTAAACCGAGGCTAGTCTGGTCGCACCCACGCCGCTGAGCGCCCATTGGCTGAATGATAGCAGGAGTATTGGGCGGAGGTAATCATGTGAAGAAGGAGGGGAGACCTGTTGCGGACCCTGAAGGCATAGGTGTGAGATGCCACTGTGAGAGAGAGGGGAAACCCGTTGACACCCTATGAGGGCATGGTGAGATACCAATATGAGATCAGAAGGAGGTGGGTAGACGAAAGATTTCTAAAAATGGAAAATAATAAAATTTTCCAGACCGAAACCAAATAAGTGGATTGTGGGTTGAGAATTATCAAGGAACCTAAAACCCCGACAAGCCCACCCCGGTTTTGGTCGGCGTCCATATAAGCAAAGTCGCAGCGAGCGAAAATCAGTTCGAGTTCCAGTGCCAGTTGGGGTTGGAGACAGAGAGGCAAGCAGTTGCAGTGAGCTGAGAGCTCTGAAGACCCGCCTCACAGAAGCTAAGATTCGCGAAAATTCCAAACTCAACTTCTAGCCAAGAACAATTTATTTTTGAAGAACGACTTAGACTCACACCACCAAAACAAGTTTCACAATTATCGTCTGCAGATACACCAAGAACCAGTTTCTTAAAGAACAAACAACTTAAGATGTTAAGATTCGCCTAACAAACACAAAGTGTCACGAATCCATATAGCAGGTTGGGAAGTAGACGCAATCCTGTATTCAGCAACCATATATAAAATATTGTTATCCTTTTTTAACACATTTGAACTTTTCGAGTTATTATTTTATTTTAATTTACATATACTTGTGCGATATCACCCTTATTCGAACTCGGCTTGCATTACGGCCCAGCGACTGATTGATTCCGTCTGCCTAAGATCAATTCACAACGTGGGTAGGTTAGACTGGAAATCAAAACATTTACTTCGGTAACCAGACGTTGGAACGAGCTGGGAACGACAAGGCTGATACCGAATCTAACCAGATTCCCATCCGAATCACCAAAAGGTTAGAACGTCACATTTGGTGCCGCGACCAATACCAAGCCAGTTGGTCGTCACAGGACAAGATAGCACGACGGACGCGGCTAGGCAGACGTCAAATTTGGCGCAGCGACAACGGAGGGACGTCACATTAGTGTTTAAGCCTTTTATGTTATATTCTCACTCTGTCCATATATATATATATATATATATATTAGTTTGGTGCAAAAATAATGACGTAATAATGTCGTTTCAAAAACTAATATTCTATGGAATATTAGAGATTAAGCCTTTGACATTGACTTCTACCTGTATTCTATCCACTTGGCAATTATATATATATATATATATATATATATATATATATATATATATATATATATATATATATATGCATGCGTATGTATTAAATGTGAGAGAATAGAATCCAATTCCGTATCCAATTCAGTTTAAAGGAGGGCTCAATACAAAAGTAGATCAATATTCTCTATTTTAAGATATTACATGAAAAGCATGTAAAACTGCTACACAATCATGTTTCGATGTGTCTTAACATATCTCATCAGGTATTAGTAAATATCTGGGAAGCAGAGAATTTATTGGAATTTAGAAACAACAGACAACCTCGTTTTTCAGGAGAAAAGGAAGAAAAGAATATAATATAAGAAAGAAAGACGCAAGAACCTACATATTTTCCCGGGAAAAGGAAGAATAAGAAAAGTAGAAGAAAGAAAACGGGGGAGATATTAGCAGGGTAAGTTTTCTTTTTATTCACATCAAATAATCGGAATGTTTTGCGCTAAGGTCATATAAAGGAAGAAATGAATGTTAATGAGCAATCATACGTAAGAGGTCATGACCCACTGATTTAGCATCATAGACGACATTCAGACGTCATATTCGATACGGATGTATATTTGCTTCAATGCTATGCATTAGACACATGACATTATGTAGTAATGTGGATAAATCAAATAACTAGATATTAGCAACCATATACACGTTCGTTAGCTTGCACACTCAGATAAGCAAATAAATATCAACTCAATTTAATTTAAGGTGTAATCGAAACAGTGCTCAATGTCGTTAGAATATAGCTAAGAAATATATATTAATAAATATACATATAACAATGTTCAAAGTGCAACTTAAAGTTTCTGTTCTACCAACTCATCATGCATGAAATATTAATATATATATATATATATATATATATATATATATATATATATATATATATATATATATATATATATATAATTATTTTTTCGAATACGATTCCTTCGTTAAATAAGAGTTCTTATGTTTCAAAAACAGGAGCCAAAAACTTCAATATAATTATTAAAATTAAGTTGAATTGAAGCATCAAGCTCTGTTTCATCCTCAAGGAATCATATTTAAAAAATAATTTTAATTTAGGCTGTATTTTTGTATTGAGCACTGTATTTTTGTTTTTTTTTTGTTGTTTTTTTTTTTATTAAAACAAAACTACTAAAAAACTTCGGATTATTTACCTAACATAGTCTTTCTTATTTTTCTGTATATTTGCACACACACACACACACACACACACACACACACACACACACACACACACACACACATATTTATATACAGTGCTGTTCGATAAAATTGACTCACCTTATCCTTTGAATTTAGCTCAACTTTCGTTTCATCGGAGAAGAGAACATTCTTCCAGTCTTCTACGGGGAGATTTTTGTAATAGTGAGCCCATTCAAGTCTCTTGGCTTTGTTGGCTTTGCTTATTAGAGGCTTAAACCTTCCTGTACAAGATTTGTAGCCTTGTTCTTATAGCTACCGACGCAATGTTGAAGAGGCAAGACAACACCTTGCTCCTCGCTTAGACTGGCTGCAATTTCTTGGCTAGTTATAGTCCTCTTCTTCGCAATTTCTCTCTTGATTACCCTGCCAGTTCTATCATCAATCTTTTTCTTTCATCCCCTTTTTTCCTTTATTGAAGCAGGAGGGACATCATCATGCCCTCTAAGCACTAGAGAGACAGTTGATTGCGAGGTTATAGCAATTTTTGCAATTTCTCTCGTAGACTTGCCTGCTTTTTAGAGGGCAATGATAGATGTCTTAAGTGGTTCTGATTCGTGTTTGTACCCTTTCGTCTGGTTAGTGATTTCAGTGACTATTTCAAGCTGTTTTTATACTGTAGGAGTCTTTCTGGAATTTTCTGGAATACTCTAGATTTTAGTTTAAGCTGTTCTAGAATTCTCTAGAATATTGTTCTGAGTATATCGTAAAATAGTTTTCTATATTTTCTCAAAAGCTCTTTAAATTTACCAGTTTAATCATTATAATGCGATATCTGAGTCACTTCTTTTGCACAGAAATGTTTTTTTGAATCTCATTTGTATCCAAATTTATAATTATCAATAGAATACCTAGGGCGAATAAACTGTTTTCCTAGGTGGTCAGAAAGGGTTTTTTTTTTTATTAGCAAGATTAAAAAGTATTTTAACCCCAAAAACAATACATAAGAAATATTTTTAATAAAAAAATCAGGTCAGTCACTTCTACCCCCAACCCAAACGTAACTAATAACGGATACATCAAAATACAGACGTAATGAACACGCAAACACTCCTCGTCTGGTTGAAGTGGATTTATCTGTAACCTTGGAAACGTGAATTATGATTTTAGCTGTGTCTTTAAAACCCAGTAATTTTAAAAGTTGCTCCAAAATTCGCTTGAGGATAAAATTGAACTAATGTCTTTAATTTAATTACAAAATTAATTTCGGACCTTCCATTTTTGAAACATGTTTTGAACTGTGTAGCGGAAAAACCATATTTTCAATCAATTAATTTATAATATTAATGCTCTGTAAATATATATTGAGCACTATTTTGTAAAAATAAAAATATCTATAAGAACACCGGATTATATATCTTACTGTTCGTTCTTTTTATTTATATATACATACATACATATACACACACACACACACACATATATATATATATATATATATATATATATATATATATATATATATATATATATATATATATATATATATATATATATATATATATATGTGTGTGTGTATGTATGTATATATATATATTAATATTGGCTTAAATATCTAGGAAAGTGACAGTCACACTTCTGAGTTACGCATGCTTTATTGTTCTAAAGATAAAGTACAATTGAATTACATGGTTTTAATTAAATATTGTCTGTTTTTTGATGGGAACAATTTTTAGACGAATTCTTGAAACTGATGTTCATTAAAGAAAGTTTCCTCTATATTTTTGCAATCAAATAGGTGGTAATTATTTGGTTTAACGTAAGTTGAATATGGCACCTGTGGTAGAATATATATGAATTTCTGTAATATGTCTTTGTTATTCGTAATGTATGCCGTTGTGCGTTGTCAAAGAATTAAAAAACATTCTTTTAATTCACTGTGTACATCGCCACTGTCGTGCCAAATCTGTTAGTGCATTTCAAATGTATTACTAACTGCCACCTTTCTTTACCATTTTGGTTGTTCAAAACTTGGTTGTTACAGTATATTTGTGTTACAGAAAAATTACTATCCCTTTGGCACCTGCACTTTTTCGCTGCAAAAGATTATGCAATGAGGAAAAAAGCCCAAACTTGATGAAAGCAAGGTTTTATCCAGAAAATATTTTGGTTTTTATTAAAAGAAAAGACCGAATTATTTTTATCATTTTATTAATTTTTGCAGTCCTTCCAAGCACGTTCAAAATTTTCGGTAAAAATCTTGTTCTTTTTGGTGCAAATATTACAATGAATGAAATTATTGTTGAACTTTTTTTTAAAATAAAATCTTAGGAAAACATTTTTGTACATCTGTTACTCCTACCACTTACTGAAATTTCAAGAAATTAAACTTACACTCCCCCCAAATGTATATTAGTTAAAAGCGCGACTATTTAAAGAAATTGAACCCTCAATTACTTTTTTATCAAACCGAAATCCACTTACCGAAAAAGTCTTTTAAATATTAATTACAAAATTTCATTGTTTTAAATCATTTAAAATTCTGTATTAATTTCAGCTTTTTATATAATATTAAGTGAAAACTATATTTAATTATCATAAATTTTAAAGCTTAATATTAGTCTTCAAACTTCAAGATTTTAAAAATACTAATTTTTTTTATGTATATAAACGTCCCCCTTTTAAATATATGGACGACCATACACGACATTACCAAAAAATTACAGGATAACAATGACAAGTGTAAGGTCAACATTCTAAAAATTCGATTACGTAGAATATTTTCCCAAATTTGTAAGATTACTGAATACTTAAAAATTGTATTAAAAGGCCCACACGTCATTTTCTTAAATTATGTTTTACAGATAAAGTTTTGTAAAACAACAATCAATCTTTTATCAGATTGTTATAACTCGTCAAACATGTAAACATGGCTACTGCCTTTTAAAAATACCTCTACTGTTTGGTTTAAGACGAATTTCTGCATTATTTTAAACTTATATTAAATAGTATTTGTTTCAAATGATTTTAATTATACTTTATATCAGGTATTATGTTTTCAAATATATATTTAGAAAAGCATATTTTATTTTTGAATGATTATTTATACATTCCGATGAAAGACAATTAAAAACGGCGCTAATCATTTATTTTAGCAAAAACCTAAATCTTCCTTTTAGTCAATTTAAAATAGTTTTTGAAATACAGAAACGTATTTTGCTAATTGGAAATTTTTATTTAATCTATAAACTTGAAATTAAAATTACAAAAATTCAAGAAGGATTTTAAAATTTTAAAAATTTATTTTAAACATTAGTCATGATTTTCCCTATTTTTTGTGGAGACACTTATATATATGTAGAATATCTGGATATAGCATTAGTTGGGAGGGAGATAGGAGTCAACACTGGAGTTGAATGTTAGTTTCATGTCTCCAGTCATTTTTAAGGCACAGACGCACATGCTTCTGCTAAGTGGCGTGTACCTACAGAATGTTCTTGGTCATTTTCTGTAACAATTATTAATTGTTGTCATATTGATAGCTCTCGTAACTGTTCTGCAATCACTTTACTCATGCTCACTATTCACTTTGTCTCTCATGCCTTCAATCTGTCCTATGAGTATCAAATTCTCCTATTTTCTCATTATATATCCCAGAAATGTCAACTGTCTCTAACTAATGTTGAGTATATGTGTCCGTTTTTTTTTGTTTTTTTTTAATGATCGTTGCTCACGTGTTCTTTCCATGGTATTTCTCAGAAACATTCTTTAAAACTATATTTATGTTGCTTCTCGTCTCTTTTTTGATGTATGAGGTGATTACCCATCAGTGACTGCCAGAGAGGAGGACTGAGATTTCATAATTGGTGGTTAGCATTTTCTTTGTCTCTCCCGAAATTGTCCTGCCTCTTTATACGTTCTTTAATTTTTTGAATGCGACATTCGCATTCCAAATGCTCGTTCGGATTTCAATGTTGCACTTTCCGTTCTCTGTTAAAACATTTCCCATCTATTTAAATTGTTTTTCTTTTTCTGATTTTGTAATCTCCAATTTCTAATTTGTATGTTGGGCTTTTTCCCTTGCTCACAAGCAGGCATTATATCTGCTTACAACTGATGATTAGTACATTCTACTCGCTTTGCTTCAAAACGTTAAGTAGTTCATGTACTTCCCTTTCAGTGCGTCCAATCAACACCGTGTCATCTGCAGATCTTATTCTGTAAGATTGTTGTCGCCAATAATAATAAAAATAATATTCTTAGTATCCTTCTGTAAAACCATATTTATGTTGCATCACGTGTCTTTATATGTCTGAGGAGATTGCCCAGCACCCACTGCTATATAGGACCGATATTTCTGATTGTTGATTACCATTTTTCATTGTTTTCTTTATTTCAAACGAAATTTCTCTGATTCTTGATACTTTACTTAGTTTATGCAAGGCAACATTCGCTTCCCCAATGAGCGATAACTATGCATTCTGTTTTCTTTCAATTGATGTTTACTTCGTTCTTCTCGCTCTCCGCTACTAACATCTCTAGGAATAATATAGTGCCTGAACTTCAAGCCAGTCGAAGACCTGAGGCCAAGAACGCGACGAGTGTTGCTCTCCTGGACTTTAACATCAGCAATGATGGTGGCAGAGAGAAAAGGTTATTTTTCTTGTTTAAATCAAAGCGTTTTCGTTTTGAACGCTTTAAAATTTACAAGCATTTTCTTGCAACAGTTAACCACTGATTGCAGAGTCTTTTTAGGAGCAGTTGCTGATTAATATTTCAAGTCTGTCAGAATTTTTATTAAGATAGATTTAAATGGTTTTCTCGTCAGCATAAATACCTACCTGACAACTGATGACATCGGGAAGAACATTGGTAAAAATCACAGGAATACTGTTGCCATATATGGTCTGATGCTCCCGCCGTTCATCTCGAGGTATTCGAGAAAATCCAGAGACGGATATGCAAAGCATTAGTTATGTGAAAAAATAATGTCGTTTTCTCACATAAAATTGAACATCAAAAAACGACATTATTTTTGCACACCAACCTAATAGTTGGTCCTGATCATGAATCCTGTCTGCAGGCGCTATTTCACAAACTTGCTGTAGCTTCCCTCTCTCTTTTTTACAATTACTTTCATGGCAACTACACCGACAAGCTATTTTCACTGGTTCCCAAGCTGCATGAATTTTAGCGTGCTACTAGGTTGGTAGTTTGGTCCTTCCATTTCACTGTCAAAACGGCTAAATGTAGCCATCTCTTCTACTCCAACAGCTTCTTATCTCGAACCTCTCGACTGTGGAACTACCTTGTTCTTATTTGCTTCCTTAATAATGATAATATTCAAATGTAATGATAATTGACATCTTATGATGCTTTGAATTTGATCACTGACGCTTTATTTATCCTTTTCCCAAACACTCCTTTTTACTCTTACTTTCACTCTCTGTAATCCCTTCCTGGCTAGTGGCGCTCTCGCCTTGCTTGGGGTGATTTTCGTAATAGAAAAAAAGATACAAGAGAAAGAGGCCTGGTAGAGGTACACGCGTTGGTATAAACAGATCTAGATGCGATCCTGTTCAACACGACCATCATTACTCGATCTGTCAGGATCGATTGGAAGAAGCCATATTGTTAAGATTCTTCTCGCTAATCTTGGCAGTGCTAATTCCCTCAGAATCATCTCCCTGTATATTTGGAGTAGGTTGTACTAAGTCCTGTGAAAAAAAAAAACATTTCTATTTCGTCTTTCTCTATTTACAGAATGCATTATCCATTCCAATGCATGCAGTTTACTGCCAGTGTAGGTTCTGGGTTATTTTAACCCCATTTCCAAATTATATAGCTGCTCCCATTTGCAGTCTTTTTTTTTCTTTAAACTATTACCCTTTGAATTTATTTTATTATTATTACTTATTATTACTTACATTATTTCTTAAACTCTAGTTAACTATGTGCCGACAAAAGGAATAGAAAAATATACGTGGCAGAACTTGTGTCGAGAGAAAAAAATTCCATCATGAAACTATTTCAGATCAAAATTAATCTTGTATCTCAGTCTGGCAATCATAGGAATATATATATATATATATATATATATATATATATATATATATATATATATATATATAGATAGATAGATAATATTAGTGGTAAATATACATATATATGCAAAATCCACAGGTGCATATATACACATGAATATTTTAGAATAAAAAATTTTCCGAGAGGATAAAATTCAGGTAGAACTCAATGTCCAGGACAGAGTAAGGATATAATAAAAAGGCTTAAACACTAATATTCCATGGAATAAATTATAACCATGGAATATTAGTGTTTAAGCTTTTTTATTATATATATATATATATATATATATATATATATATATATATATATATATATATATATATATATATATATATATATATATATGTGTGTGTGTGTGTGTGATTTGTAAGTGTGCAAATATACAGAAAAATAGGAATAATCACGTTTGGTAAACAATCCGAAGTTTTTAGTATTTTTGTTTTTTTTTTTAAAAAATTAACAGTGCTCAATACAAAAGTATAGCATAAATTAAAATTATTATTTTATAAATATTTATCCTTGAAGATGAAACAGACCTAGATACTTTAATTAAATTTAATTTTAATAAGTATATTCAAGTTTTTGTCTCCTGTTTTTTAAACGTAATAACTCTTACGTAACGAAGGAATCATATTTTTTTAAAAATAATTGTAATATATATATATATATATATATATATATATATATATATATATATAATGTCGTTTTCTCACATAAAGTTGAACGTCAAAAACGACATTATTTTTGCAACAACCTAATAAGGATTCTTGCCCTTATGTTACAAACAAAGGTAACACTAATAAAATAATATATACATATGTGCGTATATTTATGTGTGTGTGTGCATTGGAAACTAACAAAAATAATGAAATATGTGTGCATTTACCTGTCAGTCTATTGTGGAGTTGGCGAAAAAACTAATCCACGTACGTTAATGTATTGTTAAATAATTGCCAAATAATTAATGGAAGCAATTCATTCATTCATTCAGAATACATACATACATATATATATATATATATATATATATATATATATATATATATATATATATATATATATATATATATAAAAGTTAACACAGAAGTCAACACTTAGCGGCGACAGTCTGTTTCATGCTATATGCAATCGTCAGGCCACGTATGCTGTTATTTTTCTCGGCTATTTATACATATACGGGTCAGTGGTGCATGGAAGAGCCTGTCGCCTCTGAGTGTTAACTTCAATGTTCACTTTAATATTTATATTTAAATGTGCTCTATCTCTGATATTGAGCACTTTATCCCAATAATATCGCACGCCTTAAAACTATATATATATATATATATATATATATATATATATATATATATATACATATATATATACATATATATATATATATATATATATATATATATATACATATATACATATATATATATATATACATATATATACATATATATATATATATATATATATATATATATATATATATATATACATATATATATATATATATATATATACATACACTTGTACGACATCCGCATATCATACATTTTTGGAATCAGGATTATCCTAGGATTGAAAATTTGCCCCTCATTTTGTGCTTGAAAATCGAGCACTGAGATTTGTGTGGGGATGAAGAGTGATCTACTAAAAATGTAAATTTTAAAATCACTGAAAAAAATTAGTGATTTAAAAGATTTTAATTTATATCGATTTGAAAGTGTTAAAAATGTGTGAATTTATTTTTTTTAATTCATTATAAAATAACTCCCCCAATTTTTTTTTTTCGTGGAAGTCAATTTTATTTCTTCAAAATCCAATGAATCAGTGTTAACGTGAGAGGGACTGCGACATGAGGTTTTAGAAGTTTCACAGTTTGAAGAATTCGAGTCCAATAGTTCCATGGTGTTTGTAATTTGAAGAACTGTATTTTCGCCTTGAATTGGAATTTTGGCCCAAGACGTAGTTTCGTCCCAAATTAGTCTTTTGGCCGAAATTGTATGTATAACCCTAATAAGAGCTAAATTGAGATTTTGACGTTTCCTGGAGTGAACTGAGGAATTCAATGTTATTTCTTAAAAAACATATCAGTGATTTTTTTTTTATATATAAGCTGAGTCAAAGGATTTTTTTAGTTTTGGGCACGGAGTGCGGTTTTTTAGCGAGTTATAGATAAAAATATAAAAGTAATAATAATAAAAATGACTTTCAGTATGTTACGCGTTATTTTCCTCTGTCCCTCTAACCTTCAATCTTTACTGTGAGTATGAAACTTTCTAAGTCCTTTTTTCTTCATTACGTGACCAAGATTATTCAGCTACCACTTCCTGATGTTATTTCTGTGTCCATTTTCTCATTTTCTCAAAGACTTCGTTGTTACTTCCATGATATTCTCAATATACTCATGTAGAGTCAGATTTTTATTGCTTCAAGCCTCGTCTTCAGCTGTGAGAAAATTGCTCAGCCCTCACTGCATTTTAGGATAAACGCTTTTTTTACTTTTTACTCACAGAATTTTCCTGTTTCTTAATAGTTTGCTTAGATTTTGGAAAGCAGCTTTTCATATTCCAGTGCCCCTTCAGATTTCGGTGACGTAATTTCAGTCCTCTATTTAAAACATTCACTTGAGATTTATATTTTTACTTGCTTGATTTTCCTGGTTCCAGTTTATAGTTCGTATCCTGCTCTATTCCTTTTATTGTTGCATTAATTTATATGATACTAACAGCATGGCCCGTCGTTGCCCGTGCTTGATTAAAAAATTCTACGACTCATACAGCAATAGCTATCACTTGACTTAAAATATTTTTGCCCTTCCTTGCCTTTAAAGGAGTGCACTTTGCAGTGCTGATGTTGCTACATGCCTAATTTATTGCCTATCTCACACTGCGAATTTTTTCTAAGCTCTATACTAAACATTAAATCTGTTACGAAAAAAGAACTAAACAAAACGAACCCAAAACGATCACCTTTAAAAAAGGACTCGTAAATGGAAAACTGAATGAAAAAAGAATGTTAACAACAAATATTTTTTCACAGCAAAACCAGTTCTCCGTAATCAGAATCAACGTTGAGTTTAAGAAAGCGAATGAGACAATTGGAGTAAAGTGCCGTGCAGATTTAAATTTTTCCCACTAATAGAGCTATCGGTTTTTTTGTTTTTGTTTTTTTTGCATGCTAGCATGCTATTTAACATTCGTGTCAGCCAGCTATGGGCTCTCACTCTGGCCAGTAGAAAATGACCGCAAACTACAAGAAAACTGCTGTAGAAGCAAGAAAAAATTGATTATTTCTACTATCAATGCGAGTTGGGAAATGCAAAGTTGGTCTTGGCCTTCCCGCAAATCCGTCGAAAATTGCGGCCGTGCATTCGTTACACACACACACACACACACGCACACATCCTGTCTTTTATAGATAGAGATTGGGGATACAAAATGGAAGATTAGCATCTAAAAAAAAATCTATTTCACTGTCTTTCCAGCAAGTACTTGAATATAAATGCATGAAAGAAACGAAGCATGAATTGGATTTTATCCCGGCAAAGTTGGGTATCGTTGCATGTTTTGTTATAAAGATAAACGTTCCAAATGAATACGGAACATATAACTAGCGCCAAGGTCCAACTGTTTTGTAAAAATTGGGTCAATTCCCCTAGGGTTTTAAGCTTCGTCTAATTACATATATATATATATATATATATATATATATATATATATATATATATATATATATATATATATATATATATAAACCTTTTTTTCCATTTCTTTTTTATATACACCCGCCAACACGATAGAATATATGCAAACATTTGAAGGAAGCAAAGAATATGCGTAATGCAATTATCTAATGCTTGAGTAGATGTATTAGATTGGTGCCAAAATAATGACGGTTTTTGACGTATTTTTAACGTCAAAAACCGTCATTATTTTTGCACCAACCTAATATTAGAAATACAAAAAAACATCTCATATTAGCCCTTACTCTCCCTTGGACTCAAGGAAAGAATAAATAAGCGACACAAAACAATTAATTATAATCTTTACTCGTAGATGCGTAAAGCAGAAGCAAGGCTTATTTTCCTATATTTTTAGACAAAGAAAGAAATGATTGCATGAAGGCAATAATGTAAGCCATAGAATTTTACTAATGTATTGATGTCAGAACGAACATTGGAATATTTTTTGAAACCTTATAAAGAATGCATGATATATCTTCTTCCTGGCAGCGTAAAAGAAATAGGAATTGTCTTAGTAATAGTCATATTATCCTGGAAAAAAAATTTTTGAAGCAATTTCAGCCATTATACAGTTATAACAAATGCAGATAATACTTTCACTATTAACTCTACTGGTGCATGTAAGATCAATAACAATAATGGCTCCACATGTAAAGTTTATAATCTTAATGGGTCATTTGTCAGCAGTGAAGTTCCAGTTGGTGATTTACTTATGAAACAAGCGTATAATTTAACATTGAAGTCAACCCTCAGAGGCGACAGACTGTTTCACGCTGGGCGCAATCGTCATGATGTCGCCTGACGATTTCGTCCAGCATGAAAGAGCCTGTCGCCTCTGAGGGTTGATACTGAGTACTTTATCCCATGAATATAGCAAACCTTAAAACTATATTTCCTCATACATACGATGTGATGAGAAGGAAAATTCCAATATAAATTCCAACATTCACAGCATTAATCGAAAAGAGGCTTCTAGAGTAGAGCGATAAGTAGTTCTTTATTATAATTTTATCATATAGACAGAACCATTTTATTCACAACAAAGATGCAACTTCGTTTCAGTGCATTTCAACTGCACTTCGACAGGTGAAAATCGATAATTGTTATGAACAATCCTACTTGTCAAAGTAAATAATCAAACCAATACCGAAGGGGAAAAAGGTATAAAAAAGAACAAAGAACATGTACCTCAGCCGACAATAATCGTTTAGCATCAAATTCAAAAGTCCAAACAAAAAAAACAAAAAAAGGATACGAGTAAGCAAAATAACTAAATAAAGAGCTTAATACGTTAAGTAGAGCAGACCTAGTTAAACCTAGAGAGCCAGACAAACCTACCTAGGTTTCACCCTAGCATATCGTCAGGGAAGGTTGGCCTTCCCTAACAATCGGCTTAGGTGAAACCTAGGTAGGTGTGTTTGACTCTCTAGGTATAACTATATATATATATATATATATATATATATATATATATATATATATATATATATATATTAAATATGATTCCTTTGCTACATAAGAGTTCTCATGTTTCAAAAAGGAGAGCCGAAACCATCAATATAATTATTAAAATTAAGTTGAATCAAGGTGTTGGGTCTCGTTTCATCCTCAAGCGAAAATTTAGGAATCATATTGTGGTTTAAGCAGGATTATAAGTATGGTCCATCGCAACATTAACTACTACAGAAATGGTTGTGCCGGTCATCTTGTTTAGGTGGTCAGACAGTTGATTCTTATCTACAGATGAAAATGAACTGTCTGACAGGAAATTTCGTTTTGATGAGTTGAACATCTCGGTATTCCAGAAATAAAAATCGTAAGCAAAATGGATAATTAATGTCCCCGTATTCTTATTATCAATATATATATATATATATATATATATATATATATATATATATATATATATATATATATGTGTGTGTGTGTGTATAGAGATACTCGGTTAAAAAAAACAATAAACAATGACAAAACACAGATAGCTCAAATTCTAGATATATCAAAACAAATCGGTACCTGAGGGAAAAATTGGAAATAAAAAAAAAGAAAGAATTCAAACGTACGAATAGGGCGAAATAAATCGTGCGGTGCCTTATGTCTTTAGTCTAAAAGAGCAAAAACCAAGCGAGTAGTAAGGCTGCTACGTAGAGTGCACAATATGCTAAGTAGAGCGAGAATAACTAAAATGAATATTAAATAGCCAGGAAAACTACGTAGGTTTCACATAAACGGATCTTCTAGGTAGGTTTTCCTGGCTCTTTAGGATTTATCATATATATATATATATATATATATATATATATATATATATATATATATATATATATAAAAGTGAACATAGAAGTCAACACTTAGAGGCGATAGTCTGTTTCATGCTAGATGCAATCGGTTGCCCGACGATTGCATATAGCATGAAACAGACTGTCGCCTCTAAGTGTTGACTTCTATGTTCACTTTTATATTTACACACGCTCTATCTCTGATATTGAGCACTATTCCATAAATATAGCACACCTAAAGACTATATTTCTTTATATATATATATATATATATATATATATATATATATATATATATATATATATAGTCTTAAGATGTGGTATATTTATGGGATAAAGTCTTGAATATCAGGGATAGAGCATGTGTAAATATAAAAAGGCTGTTTCATGGTAGATGCAATCGTCGGGCAACCGATTGCATCTAGCATGAAACAGACTATCGCCTCTAAGTGTTGACTTCTATGTTCCCTGTTATATACACACACACACACACACATATATATATATATATATATATATATATATATATATATATATATATATATATATATATATATATAAAATATTTATATGTATATAATATATATATTTATATGTATATATAGTTATATAATTGTGTATTTCAGCAGTAATCGCTCTTTGATTCAAGATGAATTAAAAAATCTATTCAGGACACAATATTATAGATGTTCGAAGGGTTTAGTCTATACTTTAATTATAGTTGATTTTATTTTTACTTTTATTTCAATGCATGGATTATTTTATATATCTCGTGTTAAAGGAATGTTGTCATTGATTAGGTAGTATCTTCTCTGCAGTATAGTATCACTGGTTTTATTCCCTCCTTGGTGCACACTGCTAGAGTAGCGGCCATGTTAGTTTTCCAATGCTGTAATATTGCTTCGTTGTGCCTTTTTCTTTAAACATTTTCATAGTAATTGTTCTGATGCACGTTCTTAACTTCTACCAACACTTTATGAATGGACTGACCGTAAAGTATCATCATTTTACAGCTGAAATTTCTACATGTTACCGTAAATTCTATGGTAAGATTTTCTTGTGAAATACGCTTATCTTTAAAACTGGCATCAATGGATTTCCATCCTATCATAGTTCATCAATAATTTTCGTGGTAGATATTGGCTCTTGCAAGACATGATTTGCTTATTACGTGCTGTATTTTAATAATCCGTACGATGTAGAAAAGATAATGTCTATTACCGTTTGATTTGAACAGTATACTACATTTTTCGGTCTCATATTATTTCAAGATTGAGGTCGGCACTGCGTTAGACCGAATCGTCTTCCTAGCTGCCATTATTACCTTGTACTTCACGGGCCTTACACAAGAAATATGAATTAGAATTCTGATAATAACAAATTGTATAAATCAGTAAAAAACTTCCAATTCAATTACTACTAAGGCCTTCAACAATACTCTTTTCCCCTTTCACCTTTTTTTTTTCCTTACTTCTGTTTCTACCTTCCTTGCCTCTCTCTCCCATTTTTCTTGGATGTTTTGTCGTACTTTGCTTAGATTTCTGAACGTTGAATTGCATTACGTTGGTGCAAAATGATGTCGTTTTTGACGTTCAACTTTATGAGAGAAAACGACATTAGTTTTGCATCAACCTAATATCAAAAACTTTTTTGCGGAGACATCCGGTTTGTTTTAAAATTTTTACGGTTAGGTTCATTTTCTTAACGCCTCAAGATTCCTCCAACGCCCAATCTTCTATCAACATTGTCTTACTCTGTCAACCTCTTTCCTTTCATTCTCTTCTCTCTCTTTTTTTTTTATTTATATTCTTCGCCTTAAGTGCCCGAGTTTTGAAATGGAAAGCCTTCAGAATTCTTAGAAAATAGACGAAAAGGTTTTTTCGATCCATGTGTTCGCCATGTCGACAGTATATAATAAATTTTGGTATGTAATCCAGACAGACTTATAAGTTATTGGCATTGTTTTAAGCATTTCACCCCAAGCAAGGCGGGAAGCATCGAGGACGCAAGGGGTTACAGAAAATATAGAGCGAGATCAGATAGGAATAAAAGAAGAGAGTATGAGGAGAAGGGTAGTGGATAGATCAAGGCAACTGGAGATGTCGATTGATATTAAACTTGAATAGCTGGAGATTATAGCTCTCAGGGAAACTGGAATAGGGAGGGGAGTTTCACAGGCGAGAAGTGCGAGACATGAAGCTATTAGAGTAGAAGAGACGGCTACATTTAGGAGTTTCGACAGTGAAGGGGTGAGAGCGGGATGCCAGCTTCGTAGGGCGCTTGAACTCATGAATTCTGGGAACCAGCGAATGCAGCTCCTCGGAAAAATTACCATGAAAGTATTTGTAGAACAGGCAGAGAGAGGCGTTGGCGCGTCTGTGAGAAAGTGACTGTAGACGAGATGCCAGAGCGGGGCCAATTATATTGCATATCCGCCTCTGGAGCCTATCAAGAACCCCAAGGCAAACAGAAGGGGCACCAGACCATATATGGCAGCAATACTCCATGCAAGGTCGAATTGTTGATTTGTAGATCTGGAGGATCGATTCCGGGGAGAAAAATTTCCTGGCGCGGCACAGGGAGCCAACTTTCTTTGCGGTGGACGAGGCAATTGACAATGTATTTGTTCCATCTCAGGTCAGCAGTCAACGTGAGACCGAGCAGCCGCAGAGAGTTGCTCTCGAGAAGTTGAGCGTCAGACATTCTAATGGAGGGCAAGGAAGGATCTGTGGTGATTAATAGAGAGGTTTTGTTTTTGAAGCGTTAAAGTTGACCAGCCAATTCCTGCCCTAGTTCACAACCGATTGGAGGCCTTTTTCGAGAAGCAAGGCTAGGTTAGTTTTGTCAATGACACTAGACTTGTTTTTGAGACAGGAATAAATTGTGGTGTCGTCTACGTAGATGCCAACTTGGGAATTTATGTCATCATGGAGGTCGTTTATGTAGATATGGAATAGAGTGGTGCCTAGGATAGAGCATTGAGGAACACCTGCGTTCGTGCGATAGGAACTGGAGGAGAATCCGTTGAGAATGACCTTCAATTCACGGTTTGAAAGGAATGATTGTATTAGGTCAAACAATCGACCCGTAATGCCATAACCCTGGAGCTTACAAAGAAAGCCGGCATGCCAAACCCTATCAAATGATTTGGAGATGTCTAGTGCCACGGCACGGGCTTCCCCGTTATTTTGAAGAGCTCGGTAGGCAGTTTCAGTGATGGCCGTAAGCACATCAGCTGTAGATCGGGCAAAGTGGAAGCCATATTGCTTGTCTGATAGCAGATCATGGGATGTCAGGTGGTTAACTACTTCGGTATTGATTAGGGCTTCGAAGACATTGCCGAAGAGGGGGAAGGAGACTGATAGGACGGTAGTTAGAAGGGTCAGAGGGGTCGGCAAAGTTCTTGAAGATAGGAACAATCGAAGAGGATTTCAAGCAGTCAGGAAAACAAGATTGCTTGAGGTAGTAGTTGTATAGTTTGGAAAGGGCGGGCGCCAGTTCAGGCGCGAATTTCTTCAAGACAATGGCTGGTATTCCGTTTCCACCACTAGCTTGTTGCGGTCTAAATTGGATATAACGCCTAGTACCAAAGATGGGGTTATGTTTAACCCACTCAATATGGCCTCAGTTCTAAGAGGGAAGTCGGGTATGGGTACACCGGAAGAGTCGAGCGTCGAGTTGAATGAAAATTTCCGAACAAAGCATTCAGCCTTGTCGGTAGAGGAGGTCAGGACTTCGAACTGGTTGAATAAAGGAGGTATAGAGGGTTTGCAATTGTTCAATACGCTCTTGCAGAGACGCCAGTAATCTTTGGAGCCAAATTTGCGAGATACAATACTCTCCCTCATCCGAGCCGCTAATAGTGACTTAGCATCGTTGAGGACACGCTTACATTCGTTACGGGCGGAGGCAAAGAGACGTCTATTGCAGTTAGACATGTCGCTACGGAATAGTTGAAAGTAGTGGTTCCTATGGACGATGGCGGCTGAGCAAGCAGCGGAGAACCAGGCGGAGGAGCGCGACTTGACCCTATATTTCCTTGATGGGATGAAAGCGTCGATTCCAGCTTTAACACAGTATGAGACATCAGAAGCACATTCTTGTACGAGGAGCGTAAAGACTTCATCCCAGGGAACATCGCAGATTAAATCACGGAACGCGTCCCAGTGACTGCAGGGACACCTTTCCATGCGCGACATGGCACTACAAACACTCCGGTACTATACAACTGTTGATCAGAGCGGCCGCTCAAGACGCTACGCAAGAGTTAGGGCTCCTAACTACCAGTCGGAAACAGCAACCAGAGAACTGTCAACGGGTACCCTCAGAATGAAGAGGTGATGCCACAGACTGCACGCATCACGGGAGAAAAAGAGCTGCACTAATACCGAGGCCAGAGAGAGAAAGAGTACCGGGAACCCCTTCCTAAACAAGAAACAGGGCGTAAGCCTCTACTCATGTCCAAGAGAAGGGGGATGGGTGTTGACCGGGCGGTAGGAAAGACTACCTACTCCTATTACGTATAACACATACAAGGACGACAAAAACAGAGGGAATGATAAGGGGGGTAATTGGCAAAGAGTTGGCTGACACTTGGATTTTACCCAAGTTTTAAGTTTTAACTTAGTAAAACTCCCATTGTCAATTCTAAAAAGAGATTGAAGAAAATAAGGGTATCCGGTTTTATTGTATCAAGCCAAAGACATTAAATTTTCATTTTTTCTGATTTTTCTTTCGAACTGGGATTTCTAACTAAACCATCAAATATGTTAGATTGCTTGGGACAAAATGTGTTACTGTGGTCGAACACACTGACGAGTAGGGGGAGAAATAAAAATAAATTTAAAGAAAAAAAAAGAATTAAAAAATAAGAAAATGATAATGAGTTTTCGGTAGAGCGAATTTATACTCACACAGGGCAGCAAGTGTTTGTCCGCTTTCTTCCTCATGATGGCAGGTGAATGTTCGGCTTACCTTAAGTCCAATCATCGACCTGCTGAAGGCGGGAATCAACGGCCAACGCTCCGCCTTCACCAAATAATGGGCTTGGGAGGCATGTTTTCAATAAAATTGTAGAACAACAGAAGAAAGAAACGGCGAATACAATTCCAATTTCAGACAATATATCAAGCAAGAAGAAGCGGCTACTACATCATGAGAATACTGACGGGACACTTTCGCCTCTAGCCAAAGAGATTCAATTTTTCATTTTTTCTGATTTTTCTTTCGAACAGGGATTTCAAGCTAAACCATCAAATAACTTAGAATGATTGGGACAAAATGTGTTACTGTGGTCGAACACACTGACTAGTTGGGGGAGAGAAAGAAAAAAAATTAAGCTTTAGAAAAATAGTATAAGATTTAATTATTTTAAGCACACACAAGTGCATACACACACAACGTATTTTTCGTTTTCCATCTGATGAAGGCATAAAGGCGAAATACATTATCGGACATTTTTTTCGATATATTTTCATGAACGTTTTTCCACACACACACACACACAAATATGCATACACACACACAAATATGCATACATACATACATACACCCACACACCCACCCACACACACACACACACACACATACACACACACATATATATATATATATATATATATATATATCAAATATATGGTGGAGTTCAATGTATATTACAATCGTTCATTTATGCAAAAAGTAATTTAGTAAAGTTAATGATACAAAATAGCGAAATCCTTTCGCTAAGAAAATATTAAACCTGCATTAACCTACTAATCACTCGATGAATGCTATGATCCTTTTTTTTTAAATTATAAACATAGTATGATGTATGTTACATATGCAAGTACTTTCGACTGTAAATTTTGTCTTCTTCAGCCATGGAAATTATTTTGTTTTTGGTAAAATTCAGGTAGCATCCGAGATGAAAAAATAAAATGCGTAGCGAAATATTTTTTCAATGTTTTATTGATAACGGATACAAACATATGCAGCATTCTATAAACATAATAATTTCCATGCCTGGAGATGAATGAATTTACAATCGAACGTACTTGCATATTTAAGAAATTTAGTGTATGTTCAAGCGTTCTTTGTCAGCTGCAGAGATTCATTCGATATGTCATCAATTTGATCATATTCAAGCTAGATACATTTCAAATGTAGCTCTGCGTTTATCTTTTTAAAAAATCATTATTATTATTATTATTATATATATACATACATATATATATATATATATATATATATATATATATATATATATATGTATATAGATAGATAGATAGATAGCTTCTAGCTCGCTAGCTAGCTAGCTAGATAGATAGATAAGAAACATGACATGATACAGTGGTTAAATGCGTTGGTTATATGCAGTGACATGACCCAAAGAGTGTCAGTTCAATACCTGGTTAAGGTGTTGGAGATATTGGAGAAGGGAATTGACAAGAGATAAGTGATAACTGACATCCATTAGACATGGCACGTGGAACTAGAACAGTCTACCCCAGCGAACGAAATAAAGTGTTCAGTTGGACGTTTTGATAAATATTGCAACAAAAATGCGGATGATAGCCAGAACAATGTAAATGGCTCTGCATTTATCCATTTTTAAAATTCTTCTCATTATTATTATTAATATTATTATTATTATAGATAGATAGCGAGTGAGAGAGAGAGAGAGCGAGAGAGAGAGAGATTCATGATAGTGTACACACACGTATTTGCGTTTATATTTAGCTCGCTAACTTGATGTTTTCGCGCAATGTCTTTATTTTCTATGCTTCTTGCAATTTGCCGCTTTGATGGAAACTAACATTTCTTCTCTTCGTATCATTCGCTATAGAGGAAGAAATAAGTGAATGTTAATGGATGCGGAACGAACAAAAGAAGGAAGATGGCAAAGGCGAATAGGACTAAAAATATAAGCAACGCAAAACAAATAAATGTTGAAGGCTCGATTTTTTTTTCTGTCATATCCGCTCTTTTGTAATGGAGACGCTAAAACACTACTAAGTTTTCCGGTTATGGATAAAACATGGAATGCTGCTTTCAAATTGAACCTCGCAACGGAATCCAAAAACGTACAGGACAAGCAAAAAAGTACTTATTGGAAAAAGTCATAAAAGAAAATGATCAAGAGCGTTTCCTGTGCAGAATTCAAAAACGATCTTGAATGTCCAGTTGAGTGTCCCCGCGGATATCAATTGATAGCCCCAAAGATAATTACAGAGCTTCGAAAGATAGGAGAAAATAGAATAGAGGATCATTTTTCTATCTGTAGTGAATATGAATGTACAACGATGGATATATGTGCTGGAAGGAGACCACTAAGAGAAACCTGTAATATGTTTTGATGATTAAAGATAAAAATAGTTTGAGACTGAAGCAATACTTATGCCTATACTGATACGTTGTGATGTATTGACTGCGTTTGTTAACTTACAAGAAATCTTACAGTCAACCGCTAGCTGGGAATTTTTAAATGTATCAAGTGAAGCCTTATAAAACTTAAAAAATTATTAAGTGTTAGTGGTTCGGCTTCAGTCACTTTTCCTCCACCGTAAAGTTGACACTCTCTGCTTTCTTTGTTTTTGTTTTTATAAATAGATATATAGTAATTGTTTAGATGATCTGTTCGCTATGTTACCCAGTATTTTTTTTTAAATTTAAGCGCGTTACTAGACTTGAGTCAAAATCTCATCAAATTAAATTTGTGCTGAGTAAATGTAGCCGTAATTCTATGTTAAAAGTCTCTTGCAATTCTCGCTTGTATAACTCACTGCCGGTTACACGTTTTGCAGTCGATTTGAATCTACACAAATTTGACTACAATATCAATCACAATCTATTGTCCACCAGAATAATCATTTCTCTTACCGTTTGTTATTAATGTTTCTGTTCCTACTAATTGTACAACCTGTATCTCGTTGTATCTTTGTGCCTTTTCTGACTGTCTCGGGGAGAAACCGATATTTTTTTTAAAAAAGCGTTTTATTTTTTAATTCAAATATTATTCTCACAATTACTGTGCAGTAAAAATAGCTCAGCACAGGTAGAAATGGAATTAAAATAATTTTTAATAAAAAAAAATGGATTATTGATTATTTAAATATTTCAAAATGTGTTTTTAAAATTGATTCCTTATTACTTCATACAAACTATATTTGGAACTGATTGTCTTCTCACTGAGTAAAGAAAACTTAAAAAAAAAACATATCGAATACTTTGGAGTATTGCTGTGGTGTCCTCACTCTAAAGAGTCTATGTTGGACTCTTCTGCCTTCTATAAGATTAATAGGAGAGAAGGAGAACAGTCTAGTAGATTGAACACTTGGCAACCGACACCCATTCACTAGTCGTGTAACACTCTTCTGCTGTACTTACTGTTTAATATATGATATATGTGAAACATTGATTGTTGTTATTTCTTGAAAGTGATCTAACCGTTCAATGATTTAATACCAGCAAGAGAGCATGGTACTTCGCATATTTCTAAACTATGATAAAATATAGTTTGTGATACACTATAGTTGTGGGATAAAACGCTCAATATCAAGAATAGAGCGTATGTAAGTATAAAACTGAACATTATAGTCAACAGTCAGATGCAACAGACTGTTTCAGGCTAGACGTAATCATCAGTGGTCTGATTACGTTTAGCATGAAATAGTCTATCGCCTCTGAGTGTTGATTTCAATGGTCATTCACACACACACACACACACATATATATATTAGGTTGGTGCAAAATTAATGACGTAATAATGTCGTTTTTTGACGTATTTTAACGTCAAAAACGACATTATTATGTCATTATTTTGCACCACCTAATATATATATATATATATATATATATATATTATAAATTTGAGTAACAATAAGTTTTCGCTCAATAAATTCAGGGTATTAAATAAGGGACTAAGCTTTTGCCCTAGTCCCTCAAGGTTTGATAAAGACACCTTGGCAAAGGACCTGAAATCCTTCTTCAGAAGAATACGGTTAAAAGCCCACTACGGGGAAAATGATCATACACCTTCCATACTTGAGACATTAAAAGAGAAGGACACTACCTACACCCCCAAAAACATGACTATACAGACATTTGAACTAGCCGTAGCAAATGACATAAAGAAAACAACAGCACTTAAGCTGCCACGTGACAATATTACTGAAGGGGAACGTATAGCCCTCGATACGCTGACACATAGAGATGACCTAATCATAACACAGTCTGACAAAGTGGGTGCCACAGTGATCTGGGGAATCGAAGAATACATTAAAGAGGCCAACAAACAGCTAGCCGACAAAGAATCCTATAAAAGCATACCTACAGATCCCCTTCCAGAACACCAAAAAGAATTAACTAGTTCACTAAACATAATGCTTTGCAACAATCTAATCGTCAAGGAAACATACACAGCACTTACACCCACAAACATTACACCTGCTCGTTTCTATCTCCTTCCTAAAATACACAAAAGCAACAACCCAGGAAGGCCGGTTATTTCATCGTTCAACTGCCACACGACAAAAATTTCCAAATACATAGATCATTACATACAACCGCTAGCTAAGGAAGTAAAATCATACATCAGAGACACAAAAGATCTACTGAACAAAATTAATCACATACAAACAGTACCAGAGAAAGCTACTCTAGTGACTATGGACGTTAGGTCCACTCTATTCAAACATTAAAACATCGAAGGGCTAACCGCCTTTCAGGAAGCACTTACTAAAAGAAGAAAACAAGGCCCCCCCTCACAGAAGTCATCATAAAACTCATGGAGCATGTCCTTACATTGAATACTTTCAACTTCAATGGAGCACACTACATTCAAATAAGAGGTTGTGCCATGGGCAACATAGCAGCTCCATCATATGCTACAATATTCATGAGAAAATTTGAGGAGACCCATATCTATCCAATCATTGGTAGTGACTGCCTATTCTATGCAAGATATATCGATGATATATTCTTTGTATACACGACATGACAAACGTACCCAATTCCTTATGACCCTAAACACAGTGCACGACTCAATTAAGTTTGACTATGAAAAATCCACAACATCAGTAACATTTTTAGACACCCGCATTTACATAGATGAAAACAGGAAACTACAAACGACACTACACACTAAAATCACCGACAACCACAACTATCTACACTTTAAGTCTTCCCACCCTAAACACCTCAAAGAGAACCTTCCCTATTCACAAGCACTTAGACTCAGAAGGATATGTTCCAAAAATGAAGAATTAAATAAACACATTGAAAATCTGGAGCATCAATTCACAACACGTGGCTATAAACAACACCTAATCAGGGAACAAATAAATAAAGCAATTTCCACACCTAGAGAAGACACCCTAATGTACAAGATTAAAAATAAATCTAGCCGCATCCCTCTAGTAACCACTTTCAACCCCACTCTGCTTCCACTATCCCAAATAATCAAACGACGCTGGGAAATACTACATCTCAAACCAGACCTAAAAAAAACTATTTAAGGAAACTGGCCTTCTTGCATATCGTAGACCTAAGAACCTAAAAGAAATCATAGGTAGTAACCACATTTCAGGGGACAAGGTAATCCGTAATAAACTAAGAACAAAAACAACAGGATTTTCCCAACCATGCAACAACAAAAGAAGTTTATGTTGCAACCATGTTGAAAACACGAATTCATTCACTAGCTCAGTCACTAAATCTACTTTCAAAATCTACCACGATTCTAACTGTAGAAGTCATAACATAATTTACCTCCTAGAATGCACACTATGCCAGAAACAATATGTAGGAAAATCTGATGGGCCCTTTCACTACAGAATTAACAATTATCGTAAACGAATTAAGTCGACTCCCCATGAAAAATTGTTACCTGTAGAACAACATTTCCGCCTGGAAAAACACGATTTCAAAACCCATGCCAAATTCACTATAATTGAGAGAATAGAGAAGTTCAGAGCAGATAACATTAGAAAGATTTTAGAGTCGCATGAAAATAAGTGGATACAACGTCTAAAAACAAAATATCCAGCCGGGCTAAATCACAAATTTAACAATATATAGATATAACTCAACAAATAAAAAAAAACTACCCACATTTCTCACCCACACAAGACAGACAGGCTTACGGAGGTGTGGAGGCCTCACACTTATACACTCACCCACACGAATATACACACTTACACACATCATACGCACTCACTCCCTAATGAGCCAAATGATAACACACACCCACAGCAATACACACGCTTACACATATCATACTCACTCACTCCCTAAGAACCAAATAACACACACACACACAAACACTAAACAGAGACACATCCCCTCACCAAGTCCAATAAAACTGTCAAACTGACCAGAGAATTCATAGCAGCATCCAGCTCTTATCTCAAATAACAACTTAAAAGAGACTGTTTGACCAACACAAGGATTGTTAAAAGATTCTTGTTAAAAAGATAAAAAAAATAAAAAAAACAAATGAAAACTACAGACGAAAGTTCATTTTCTCCATCAAGACATTCATTTCTGTAGTTTAGTGCTAGCAGCAAGCAGAAATATTTCTCCTCACGATGATGGCCATTTCGGCCGAAACTAGTCGAGGAATCTAAATGGAATAATAATAAAAAAAATGAAAGAATATTAATCTACAACCCAGTGTGTCTGAGGATTTTAATTTTTTATTTTTATTGTTCAATATATATATATATATATATATATATATATATATATATATATGTATATGTATATTAATTCCTATATAAGTAAACTTCCTTTTCGGCCCTTCTTTATTTTCAATTCAGTACCTCACTCTTCATATAAGCCCAGCTTAGTTTAATATCGGAGTTGTTACTAGCGGATTCCTTCCCCTTTTAGAGAGATACATCCCGCCCTCCTCTTACAAGCAGTTTGGGCTTTTTTCTGGCTGAAGCGTCATTTTGAATAGGCTTCGTATCTTTTCCTCAACTGATATCTAATTAAATTCTAAATCCCGAGACGAGTTCAGCCAAGAGTTGAAGAAGACTGGCGCAAGTTTGCGATCGTTGAAATAGGTTATACGAAAACGAAGCAATTTCGGATTTTTTTCTGTGTAATTTATATGGTCTGTTATTATAAATACATTGAGCTCTCTTTGTTGATCAGTTAACTCCAATTTTGGAGGCCAAAATGCTGACAGTCAATTGGGTAGTGAGTGAAAACTCACTTAAGGTAAGCAGGCTTTGCAATAATGTGCTCGATATAAAAAAGACAAATCATTAATAGGATGAATATGTGTGACATTTGTCAGTTAGATTATTTATTTACCTTCAGCATCCCGACTAGAGTTTTACTAGATGAACCTATCCGTATAGAAAACACTTAAGTCGGGATGCTTAATGTAACATCAGTCAGGTAAGTGACAAATTGTACTCAAACCCTATATATTTATATACATTTTTTTCTTCAAAATTAATCGTTTGCTTTTGTCTGAAAAGACATTGAATTATGGGACTTTGTATCCCCAGATATTTTGGCTGACTACCTGATAAATATTAATAAACGTTCTCATATTCAAAAGCATTGATAAATTAATGACATCCTTGCTCTTGCATATCGACCCATGGAACAAAATCCAACATTTTCCTTAATAATGTCACTCAGAAGACGAAACGCGTAGGCTATAGCATTTCCTCGTGTCTTTTTATTCATTTTGTTTCATTAAAGACACACTCTACCTGAAAAAAATTTGCATGTAATTGTGGGTTGATTATTAATACTTTTCTAGGTTTTTATCTGCAATATGATTATTATGGTAGCATTTCTTAAATAACAATGTAATAGTTTTGTTTCTCTTTCATATTATTTGGTTCACTTTAAACGGATATGGAACTTTAAAACCAACAAGAATTTAAGAGAATGTTGGCAGATATGGCACATATTTGTTCAACTCATCTTTTAGAGTGTCTCGGCCTCTTTTCTTGATCATAGACTCACTTTGTCTTCGAGATGTCTAACGCACGTCGGATCTAACGAGTGCTTTCCCTGCATCAGAGATGATATTCTCTTCCTTAGCTGCATACCACCAAAAGTAGATCCGCGAACACTTATCGCAAGTTTTGACATTTGTAGCCTATACAGCAACATACCCCATGAACTAGGTAAAAAGGCAATCTCATTCTGGATTGAAAAACATCCAGAAATACTACATACCATATTCACTAAAGTGTTCATTATCGATAGTATAGACCTAATTCTAAACAATAAAACCTTTGAATTTGACAACAAAACTATATCCAAACTCTCGAAACTGCAAAGATGTCACCAAATTATGCCACCCTAACATTAACTTACCTAGAAGAAAACCACTATGAAAGGATAGGACAAATATATGGGGAAAATATAAAAACACAATTCCCTAAAACTTAGAAATAATACTTAGATGTTTGCTTCCTTTAATGGAAATCCTCATGGGGTGATATTAACTAATTCCACACTCCCAAACTTACACACAAAAATCAAATTCAATTAAGAAAATAATTTCGACGAATTACCATTTTATATATACACATTAGAAATAAAAACAACCACATAATCACAGATATGTACCACAAACCTAAAGACACCCAACAATATCTTCATTTCAAGAGCCATCATCCAAAAACCTGCCTGAAATCCATCCCCTATTCTCTAGCACGTAGGGTTTGTACTATAGTGACTGATAAACATCTCCAAAAAACCCGCCTAGAAAAAGTACATAAAACTCTAAAAAAGGAAGCTACCCCATAACTCTAATAAACAAAGATTTTGAACTCGGAAAAATATTCTTTTTGACCAAATTCGAAATAAAAATAAAAAAGGTAGCATCGAACAAACTGTAGCATATGTCTCAACATACGACAAAAATATTCCAGAACTATTCACAGAAATTAAAAAAACTCTAAATCTACTTAACAAGAATAATAAACTGAAAAATATACTAAAAACAACTAAAATAATTAAAAGCAAACGCCACCGTAGAAACCTAAAACACATATTAACTTCATCCAAATTTAACCAACACCTAATACAAGGAGTCAAAAATGCAACAAAAATACAGTGTGTATGTATGGAGAGGGAATATGCAAATGAATACGCATGCTGACATAAACACAAAAAATGGAAATTTATCTAAGAAAACACAGAGAATAGGAATATTAGAATGCCGATAATTGCTTCATCATTTTTCCGACCAATCTTAATTGTTTTATAACCCTTCACGCAGAACTATTTCACTGCCAATTCAAGAAGTTATTTGGGTCACTAAAACACATAAAAGATCGAGAAAATTTAACATCGAAAACCTAAGAAAAAATTAATTATTTTTAATAGTATGTGGAAATCTTCACAGTTTGCCTGATGAAGGTCGACAAACCGTAAATTCGTGTAGCAAAATTAAGGAAAATGAAGCATAATATATTTCGTAAAAAAATTCACATTACAACCAAAAACATTTGTGGGTTCTCTCATATATATATATATATATATATATATATATATATATATATATATATATATATATGATCCTATACACCCAGGAACTAACTAACTAAGATTAGGCTGAGGATCTATTTATGTGAACCCTGGGTAGGCCGTTCCTATCTCTTTAGGATTATTTTTTTCCTTTACTTTACTTAGCGTCTTGAGCAGTCTATGTTTTATTCATTTACTCGATATTTGTATGTGTGAGCCTGTGTAATTATGTATGTACTGTAAGGCACTGGACGATTTTTTTCGCCCCGTTTGTGTGTTCCGAATTCTTTCTTTTTTTCTATTTTTTTCTCGCATACCAATTTGTTTTGATATAGTTACAAGTTTTTGTTTTACCAACCGAGTATAATTATTACTACAATATATATATATATATATATATATATATATATATATATATATACGTAGAGACAGAGGGAGACAGAGAGAGAATGGGTAGTGAGAGTTGGGTTGGGAATCAGCAATTTTAAAATAATTCAAGTTGGTAGACAAACGAAATTACAAAATTACACTTTTATTTAATTTTTCATGTAATTTATTGCATATGAAACAGTTGCATGTTTACATAAACAATCAATATTGCTTTTTGGTTAAGTCTCGTTTCTTCATACTGTCTAAGTTTCTCAACTGCTGCCGTTGTTTGAAGCTAAATTTCAGTTCCAATAACAGAAAACCTCGAGAGATTTTGTTGATGAAATTATATCTTTAGACAAAAATATAAATATAGACTGCAGGAAAAATGACTGAAGTTTTTTAAGTTCTGTATTTTTTTTAATGGTTGCTATCAGTTAAAAGCAAAATACATTTTAAACAATAACTGAATTAAACGTCTTTTTAGATGTATCTTTTAAACCAATATTTCTTTGATATCTGAACTTTTTTAATCATTGCATACCAAGCAAGGCGATAAGACTACTAAGAAATAAAGGGTTACTGAGTGTAAGAAAAATACAAGAAAAGAAAGCATTATTGAACAAAGCGACCAATAAATGAACAGACATGGAGAAGACATAATGAAGACAGAAGGTAATGACTGATATTGATAGCAGTTGGGTTTGCTTTTTTCACGTACAAGCAAATGACATTGAAATCATCCCCACCTTGCCAGTAAGTGGGCAAAGTGTAGGACATGTGTCAGAAAGAATAACTTTTATTCGCAAAGATTAGTTTTGCAGTATGTTAGACATTTTCATGACGGTCGTCTTCGAGGATAGAATCCAGAGGTTGGCAGTGAATATTTCGGAGACAGTAGGAAACCGTAGTTCAGATTCGCAGTGGATATCGTAGCAAAGTAGCAGAGCGTAGTTCTTCCTTTTATCATCTTCGCCTGTTAAGTTGCCACTGGTCCTTCTGTAGGGTAAACAAAGATGGCCGCCTTTATACACGACGGATACAATGTTCTGCGGCTTCTGATTGGTTAAACTTCTATTGGTAGACTATAAAGGAAGTTAAGTCATCTGGATTGTCATATACCCCAAAAAACCGTAACGCAGTACTCTTATGAAACAAAGGGATAATTATTAGACTCTGAACCAAAGATACTTCTGATTTTTAATTAATCACAAATAGTCAATATATCTTCATTGAACAAAAAGTAAACAAAACAAATAGGATTTCAAAAATAATCTGTTTCCGCATTATTCTAAATAAATGTCGACATTTTTCCCATGATTCTGTTCCTTTTGTTGTGCCCAGGTATTGAACTCACAAATGTTTAAGTCAAGTTATTTTTTATCCACTGGAGCCTGTGTTCATAGGGTGATTTGAGTTAGTAAAATGAGCTAACGGAAACGTAGATATTCAAAGGCATGGCAATGGAACTGGAACAATATACCCTCGTGGAATAAATAAAGAGTTCGGTTCGAATAGCTAATATATATCACCTGAGGATGGCCGGAGAGTCCAATGGCAGAAACGTCGTGAATTTGCCAATAATAACGGGGGCAACAGACTCAAAAATACAAATAATGTCAATAGTTAAAATACCTGATCACAGAAATATACTTTAGGATTGCAGAGTTGTATAGGTTGTCTTCAGGACCGGCCAGACGTGTATGTCTTTCCTTGAAACAGTTAACGAATATTACGTAGAAGATAATAATTGTATCTTATTTATTAATATCATACTTGATTATACAAGAATTGGTCTTATGCGATGACAGGTAGAAATATATACCGTATTCAACATATTTTAGAAGCTATAATTAATACGTTGTATTTTATGAATATTCAGTTAATACAGGTTATATTTGGAAACTTTAATAATTTCTTTTTTTCTAATTAATATATGGTATTAATGTGGCTAGTGTGAGTCGGATTTGCTATCGTCAGTATAGATTTTTGTTTTTGTGATATAAAACTATTTTATTTTTTATAATCATAACGTTCAATCGGTAAAATATATAAGTCAAATAATAAAATTAAAAAAAAAAAGTCTTATTAGACGCGTAAGACAGAATTTTTCCCCACTCAATTGCCTAACTCTGGGTCTGACGATAAACTACATCCAAAGACTCTGATCAAGAAGTTTTAAGGAGAGTAGAAAAACCTGATCTATAAACAAATATCTTGCGAATAGTAAATATTCTATTCATAGGAATCTAACCTAAAAATCAGGTCGACATTAAATAACCGATTCAGAATGATTTACATAAAATAAAATAAACCAAATCTTTTCATTGTTCTGATAAAGAAATTTATATCGTATTCAACCGTCTCTCTCTATATCTGGTCAAGTAACAGCTGATAGTGGTTGGATGTGCATAATATTCGTACATTTATACACACTTTGATTTCAGAAGAATAAAAAAATTGTACGATATGTGTGTGTGCTTATATATATAAACATATATATATATATATATAAACATATATATATATATATATATATATATATATATATATATATATATATATATATATATATTATGAATTAATTGATTTAAAATATGGTTTTACGCTACACAGTTCTAACTATGTTTCAAAAATGGAAGCTAAAAGCTCCGAATTTAATTTTGTAATCAAATTAAAGACATTAATTCCATTTCATCCTCAAGCGAATTTTGGAGAAACTTTGAAAATTACTGGGTTTTAAAGACACAGCTAAAATCATAATTCACGTTTCCAAAGTTACAGATTAATTCATTTCCACTAGACATATTGGAAGTGAATTAAGCTGTAACATTGGAAACGTGAATTATGATTTTAGCTGTGTCTTTAAAACCCAGTAATTTTAAGTTACTCCAAAATTCGCTTGAGGATGAAATGGAGCTAATGCCATTAATTTAATTACAAAATTTATTTCGGACCTTCCATTTTTGAAACATGGTTAGAACAGTGTAGCGGAAAAAAACATATTTTAAATCAATTAATTTATAATATTAATGCTATGTAAATTTAAATCTATATATCTATCTAGGTTTGTTCATATCGGTCTTTTTTCTATCTATCTATCTATCTATCTATCTCAGTCTGTTCATATCCGTCTTTTTTCTTTCTATCTATCTATCTATCTATCTATCATAAACTATTTATATCTATATAACTCAAACTATTGATAACTATATATCTAAGTCCGTTCATATCTACCTAATTATCGATTACCACACTCTAACACATTTACACACTCATATATATATATATATATATATATATATATATATATATATATATATGTGTGTGTGTGTGTGTGGTGTATATATATATATATATATATATATATATATATATATATATATATCCATGTACATGTTACTGTGTTTTGGTTATGTTTCAGATCGTGAGTGGCCTCAGGTGTACCATTTGTTATCAGAAAATTCGTTTTAAATGTGCACTTATATATTTTTCTTTATACACTTTTGTTTGAAATAATCCGATCTCTCTCCTCACAGCCCTTTTTTATCTTCTGAAACGACTCTCTATTTTGAATGAATGACGTATTTTTCGTTTCTTTATTCTTTTCATCTCTGGCGAAATTAAATTATGCAGACTGTCAGATTCTTCCTGTAGACACCAGTCTGGCATTCTAGCTAGCGAAGATAATATTCTAAGACACTTCTTTTTTGCCTTTGTTTTGCCAGTAGACTTAAACAATTATCACTTCTCACCTTCCCGAAATAGAAAGCCTTCCAGCATAGACACACAGGTATTTATCCATGCGGGAGAAATATCGAAGATATAACAAACGGGAAGATAAGATGTAATTCATACTCAATATTGCATTTTTCCTGTTTTTCTTCAAAACAACGTATTGCTTTGTAAACTGACTAACAATTTTCGACTCATCACAAAAAATATGTTAATATTCACAGATGTTTTATTAAGAAGACGACCCATAATTCTTGAGATATCTAACATAAGTCTATAAATAGAATGCTGTTGCCATATCTGGTCTGGTGCACCTTCACCTTGCTCGTGGTTTTTGACAAAATGCAAAGAAGGATTGGCAATGGAATCTATCCGAGGTTAGCATCTTGACTTCAGTCATTTTTCTGCAAGCCAGGGAAATAGCTGGTGCTAGACTCCTGGCGAGCAAGTCCCTGTGGCTTCTTGTCTACACCTTTTCAACTGACTTAAAGTTGAACGATTACATCAGGTCAATAGTTCTATCCACTGCAAGGAAATTTACGTTACAGTGTTGTGCCAAAAGTTTTTATTGTCAGAGTCTATCTTACACATTTACAAATCTATCTTTCGTCTGGGCATTGAATACTGTTGCCATATCTGGCCTGGTGCTCCTATTGCACATCCCTTAAAAATTGCAAAAGGAATCTACATAGCAATCGATACTGACTTGGCATCTCGACTTCAGTCAGTTTTCTGAAAGCTATAAAAATTTCCATGCTAGACTCCTGGCCTCACATTTTTAACAGATTTGAAGTTGAACGACTACATCGAATCAATAGCTGAATCTACTGCAAGGAAATGTGGTTCACTCTGTCGTTCCAGAAGGCATTTTTTTATCAGAGTACCTCTTACACATTCACAAATCTATTCGTCTGAGCATTGAATTCTGTTGCCATATCTGGTTTTGTGCTCCTGCTATTCATCTCGAAATTATTGACAAAATTCAAATAAGGGCCTATAATGTATCTGTCTATATTTCAGAGATGACGTATTATGTACACTATTTACATTATTCGGACTATTGTCCTCATCTTTATCGCCATATTTATTACAACGTTTCGGCCATTCAGTATCTGTCGATATTTCTGCGATGAGGTATTATGTACTCTATTTACATTATTTGAACTAATCTCCTCATCTTTGTTGCCATATTTATTACAACGATTCTGCCCTTCAATATCTTTCTATATTTCTGAGATGTTGTATTATGTACTCTATTTACATTATTTGGACTATTGTCCTCATCTTTGTCGCCATATTTATTACAAAGTTTCGGCCTTTCAGTAGCTGTCTATATTTCTGAGATGATGTATTATGTACTCTATTTACATTATTTGGACTATTGTCCTCATCTTTTTCGCCATATTTATTACAACGTTTCTGCCCTTCAATATCTTTCTATATTTCTGAGATGATGTATTATGTACTCTTTTACATTATTTGGACTGTTGTCTTAATCTTTGTCGCTATATTTATTACCACGTTTCGGCCTTTCATCGTCTGTCGATATTTCTGAGATGATGTATTATGTACACTATTTACCTTATTCGGGCTATTGTCCTCCTCTTTGTCGCCATATTTCTTACAACGTTTCGGCCGTTCTCCGCCCTGGCCTTCTTCAGGTGGTTGGAATGTCGAACTTAACACTTTATTTCGCTCACTGGGTTAGACTGTTCTATTTCTACTTGCCTTGTTTAATGGATGTCAGTTATCCGTTATCTCCTATTAATTACCCTCTTCTAGTTCTCCACTGACTTAACCGGGTATTGAACTCAAACTCTTTCGGTAATTTCGTTGGATCTTACTAAATATCGTGCCAGAGTACTTTTTATCCACTGTGCCATATAATCCGAATAATGTAAATAGTGGTTTATAATGTAATCGATCTTGAACTGGTATCTCGATGTCAATCATTTTCCCACAGACGTGAGTGGTTTTCATTCTGTCTTTTCTACAAATATTTTCATGGTAACTTCTCAGATCGTTAATATACTCCTGATTTCCCAACTCATATATTTAACCCTGCTACTGGGATTGACAACTAGTTTTCACAGAATTTCTGTTGAAATAACTAGATGCAACTGCCACTTCTACTCTAAATTTTTTTCTCGTACTTCCAACATGTCGAACTCTCCTCTGATTTATTGCTTTCCTTATAAGTAAAACCTTAGAAAATGTGAATGCAATGCCAATTGCCATCTTGTGTTTTCTTAAATTCTGTTCTCTCCTTGTTCAGTCTTTTCATTCTCTTTTAGTTTCAATCCCTGTAATCCACGGCTTTCTATTTTATATTTTCTATAAGTAATAATGATCGTTCTCATTAACTTTGCTCTATGTTATCTGGAACTTAGGATTTGAGCAGAGTACTGGATTGTCAACAAGTTCTCATGTGTTTACAGTTGAATTGCTGAAATGTTATCGTACGATCTTTGCTAATAGTTTCTAGTTCCCCTTGCCTGTGGACCTCTCTTCAACTTCTTGCTTTCCAGTTAACATTGATATTCAAAATTGTCACAAATACAATGTCAATCGTTTACAACTGTCTTCTTGATTCCTCTTCTTTTTATTGTTCCCTATCCTTAAAATGTTTTTTTATTTTTAATTCATAGAGAGTAATCATTGTGTTTTAGTGGCTTTCTTGCCTTGCTTGTTGTCTTTTCATTCTCTTTTAATTTCAATCGCTGTAACCTAGGGCTTTCTTGAAATACTGGACAAGAAATGGCTTGTTAAATTTAACGCCTCCAAAAATGTGCATTCTGCCTTTCATTGTTCACTGTGTCTTTTTAGACAATTATTCTCGCTCGAATCTATGTTGTAATGTTGTGTAAATAATTATATCACATGAACGTGTAATTCAAATTTCCACATTAACATTATTGTCCGCTCACTTCCAGAATAAAATTAAAAATGTTTTCCCTCCTGAAAGTCGATATAAAAAAATGGGGAATATTAACCAATAGAACATCTGAGTTTAATAAATCTAACATTTTCTTTTAAATAGCGTAACGTAAATTAATTAATTAGTCCTTAAACATAACTTCCACCGGAATGCAAATTAAATTAATTTCTCAAATTTTAGCATGCTCATATTAACTTTTTGAGTACTGAAGTTAGTCTTTGTAAATTATTTATCGTTTTAAAATATTTTCATGAACCAGTTTGTACAGTTTGCATTACATTAATACTCAAGCGACACATCAAAATGAGTAATCGCAACATATGAAATTGTTGTGGATTTTTCCCCCGGACAATTTCACACATACTTTACGCCCTATAGTAACGCTATTCATTTCTTTTATATTGAAAAAAAAATGGCGGGATATATAGCCCGGTGCACCTGCTATATATTTAGTATTCCTTGATAAAATCCAAAGAAGAAACCGCAATGATGTGTTACTGACCTGACATCACAGATTCAGTTTCATCCTTTCTACCTCAATGTAGCTTCGTTTTGTATTTTCTATAAGTAATAATGATCATTCTGATTAACTTTGCTCTATGTTATCTGGAACTTAGGATTTAAGCAGAGTACTGTATTGTCAACAAGTTCTCATGTGTTTACAGTTGAATTGCTGAAATGTTATCGTACGATCTTTGTTAATAGTTTCTAGTTCTCCTTGCCTGTGGACCTCTCTTCAGCCTTCTTGCTTTCCAGTTAACATTGATATTCAAAAATATCACAAATACAATGCCAATCGTTTACAACTGTCTTCTTGATTCCTCTTTTTTTATTATTCCCTATCCTTAACATTTTTTTTTTATTTTTAATTCATAGAGAATAAACCTTGTGTTTTAGTGGCTTTATTGCCTTCCTTGTTGCAAAATGATTTAAAAATGACAGTAACGATAATAGATTGTTTCATTAATTGCGAAATATCAAGCAGTTTCTACATAATAACATAATTGACATTATATCTGCGTTCTTTTCCCTTGTGAGGGCTGTCATATTTTTCAATCAACACCGTCTTTCACAAAGACGCAAATTTGCAAGATTGTCTTTACCCTATCACTGTATTCATTACAAGATTTGAGTTTATCTCCACTTTAAATACCCACCACTTTAGACATTTACAATTAGTTGTGGCTACACAAAATCTACAGAGTTTAATCACACTAAATATGCGATTAAGTTTATATCTATAGATGTTTAATGAATAAGAAAAAACATACTTAATGATATAAACGGTGTGGAAAATATATTGCTGCCATTTTATTTTTTTAATTGTGCACATGTGGTTTGCTTTGATTTTGTCGACTACACAGTATAGTAGGGTCAGTTTGGCAACGTCTTTGAGGAAAAGAGCACCATTATGCAATTCATTCCGCCAGAAATTTGGAAACGTCATGTTCAACTGCTTGGCATTCGCGCCGAAAACACCAATACAAATATTTCAGAGAGTTTGGGTGACAATCTGAGGAAAGAGTTAGATGAGTCTAATGGTGATCACCGAGTCAGTCCGTAGTTCACTATCGACTGTTCGGTTATACTCTCATCCTACGGACGGGAGGAACCCGAAGGAGGCTACGTCGAAGGGCGGAGTCTACTTCGGGGAGGTAGACCGGCCCTGAACCCGTTTATACGGGTTCATTGGGTATATTTTTGGCTGAGCCCACGGGCTTGGTGTGGCCACGTTAAACTGGCCTTGTGCCACATGACGCCCACGTGGGGGGGTGACTAAATATAATCTAATGGTGACCACGAAAGTGTTTAGAGTGATCATTAGTGATGGCGACGTTATGTCTTCATTCATCTCCTCACAAGGCCTCAGACTCAACTTATAAGCCTACAAGTGCTTTGAGGAGACATTGCTGTTTTGGATGAAAAAAGTGGCTGTTGTAAGACACCATATCTGCTAATAGACTCATACCATACAAGCAATAAGACCCATTTATAACTATCAGATAATTTCTCCGATCACATCACCCCTTACTTTTGGTCAGGTAATTCTCCAGACTGCAACCCCCGTGATTATGATGTGTGGGGCTCAGTTGTGCGAGAGGTCATCAAAACTACTTGTCACAGCAAAGATGAACTGAAGACAAGGGTTTTTGCAGCATTCACTAACTTAAACAAGAAGACTGTCTAGATGAATTGCAGGAGATTGCGAAGTTGTCTGGAGGCCTTGGATGAAGCTAATGGCGATTTTTTTTAATAAATTTATTCTTTAGTATTTCAAGATATTTCTGTGTAATTTTAGCAAATCTATCTGAATAAATTAAAATGAGATGCCAGCGTTATTTTCATGTGTACGTAATTTAGACGATATCACACACTGTATAAGCACTGATAAATATATCGTAAAACATTTGCGAGTACTTGGCCGCATGAGATATAGTTCATGTTAACAGGAGCAGTTTTACTAAAAAAACTTCAAACTGTTTTTGACGGCATCGTACTCATTCCCCACATCCAGCCCATAATATCATAAACGTAATTTTCTGCCATATAAATCGGGAAAATTCGATTTTTTTTTTATTTGGCGGAATAATAATAATATAATAATATCTCGGATGACAAGCGGGATTAATGCATACTCCTGCGTATGAATCGTCTTCTCTTTATTCATTTGGGTAAGTAATTTTATTTTTGAATAAAAATAACCTTCTTCTCTAGAGAATAAATATTATGAGTGTTTCCTGATTTTAAAACAAAGGAAGTTTACACTTATGATATTATTTAGGAAAAAAAAAAAAAGGTTTAAAATAAAACAGAAAAAATGGTAATTATCAGGAAAACATTACAATATTCGAGAAACATTCTTCTTAATCATTATTTATGAGAAGAGGGTGTGAATGAAAAACAGAAGAACGTAATGAAGTCAACAGAATTCTAATTAACGTTCTCTTCCTCATAAAAATTTTCGTGACATTCGGAACGCCAATCGGGTTGCAGTTTGCACATGATTGCTCCAATGCTCGTTGATTTTAGCAGTTGGTATTACGATAGAAAAAAAAATCAGAGTTGCTAACCATAAGCCTCTCTGTGGCTGAATGGTAACAGAACGCCAGGCTATATGACGGTTCCTATAAGTTACAGGTTCGATTCCTGTCGGACAGCGCATAGTTTCTACGAAACATTCATGCCAGTAATGTAATTAATACTGTTTAATTACAAATAGAGAATTTACTTAAAGAATTATATCTATAGAAATCACGTATAAACAGAAAATAAATAAGTAGAAAAGAATGTATATTTAATATTAATAATTTATTAATTGTCTTTTTGTCTTTCTAAAAATAACGGGTCTTTGCAGGTAGCTTGTTTCAATAACTCGGCGCATGCCCTTCGAACGAAGTGAAAATATATAAGGTCTCATTGAATTTACTTTACTTATAACATTAATAACATAGAATATTACACATAACATTTCTTTAAAAACAAACATTGCCGCAGGATATATGTTTTATAAAGAGTCTTTTATTATTAAGCTAAGTCCATTTGAATAGAGCTAATCATAGGCAAACATTTTGAATAAGGTTGTCATGTTTAAATTATCTCTTCTGCTGCGAGGCTTTTTAAAAATTAATTTCCCCCCAATCAAGGCAATAGAGCCACTACGACACAAATTGTTACTGAAAGTCAGAGAGCATGAGAAAAATATTATTGAGAAGAACAATAATTAAATAAACAGAAAATAACGATCGACACTGAATTTAATTTTTGAAGATCAAAGGGAACTGTAAAGCAAGAAAATGGAAGAGTGTTTCACAAGCGAGAAGTGCGTGAGAAGAAACTTACGGTTACATCACGAGATCGGAAATTATATGTTTCCAGTGAAATTATATAACCTCAAACAGAAAGCACATTTCGAAGAATATATAGAGATGAATATATTATTATTATTATTATTATTATTATTATTATCAGTGCATGTTATGTTTCCTGCTTTGTATCCTGTAGTGTCGGGTCCAAACGATGTTTCTTAGGCCCTATAGAAGAACTGTCATTTAATTGATAGCACTTTTCTTAGTATATAGAATGTTCCTAATAGGGTGATCAATTTGTGCAACTTGTTACCTCGGGCACTTACTAAAACTGTTCACTCGTATTTTCATAAGACTCATAGGTGCGATTACTATTGGTTCAGTCCCTTGTATTTGGACAATTTCTCAATAATTTTTATGTAGGTGTTTCTCTCAGATGGTAGTTCCATGTCAATATGCATATACTTCCTGATTCTGTTGACTTTTATGATATTATCAGGTCTGTAGTCTTTTATTTCCTGTCAGTTTGAATTGAACGTACCAGATGAATATTTACACTTTTATTTTGGGTAACTGTATCTCGTTGATAGTCATACCATCTCTCAGTGGTTTTGATTATTTGCTACTTGCATATATTACAGTGCACATATATCGCTAATTTGTTATGTTGCTGGGTATATTGGTTCTTTGCAGTTCCGGACATCCTGAGATAATATGTCGACAGTTCCATCATATTTTCCCCAGATCCTTCATAATGATTATTAATATTATTGTTATTATTATTATTGTTACTATTATTATTATTTGGGTTCTTATGTACGGGGTGCAGTATAAATACCCCCACATGTTCTTCCTAGAAATACCTCCTACATAATAGTAAGTGAAAACACATTTGTCATTAATCTGGTACAATTATGTGAGAGATATTTCGGGGTTGGTGCTATAAGTTGGAAGTATTTCTGCTCCACTCTGTGTAAACGTCTCCTTCTATTTCACAGCCAGTGATCTAAAGTAGAAATGGGATCATGTCGTTCCCCCACCCACCAAATATATATATAGCCGTGGCACTAGACATCTCTAAAGCATTTGATAGGGTTTGGCATGCCAGCCTTCTTCGAAAGCTCCAGGGTTATGGCATTACGGGTCGATTATATAACCTAATGCGATAATTCCTGTCAAACCGTAAATTGAAGGTCGTTCTCAATGGATTCTCCTCCAGTTCCTATCCCACGAACACAGGTGTTCCTCAAGGCTCCATCCTAAGCCCCACTCTATTCCTTATCTACATAAATGACCTTCCTGACGCAATAACTTCCCAAGTTGGCATCTACGCGGATGACACCACAATTTATTCCTGCCTCAAAAACAAATCTAGTCTCACTGACAAAACTCGCCTGACCGGGCGTCTAGAAAAGGACCTCCAATCGATTGTGAACTGGGGCATGATTTGGCTGGTCAACTTCAACGCTTCTAAGACAAAACTGCTCTCTATTAATCACCACAGAGGTCCTTCCCTTCCCTCCATTAGAATGTCTGACGGTCAACTCTCAGCGGCTTCCCAGTATCACATTGACTGATGACCTGAGATGGAATAAATACATTGAATCAATTGCCTCGTCAACTGCAAGGAAAGTTGGCTCCCTGAGCCGCGCCAGGAAGTTTTTCTCCCCGGAGTCGATCCTCCCGATCTACAAATCAACAATTCGCCCTTGCATGGACTATTGCTGACATATATGGTCTGGTGCCCCTTCTGTTTGCCTCGGGATTCTTGATAGGTTCCAGAAGCGATTATGCAATGTAGTTGGCCCTGCCCTGGCGTCTCGTCTACAGTCACTTTCTCACAGACGCGCCGTCGCCTCCCTCTGTCTGTTCTACAAATACATTCATGGAAATTGCTCCGAGGAGCTGCATTCGCTGGTTCCCAGACGTCATGAGTTCCAGCGCCTTACGAGGCTGGCATCCCGCTCGCAACCCTTCACCGTCGAAACTCCTAAATGTAGCCGTCTCTTTTACTCTAATAGCTTCATGTCTCGCACCTCTTGCCTGTGGAACTCCCTTCCCTTTTCCTGTTTCCCTGTGAGCTATAATCTCCCTCTATTCAAGTGTAATGTCAATCGACATCTCCAGTTGCCTTGATCTATCCACTACCATCATCCTTTCTTCTATCACTCCTATCTGATCTTGCTCTAAATTTTCTGTAACACCTTGCGTCCTAGTGGCTTGGGGTGAAATGCTTAATATATATATATACACACACACACATATATATATATATATATATATATATATATATATATATATATATATATATATATATATAGACTATTATGTCTCGGAAAGCGATATATTTGTTCGAAGTAGTAAAGTGGTTTTGGACTACTGTAACAGAGTAGAACAATCTAGCAGTTAACCGTAATGGACTGGTACTCGTCGTAGTGGTAGGCAATAAGCGTAGGCAATAGGCGAAGACTATAGTGATTTTCCAAGCGTAGCATTGATGTGGCACAAGGCCGAATGTATGGGGCACCCAGTGAGGATTGAACTCACTACTCTATCGTAATTGTTCTAGCGAGACAAGCTTGCTAACCACTACACCACCTTGAGGTGCCCAATGCGAAGATAATAGGCGTATTCAATAGGTGTCGGACTGTACCTCCGCATCAGTCTGTATTTATGGCTGACACCAAACAATCATATTACTGTAAGGGGGGACGAGGTGTAAGCATATTCATTACATCATAAACCATACAAATAAAACAGCCTATGATCACACAAGTTCTGAGATAATGCTTTTCATATGATGAGCGCTCTAATCGTAAGAACATTTTTTTTGTATTTCTCTAAGCAGAGCACCAACCATAACTGAAATTAATGACGTCATCACGTGCCATATATTTTAGATTTCCACTACGAGACATGTATTTTGACTGCTTTGAATATACGCTCTTTTAGCGCTAGAGGCCGTCGTCAGTGATGTTCTAGAAAAGGATCATTGGGCAGTTTCGGGTCTTTCAAATATCATACTGACCTCAACAAATCGACCCCTTCAGAGCTGATCAGACTCTGAAACGCCCTCTAAAAATGCTTGTTAACACTGACTTTTATAAATATACCCCGTAGTCACACATTTGATTGGAGATTGACCAACAGCAAATCACAACGATGCAAATTCTTTTTAAGCTGTTCACGGGTAATTTATTTTTGTTTTTTTTGTTCACGGGTAATTTTTTTTTTTATTTTTTTTCTTTATTTCCCTCCTTAGTGGACACCCCTCTCATCGGATACTTAGAAGGTAATTTTGATATTTCTTTGAAGATTTTAAAAAATACAGTGGATGTTAATATCTTCCAATGGGATACAATATTTTACTTTCTTTAAAATGCATATATATTACAACTTTTGAAATTTGAACTAAATAAAATAGAGGAAATATTTATTAAGATAAACATTTACAGATTTTTATGCTAATTAATTATTACAACTTATATTTAAAACGCCATTTCTGAGCAATATATATATATATATATATATATATATATATATATATATATATTCATGAATCATTCATACAAAAAACAAATATAGAGGTTAATGATTTAAATGGCGAGAGTACATATTCGCAAACAATATAAATAAGATACACTAACCCCACACCTGTATATGAATGATATGATCCCTGTTTATAAATGATTCCTGAATTTATAAATTATAATTGCTCCTTTAATTGAAAACTCTGGATTATAAATCTGACTGTTCTTTTTTTTATTTTGATAAGTATACATACATATACATATATATATATATATATATATATATATATATATATATATATATATATGTGTGTGTGTATGTGTGTGTGTGTGTGCTCGACTCTCACGTTGAATTTGACGTATGAGAGTCAAGCAGATCAGTTCCTTAAAAACCGACAGCCCGACAACAGCACATGAGATTTGATTATTGTGGTGAACGTTTCTTGCAGGACCATCCACACTTTTCTAGGTGCCACAAGGTCCACAATCGGTCCTACACAGTGTTTGAATTGAGAGTTTTCCTTCTCCTAGAGAAGTTGCCATCCAAGGCTATAGAAACCAGTCTGTCCTGCATACTTACTCATAGCTGGAGGAAGAAGAAGAGGACTCACACCTTTCCCAAGTTTATTAGCAACTTGGACATTATATATATATATATATCTCAGGAAGGTCGTTCCTTACTCTTTATGATTATTTTGTTTCTTTGCTTTACTTAACGTATTGAGCAATTCTACGTTTTATGCTAGATTCTTGCTTGTTTTTTATTTTTTTCTTATGATTGTAAATTTAAAGGACAGGACGATTTTCTTCGTCCAATTGGATGTTTCTAGTTCATCTATTTTTTACCATTTTTTCCTCACATACCAATTTTTTGATACTTTTACAAGTTTCTCTTTACCAACTGAGTATAATTATGATAAATAGTACAATATATATATATATATATATATATATATATTTATATATATATATATATATTAATTGATGCATGTTTCATTAAATGATATAGACAAGTTTTTCTATTTATTTTAAGTAAGTTGCTTTCATATTTTCTAATAAGCTTAATAACACTGTCATTGAAAGACCATATTCATATATGTTTCTTAATCTTATCTAAATAAGCCATTATCAAAGATGACAATTACATTTCAATATATCAAAACTATGATGATGGTCTGTTTTTGTTGCATGAAAAATTTCAAAGCAACGACAAACTCATGTATATTTTTTAAGGCAATATGCATCAATGAAAAATTGCTGGCTAAATACACACAATTTACACACGCATATATAAGTTATAAGGAACTTGGTAAACCGAATTGGTAAATCCAAAGAGGATGAAATCCTGAGAGCTCAATGTTAGGACAGAGCTAATATGTAATGAAAAACAAATCACTTTAATGTACCATTACGATAATTTATTTCACCTAAATCCTTCCAACAACGAAATGAGAAAAAAAAAATTTTTTTCTCATTTCGTTGTTGGAAGATTTACCTGATGATCCTGAATCCTTAAAAAATGATTTAGGTGAAATAAATTATCGTAATGGTACATTAAAGTGATTTGTTTTTCATTACATATTTATATATATATATATATATATATATATATATATATATATATATATATATATATATATAGATAGATAGATAAAGAGATTGAGAGAGAGAGAGAAAAATTCAGACAGAGAGTATGTGTGGGTGAAAGAGATTTGGGAGGAATATATATATATATATATATATATATATATATATATATATATATAAAGGCAGACCTGGGCCATTTTCCTGTATTCTCGTGTAAAGCCTGAACGTAGAAAATAACGTTACTGTAATTGCTAAAAATTCCCAAATGTGCAGACACTCTACGTAGTAATACTAGGTATGTGACACCTATTTTCCATAATTCAGCCTCTTTTCCAGAAACGCAACATTGCATGCCCTCTCTCAACTGTATAGCTATTTCATGACAAATGTTCACATGCGCTCCACTCTTTGGTCGAGGCATCCGCGTTTAGTACTGTCCACGTTACATCCCCTTTGAGCTTCGTGTTACCACTGGTTTTTGTCGTTCGTACTTTAATGCCACTTAATACTTTCTATTACCTAAAGACGGATTCTTATTCTTGCTCGTTTGATTATACGAGAGGTACAGATGTAGTAGCATCAATCCGGAGGGGAAGAGTGTAGACGATCTCTCAGAAATATGCATGCCCACCCGTTACCTTAGCATTCCACAACGTGCGTGTTAACCTCTCTGAGCAATCTAGGTATGGAAACTGTGTTGACACTTTATGCCGTTGCAAACCCCTCATTAGCCTAGCATCCCGCAACGTGCGCTTTCTCCTCTCTGAGACGTCTAGGTCCTGAAAGTGTGCTGACCCTTCATTTCGTTGTATGCCCACTCGTAACTTAGCATAACACAGCGTGCGTGTTAGCGTCTCTGATAAATCTAGATGTAGAAAGTGTGCAAACCCCTCGTTGGCTTAGCATTTACCAACATACAGGTTAGCTAACCCAGCAGTCTCGGTGCTGAGCCTTGCCTCTCGTTGGATCAGAATTCCGCAACGTGCGGCTTATTCTCTCTGAGAAATCTGTTTGCGGAGCGCGTGTTATTGATTTTATATCCAAAACTTAGACATAGCTGCCAGGATTCCACGTCCAAATTTCTTCTGAGTAATAAATGCCTATTTCTTATTCTTCTCTGTTTTATTATACCAGAAGCGCAGATGAGTTAGCATGAGACTGCATGCCCACTAGCTACCTTAACATTGCGCAATGTGCAGTTTTCTTTCCCTGAGCAATCTAGATTCCGAATGTTTGCTGACACTTCACATTTGTTGATCTTATACCCAAAACTTGGACAGAGGTAATCTGTCACTGTTACAATTCCACGCCTACGGGTCTTCTGACTGATAACTAAGTACCCTAGGATAACCTGCGCATTCTGCATCCTACTTATACTCACAACGATCAATTCCTTCTGTCGTCACTTACATATTTAGCACTCTAGAATGAGTGGCTCTTGAGTATTGTGTTGAATGAAAGTTTGTAAGCGATACATGAATGACATTATCAACATATTCAGATATTAATTTCATAAATAAATTTCTCAGTTGTATACGTTATATTAGAACAAATATCTTATGATTAAATGTTTTGTATTTCAAAAGAATAACACCTTATAAATGGCTGATTTTGATTAAAAATGTTTGCATTTTCACGAAGTTTGAAAACACGCATCATTTTATGTGGAAAGAAGGAGATAACAAAAAATATTAAGACAAAACTTGTCTGTGATATTCATTTAAAATTGAAAAATAGACGATTCTTATAAGGTTGTTGAATATTTAATGCAAGAATCTCAAATTAGCATTTAGCCGAGGGAATACAGTTTTTATTACTGAATATTTTAATTACGTCAAATTTGATTTATGTAATGAGATTTCAATATGCTTACGTTTGTATGCTACAAACAGACATATATCGTTACTCATTCAGAATAGAACACAGGTTTTTCCGTAATGAGATAAGCTTCATAAACAGGCGGTAATCCTTCCGAGGGGCCAGATATTGGAGGCCATTTATAATAAGTGGTTTTTCAAAGCGTTTATCCATTTATGAATGGTAAGATTTCCGCTTCTTGATTTCAGAAGTTAAACGAGAACAGGGTATTTTTAAGTCACAATTTTCCGAATCTAAATTATAGAAGTATTTTAAAAAGCGGAACTTCCATATAAAGTAGGATATTTTAATGACATTTTTTTTTATTGGACAGGCGTGGTAGCATCAATTCTGGGAGAATATGATATATAAATTAGAACGATGAACCTTATCAAAATAATTACAACCACATCCACGACAATTACGGATATGATCCAAACCCAAATTACCTATAATAATAATAATTCTAGAGCAGCTATATATAAGATAAATTTTCAGAATTGCTCTTCTTTATACACTGGGGATAATTGCAGATTTTTTTTTAAATGGCAGTGGCATTTAAGAGAATATGACGAACCCAAATAGAATTGGTTCTCGGTTCTCAGATTAAAAATCCCCATCCATTGTCTATTACACCACACTTTAATCCAAGCTTACACATCCTGGTATTCCCAATCGGGTACCCATCTAGGTACTAACCAGCATTCGGCGAGAGTACGGGAACCAATGTTTCAACTCCATATGGCCGTACGCCCATTATTCACTCATCCAAGCTTACGGCAGATGGTATATCCAAGTGGTAATCCATCTATTAGGTTGGTGCAAAAATAATGTCGTTTTCTCACATACGTTACTATGTGAGAAAACGACGTTATTTTTGCACCAACCTAACAGGTACTGACACTATCGACGATGCTTTAAATTCGGCGATCAAATGGAACCGTTATTTTAAAACCATATTGCCATAAGTCGATTACACCATCCGCTCATCCAAGCTTTCAATATCTGGTATTCTCAAAATGTCACCCGTCTAGGTACTGACCAGCCTGGATGTTGCTTAAATTCGATGATCGTATGGGAATCAATGGTTCAATTCTCTATGACCGTACGCCTAATTCACCATCAGTACATCAAAGATTTCAGCAACTAGTGTTCCTAAGCGCACACCATCTAAGTGCTGGGGAGGCTGGACGCTGCTTAACTGTGGTGGTCCTTCAGGAATCGATGTTTCAATATATCGTAAACCTGGGGATCTTCGACTTGGTTAAAATGACTAGCAAAATTGTCTCGTTGGATCAATTGCAATGGTGTCTAAGTTCGCTTCTCATTGATTGTTCGGCATCTTCGGCCTTGTGCCACATCTAAGCTACGCTTAGAAAATCACCATAGATATGCAGGTCTTAGGCCTCTCGACGTTGTGTAGTGGTTATCAAGCCTGTCCCGCTAGAACATTTACGACTGGGTACTGAGTTCGATCCTCACACTGTTCCCCATGCTTTCAGCCATGTTCCACATCTAAGCTACACTTAGAACATCGCCATAGATATGCACGCATAGGGCATTTCAGGTACTCGACGTTATACAATGTTTAGTAGGCCTATCATGCTAGAACAATTATGACAGAGTAGTGACTTTGGTCCTCACTGGGTGCCCCATACATTCGACCTTTTGCCACATCTAAGCTACACTTGGAAAATCACAATAGCTATACAGGCCTTAGGGACTTCAACGTGGTTTAATGTTTAGCAAGCCTGTTATTTCGATCCTTGCAGGGGTCCCTATACTTTCGGCCTTGTGCCACATCTAAGCTACGCTTAGAACATCGCCATAGATATGCACGCATTGGGTACCGCGATTTCATACAATGGTTAGCAGGCATATGTCACTAGAACAATTATGACAGAGTAGTGAGTTCGATTCTCACTGGGTGCCCCATTTTTTTCAGAATTGTGTCACATCTAAGCTACCATTTTGTGCGTAATAGCTAGCAAGTTTGTCTTGCTATATCAGGTTACGACTGAATAGTGCGTTCCATTTTCCCTGGTTCCTCCTTCAGCCATATCTAAGATACGCTTCGAAAATCATCGTATTTACCGTAACCCTATTACACCAAACTTGGAGCTCCTGATAGTCCTAAGTAGTCACCCATCTATGTACTAAACAAGGTCAACGTTGCTTAACTTCGGTGACCTTTTGAGAACCGTTGTTTCAATGCTATAAGGCCGTAAACCCATTACTCTACTCGCAAATCTAAGCTTTCAATGGGGGGGGGTCTTATCGAGAAGTCATCAATCTAGATACTGACCAAACTTGGCGTTGCTTAACATCGGTGATTTTCTGGGAACCAATTTTCAATTCGATATGGCTGTAAAGCCCATCATACTAGCCACTCATTCAAGATTACCGCACCTGGTATGCTCCTGCTGTTACCCATCTAGGTACTGGCAATATTCGACGTTGCTTCACTTCGGTGATCATATATGGACTTTTTTTTTTAACTATGAGACTGCAGGGAAATTAAACCACCCGCTATTCAAACTATCAGTACCTGTTATTCCCATGCAGTCACCCATCTAGATACTGACAAATCAGGACATTGCTTAACTTTGCTGATCGTAATGGAAACGGTACTTGTACGCTATATGGCTCTAAGATCTTTACACGGCCAGCATAGAAGCTGAAGCACCTCGTGTTCTCCGACGGTAACCCATCTAAGTACTGATCAAGTTCAACGACGATAATTTTTTCTAATTGTACTAGAACCAGTGTTTCAACTTGATGTGGCCGAAAACCATGCCACCCGGTCATAAAAGCTGAAAGCACCTGGTATTTAGAAGCGGTCATCCATCTAGATGCAAAACAGGCTGACTTTGGTGACCGTAAAGGAACCGGGGTTACAAAGTTATATAGCCTCAAGACCTTGGTGTGTATCCCACCTATTCTCGTGCCTTTTCTCGAACACCTTTCTCTTTTCCTGTCGTTGGCCATTCTACCCAATTTGTCACAAGGCAGTTGCAAAACCTTAGATTATTTTAGTGCCTATTCAGAGAAGGAGAAGAAGTCTACAAAATGACGATACCTTATAAATTCCCAGGACGATTTATTGATTCGTTTTGGTTGATTTTCCAAACGTTAATGTAACCTCCGGCTTTTGAATGGTCATGGAGTTTTCCATATTTCTCAAGCAGATATTTGCGTGATCGGTGAGTATCAAACATTCAATTAATTTTTTTTTTTTTCAAAATTATATCCGTGAAAAATCTTCTCGCTTGTCTGCTTTTTGCCACGTATAATCAGATGTTATCACCAGGAACCCGATAACGCATTGATTTTTTCTTTGGACGTCAGGATGACTTGGCTTTTTCTGTAAAAGCAAATGTAAAAGGTATAAATAATAATTTTACACAGAAAACAATGTAAAGATTTCCCCTCAGCCGTTGTTGAGTAGCCATGATTGTCCACGTCCTGAATCGACACGGTGCAAGAATCAAACCCAAACACATTGAGTTATTTTATACGTAATTATTTGTGTTTGATGGCTTACTTAAGACATTGAGTGTTTCACATTGTAGAAGAATTTTTTGTTGTTTTGACAGTCATCTAAGGGCATTTGTATGTTCTTGTAGCAGTGGTCGCCAAACTTTTTTTGTGGGGCGGGGGCTGCATTTCGGAAAGAAAATTTGCCCGCGCAAAACCAAATTTGATGCGATAAAAAGTACATTTAAAAATTTAAAAAAAAACAAAAACAGAGAGAGCGAGAGAGAGGGAGGGATAGAGAGAGAGAGAGAGAGGGGGGGTTAAAGGGAGATAACCGTGGATACGAAATCAAAAAATATCATTGATAACTGTCTCCTCCAATATGGGTAGCCTAGTTAATATATTGTTAATTCTTGATATAATGCATACTTATGAGAATGATAAATTCGGTCAATGATTACTTATAGCTATTTATACTGGGAATTACAAGTAATCCAGAAAAAAAAAAAAAA
>OZ010601.1:17167638-17192638 GCA_963932145.1 Acanthosepion lycidas | reverse complement strand
CCAGGGTTTTCGCTTCATAGGTTTTATCGTTTCACATTCCTTCCCACTGGTAGACAGAGAGCTACAGCTAGAGATGGGAGAAGATACATATTCATACCTTTCCTAAAGCTGTGAAAATTAAAGCAACTAAGTAAGCGATAATTTGAATTTGGTCAGCCGATTAGACTTTTCCCGCCGATAACTATTACATAAACCACACAGGGATTACTGACCCCTTAAGTTATTCATTACGAATACAATTAGCCTCATTGAATTGATGGAATGTGTAAATTATTTAAATAACGTCACAATTTAAAACTACATACATTAAACCAGTGTATATATTAGCGATGACTCAATTTATTTGGATAGCGATTAAATAATAAAATCACTTGGTATGCTCAATTACTTTGGGTTATACTCTAGAGCAGTGATTATTGCCTGCCGTGTCGCGGCACACTAGTGTGATGCCCGACCGATCCTGTTAAGTGTACCGTCACGGCATACACACGCATATATATATATATATATATATATATATATATATATATATATTCATACATGTTTCATAAAGTTATAGATATAAGTTTTGTCTATTTATTTTAAGTAAGTTCGTTTCAAATTGTCTGATAATCTAAAAAAAACATCATTTGAAGACGAAAGGAAATCACCATATTGATACATGTTTAAACCCAATCTAAGCTTCCGGCTTACATAAGCCATTATCAGAGATGACAAGTACATTTTAAAATATTATAACAAGACACGGACGAAACAATAATGAAGTCTGTTTTTCAAATTCCGAAGCAACAACTCGTGTATAAACTACAAAATCTCCACAAAAATTCTCAAATGCCTATAATTGATAACAGGACACATTGGTTTTTACCAATGGCTTCCCATACTTAATACTTCTCGATTTCACTCTCGCATGGTCATGCGTCTCATTTTCGGTTCCGCGTCTAGTATACACGAGTTAGTCGTTGCTTTGAAATTTTTCATGCAACAAAAACAGACAATTATTATTGTTTCGTCCGTGTATTGGTTAATATATCGAAAATTAATTTTCATCTTTGACAATGACATATGTAAGCCGAAAGCTTACATTGGATTTAAACATGTATCAATATGCTGATCTCCTTTCGTGTTCAAATGATAATATTTTAAACTTATCAGACAATATGAAAGGAATTTACTTAAAATAAATACATAAAATTTGTCTATATTATTTAAACATGCATCAATGAAAAATTGCTGCTTAAACATGCACTAAATATATATATATATATATATATATATATATATATATATGCACATGTAACTGAATACGACAGAGAAGGTGCTTTTATTTATTTTTTTATACACAATTTCTCATGCGATCCAATAATATATTTCGCGTGATATATTATATAAAAACTGGCCGAATGTTCTTTATATCTTTGTTTTCTAAAAATAATGGAAGACTTATAAATAAAAATAAAAAAATAATAATATTAACTTTGAACATGGACACAATATCTTGACCGTGTTTTGAAAAAATGAAAACTTTTTATAAAACATGCATACAACAAACTATTTCTTATTTAACAGTTAAAATATTTAATCCGTGAAAAAGGCTAAATGTTTAGCCGAAAGCGCTCGGATAAAAAGAACATTCGGGCTGTTTTTATATAATTTATCATCCGAAAAAAATTATTAGATCACATCACAAATTGTATAAAAAACTAAAGAAAAACTCCTTGTGTGTCGTATTCAATGAAATGAACATGAAAGAAGGATTGCTGCCTCTCTCTCTCTCTCTCTATATATATATATATATATATGTACATATATATATATATGCCTGTGTGCGTGTATATGTGGAAGAAGTAATTATACAGCGTTAATATTAGAATACCGTATATATTCGCGTATCATATGAATTTTGAAGACCTAATTTCTGAGCTAAATTTAAGTGGGTCGCATGAACCAAGAGATATAGAATTTGCGTATATACTGCTCTCCCTGACTACGCCGTTGACCAAACTATGTATCCATTTATGGGAGTCAAAAAAAAAAGAAGAAATAACCTCCGTATTTGAATAGCCATTTCTGCTTGAGAAACATTCTATGGTGTATACCCGTTTTTTTCCAGTGCTTAAGCTTCATAATTTTCAGCGTTTCAGATTCCTTTCCACTGGTAGACAGAGAGATATAAGTGTAGATGGGGAAGTCATATATTCATACCTTTCCTAAAGCTGTGAAAATTAAAGCAACTAGGTAAGCAATAATTTGAATTTGGTCAGCTGATTAAACTTTTCCCGCATAGACAGCTTCAAAACTAGTTTATCAAAAGTCGCATGATCCGAGACTATATAAGGTAAATAATTAAAAATAATGCATTTTGTCCCACATCAGCTGAAATGGTTTTATCAGTTTTATTTCAGTTTTCTAATTCTTATTTATGTGAAGTATGCTTCTCAGTCCAAAATAACATAACCATGTAAGAAGCCAGAAAGACTGCGCTCAACTGAGAAAGAAATGACGGTTTGCTTATCATACATTCGAGCAAACATTGAAGAAATCGTGAAAAAATACGTGTTTCACTGTAAATAGCCTGTAGACATAGTTGAATAGAAATAATGAAATAAAATAAGTACATATTTTTGAGCATTTTTTTTTTAAAAGAAATCTGTGGTCTTATTTCATAACTGTTAAATGTATATCCTTTAAAATATGGCTATTGAGCTATGATATTTTCATTTGCTTAAAAAGATTGTGAAACATTACTTTAGATAGATGATCTGATTTGTATATTTTGACTACACTGCTATGTTTTGAACAATTAAAGATAATATATATTAAAGAGAAGACTTCTGTGAGTAGCACTTTAGCCTTCTATTATGGGAATATGAAATTAAGAAACTCTTTAATGATGTTATTCTTTCTTTAACTCGCCAGTATTTCCTCGGCGTTTCAAATTTCTCCATGACTCCTTTACTCTTTTGCAGTCACTGGAATTTGAAAAGTATCTTTATGATTTTCTAAGGGACTAAGCATAAACTACAGGAAGACGGAATTCATGGTGATCAGTAAGAGGATGATCCCGAAATGCGATTTGCAGGCCGAAAACATTAGAATCAAGCAGAAGCGGAAGTTTAAATATCTGGGAAGCGTTTTGACAGACGACGGTTGGTAGATGTATCGGGATGGCCAAGGACGCATTCCAAAAGGTGGGCAGAGTATTGCAAGACAGGGGGATTTCTTTGGTAAGAGCGAAAAGGATACTGAAATGTTGAACGATTTCCTCAAGGATGAAGAAGAGACTTGAGGCGACGATGATGTGTTTCTAGAGAAGGTGGCTGAGAATTGGGAGGATCGAGCGTGCGAGCAACGATCTGTTCCTAGAGAGGATGCAGACAAGGAGCAGGCTTATACCTAACATCAGGAAGAGGTAGCTGAAGTTTTTGAGACACATACTGAGGAAAGAAGGCTTTGAGAATCTGGTACTCACGGGTCAAATAGAGGGAAATAGAGACAAGGGAAAGCAGGCTGGCGGGCCTGAGCAAGTGGATGGCAGAACGTGATCTGTGCGAGGTGGCAAAGGGTAGGAACTTGTTGAGAGTTGCAAGGGATAGAATGGGTAGAGAGCCATGTTCGTTTATGTTCTGAAAGGAAATGACACATAAAAAGTTTAATTTCCCTTTAAACATACTAGCTGCTTACATACGCGGTTCGTAATATTCATAGTAAGCTTTTGAGGACCATCATTTATTTTGATGAGTCTCAAATATTTTGACACAATTTTCTGTTTCCAGTTTCAGGTTTTTTCTGCAACATTCATTGACACCTAAGAGAACAAATAGAATATAACTCTGCAGTTTGGTGTCCCCACGTAATATTACCGCTTTGTAATAACGTGTTTAACTTTTAGAAGGCATCTCTCGTTATTCCAATGTGACTTCGGATAAGTCTGTAATTTTATTTTTTCCGATAACATTTCTCAGGAATCTAAGTCTCTATACTTACTGGGTTCAGTTATTTCCATTTCGTAACTGGTATATTAAATTGTCTCTCATGAAGACGGCCACACATTCTCTTCTTATAACTGAATGTTATTAGGTTGGTGCAAAAATAATGACGTAATAATGCCGTTTTTTTGACGTCAAACAATACGCCAAAACTACATTATTACGTCATTATTTTTGCACCAACCTAATACTTCCTTTCTTCCCGCTTTTCCTATATTGTCTGGTGTCTTCTTTCTTTACCTAATTTCATTCCACTACTCTACGTATTCTTATGACCAATATTAAATGTTAGTTACTCATGGAGGAAGTTATGACTAACGTATGCAGAAATTTATCTATGACCGCGTAAGACGGGGGAAAGCATGTCAAAAAATACGAAGAATCATTAACCTCAACAGGCAATTTTCGAAATGGGAATACGGATCGATACTCAAAATGAAATCCGAAGGACAGGGTACCAAACGCTTCTTAGTTTATCTAAAGTTTTTTTAAAGTGAGAGGTTATTGATAGGAATGAACAAATTTAAACGAAAATCGAAGACTTTTTTTTAATCATACCAAAACTAACAAGGTAATTGATGTGGGTTCCAAAGTTGGGCCCACAGAAGTAAAACACGGAACACATGCTAGAAGTAAGAAAGATATATTAACAACAGGTTACAGAGATAGTGTAAGCAGAGCTTACTATAAGTTAGTGTCCAACACTGGTAGTCGTACTAGACTCTCTGTCACTCAATATTTATTTGTATAGACAAAATGCGGCACACGGCCTAAAAGGGGGATGGGGAAAGACGGTCTTCATCTGTCTTAATTCTAAACTTAGCTAGTCGCAGACACTGAACCAAACAAGCCAACAATAATCCAATCACCAAAACAACACATTCACTCCTACCTTTCTTACTACGTCCACCATAATACCTCAAATTCTCTATGATGTCCTAACTAGTCCCCTTATATACAATTATTGTTCGTGGGGGGGGGTAGAAAATTAACAACTTTTAAAATGATCCCCAAATGATTATTTACAATATGACAGAAATATTTACAATAAAACTAAACAAAACTGTGTTAGAAATAACCCCCCCCCCACAAACCATGAATGTGGCAGAAACATCAGTTCACCGGACGAAATCAATGCGGGACTATGAAGAAATGAAAAAAATCATTCATACCTCCAAGCATTCACGCACGCACACACACATTCATACACAACAACAAATACGAAAAATCACACACACGAAACGAAAGTCGTCCCGCATCCAGAGAACTGACATCACTGACCACCTAACGAGGGAGGGGATGGGGAATTAAACAAAAGAAAAATAGGGACAGAAATAAAAAGGGACCAATGCGCATGCATCCCCTAGCTAAGAACACATAGTGTTCAGCCTTCGTCAATTGCGGCACCACATTACTACAAACAGAACTGGCTTCCAGGACAAAAAACTTTCGTTGCAGCATGCGAACCATGAGGCCTTCAACAAACTTGCACAACGGCACTACCGTCTTGCACTGAAAAAAGGCGTGACCAATGGTCACGACTTCCTCAGTACAGCGACGACAGTTTGGATATTTCTCCAAACCTGCTGAACAAAGTCACTTGCCGACCCAGATCTTGGCCCCTGTCACCATCTCATACCCACTGATCTCTTTGCTGACTACGTCAATCTCGGCTCTGCTCGACACAAGAACCGAAACGTCGTCAGCATAGGCAGAATACCTGGCTGAGGTCGAAGCCCCAGGCAGGGAAATTCCGCGCAGGACCGGATTCGCCTTTAACTAGCGAAGGAAAGGTTCCAACGCAAGAACGTACAGCAGAGGCGAGAGCGGACAACCTTGACGAATGGAGCGAGACAATACGAAAGGCTTCGATCATACCCCATTCACTTCAACCAGCGCACCGGGGGTCGCATACAAAAGTCGGATCCAGGAGCGAAAGTCGGCTCTGAAACCTGCCGCCGAAAGGACAGCCTCCAAAAATCGATGGTCAACCCTATCGAAGGCCTTGGACTGATCTAAATTGATCAGCGCGGCTTCACTGTCGACTTGTTCTAAGATCAAGCGTACCATATGAAGGTTATCCTGAATAGTCCTACCCTTCACAGCACAAGTCTGTTCAGGGCCAATCAGACTAGACAGGACAAGCTGCAAACGGTTGGCTAAGATCTTCGCCAAAAACTTTAAGTCCGTATTTAACATCGTTAAAGGGCGAAAGTTCCCTAACCCATCCCCACCGTTCTTGTCCTTACGCAGCAACTTGATCACACCCCTGGTGAAGCGTTGGGGAAAAGACCCCTGCTTCATCCAGTGGTTGTAAATCAGTTCCAGCAAAGGAACAAAAACGTGCGACAACCTCAAGTAAACTTCGTAGGGAAGACCATCTATTCCAGGAGACTTATCAAGGCCAACCTGCTTCAGCGCTTCCCAGATATCCGACTCTGTTCTGCTTCAGCTCCCGAGAGGCAGGGAAAGTCAGATAAATAGGCGTCGAACTGAGCAGAGCTCAGACCGGGCTCCCTGGTGAAAAGATCCTGAAAGTAGTCCCGAAAGACCTCACATATGCCCGCGTTTGTAGTCACGGTCCGCTTATCCAGCAACGTGACGCATGCAATATGTCGCCTAGACGCGCTTCGATTCTCCTCTGCACGCAGTTCAGCGGCCATATTCGTTGCCTCAGAAGACATTCTTTTTAACCTAGCCCTAACTACCAGAGCATGATCCTTCTTGATAAGCAGTTTGCTCCGCTAATCTAGATTGAGTCGACGACTAAAATCGGCAGCAAACGTTCGAATTTTAGATTTAAGGTTTCCCCACCAGGCGTTTCCCACAACCGCTCCCGTCAATTCCCTTTGGATGGTTAGTAACAGCTGGTCCCGGAAACCCTGATCACCAAAAAGTGAACAGTTCAATTTCCAGTAACCAGCCAATCTAACCTTAGGCTTATTTAAGTTTACACGGACCCGGACAAGCCTATGATCCGTATAAACTATATAATGGAAACTTGGACACCCTAAGAGCCCTACATCGACTCTCCTAACTAAGATCAAGCCGATCGATAAAGTCCCGAAATGGTTTCACATCCTGGTTTTTAGTACCTTGTTTATGCCCTATACGATCTATATCGGGGTCAAGGACGCCATTCCAATCCCCCTCTAAAACTACCCGACGAGACGTCGTCAAGAACGGCGCGATCTGTCGAAACAAAGCAGGCCGCTCGGAATGGGTATTGGGCGCATAAACCCCAATGAGACGTAGAACCTTATCATTTATGGTAACATACAGCACGCAAAGTCTGCCCGCCGGATCCGCGAAGACAAGAGTACAAGCAGCCTTCAAAGACATGCTCACTAGCCAAGAGACACCCCTCGAACGACCATCAAAACAGGCTGAATAAAGGGCGAACCCCTTAGACAGTATGTCCTCACGATCATGAGAAGAAAACCGGGTCTCTTGTATACAACATACATTCACCCCGAGGCGCTGATGGTCACGAGTGAGCCTGCGAGACTCGGACATCAGGCCCCGGACTTTTAAACTAGCTAACCAGAGAGCCATCGTGAAGCAGATTAGGGTTGTCTTTCCGGATAGAACATGGCTGGGGTGAGGACACCGACAGCTCGTCCCATAGATCCTGACGCCATCTCATACTCGACGGTTTCATCCTGAGACAGGCCGCCGATGTCCGAAGGGTAGGTAAGTTTAAGAGCTCTATAAAGGGATGGGTGAACAAAAACAGGGACCCTCCCTTTGAGTTTTTGATTCTGTTCGTCGGTTTAAGGGTCAAGGAGATAGGCAGCTTGGGGCACCAATTTTAGCGACGACTGGGCCTCCTCTATGATGCCCCAAATCTCCCGCGTTCCCGGGCCAGTTCTAATCACGGTTAATACTAATTGCGGAATGGAAATTCTCAGGTTTCTCCACCTCTACGTCGTTTATTTTTTGGAAATTGAATAAGACTTTTAAATCTTTTGGATTTCTAGTCTGTCCAAAAACCCTTTCCGCCTGGTCCCGGGAAACGCGGCAGACGTCTTCCCCTGGGAGGTATGGTGGTTTAATGATTTTTTTCTTCTTTTTTTCCGTGATTGTCTGAGAGTCCGGGCTTCTGAATCTTTTTTTTTTGTGGTGAATGAATGGGTGTCGACATGGGTGAGATATTGGGGGTAGTCGAAGGATTCCACCCGGAAGGAGTCCTCACCGGAGAGGGTTTGGACGAATGAATGGGTTTATTTGGAGAGTGTGGTACAGACTTGGGCGGAGGTGGTTTGGAGAAGGTCTTTTTGCGATCAGAAGGGGAAGACGGGGCAGAGGATAGGGAGCCCGGTGCCCCCAGCGATTTTTGACTTTTACCCCGCTTACTCTCCAGCTTCTCTTTAAGCTTCTTTATGTCCAGTATTTTTTGCCAGCCGGGCTCGTTTAATTTTTGGGCTTCAGTTGCTGTCTTCTCATAAGACGCCGAGGTGTCGCCCTTAGAGCTGGTAGAGGGAATGGGGCTGTAGGTGACGATGTCCCCGGGGTCATGTTGGGACTGAGGAACCGATGTTTGGGTCTTCCCCTTGCCCCTAACCACGAGGCGCCATTCCCCCTCATCCTCCTCCTTAACCACACTTGTGGCAGGCGTTGGTTTCGGGGGGTAATGTGGGTCTGGACCCAACCGAGGGATTTTCCCCAACGGTCCGCCCCGCAGCTAGGCCCACTACAGGCGCCGCGGATTTTACTTTGTCGGCCAAGGGGTTATTTTGGTCGCCTGTGACCGGAACTCCAGGGGCCTTCTTCCCTGGGCAGGAGGAGGAAAGGTGACCAGTCTCTCCACACCTCCAGCAAGTTGGTCTTCTACCGGTCACTATGGCCGACATTTTCCGGTCACCAAACACCAAACAGTTGGGGACGGACTTGAAGGCCTCTTGATCCAGCATAATATCAAAAGTCAATCCCCCGTTCAAATTGTCAGAGAGAGCCCCTAAAATTTGGCCGTACTGCATAAAAATGCAGCCAAGAGCTCTCCCGAAATTTGAGGAGTAACCTCGAACACGGCCACCCTGGTCCGTCTTCGGCCTTCGTACTCTGTTCTTAGTATTAGATCTTTCGTGATCAACTCCTTTGCCATGGCCAGGCAATCTTCTGGTGTGGGCAGCAGAATGTCCCACATGAAGAACCCTGTACCTTTAATTACTCTTTGGGGTTTTATCCCCAGGGACAAAAGTGATTTAATCACTGTGTCTTTAGTGGTGCGACAAATCTTTTTGGATTTTTGTCCATCACAAAAACGGTCACCATTCTCTTTTTGAACACATCGAGCTCCTGGACAACATCGACGAACCCATCTTTATTTACAAGATGGGCGTAACCTTTCGCCTTATCCAGGAAATCCGCCATGTTCACAATACAACTTGGTGGGGACTTCCAGCAAGAGGGCAATTCCTCGACTGTCTTACTTTGTGCCTCCTTTGGCACCTCGACATTAGCTTCTCCTTTCTTGGAGCTAGCAACTCGGTCAGATTTCGGGCTACCATCAGCCCGCTTCTTGGCAGCATTGTCAGGGGGGGTGGCTTTAGCCGCCGACCCAAAAAGGTCTTTTTTAATATTGGCCCGACTGGCACCGTCGACCATATTGAAAAACGTGGATACTACCACCTGCGGGTTTTTTTTTAAAATTATCGCCAGAAAAGGAGTTTGGTGTGTGTGGGGGGGGGGAAGAAATTATACAAATAAAAAAATAAGCCTGGATGTACCAGTAAAAAAAGAAACAAAGACAATAAATTTTTAAAAGACTGGAAAAAAAGACAAAGAAAAATTAAACAGGAAAAAAAATCTACATGGCGCCCAAAGGCAGCCGAAAACAAAAAAACAAAAACAGAAACTCCTTTTTTTTTTAAATTCACGAAAATGTACAAAAAGAAAAAGAAAAAGTCTGGTTTATAACCAGAAAAAAAATAAAGGTTTGCGGCCGAAGCCGCTAAAGAAAATAAAAAAGAAAAAGAATAAACAAACTAGTTAAACCAAAAAAGACCAGAGAATGCGACCGAAGTCGCTAATAAAAAGGAAAAATAAGTTTTCTTTTTCTTTTTTTTTTTTTAAATACTGTGCTGGACTTTTTTTTTTTTACAGAAAACAACTAGAAAGAAATAAACAATAAAAAAGAAATCGTCCGGTAAGACTTTGTCAAACCGGACTAAAATAAAAAAAAAAAAAAAAAAAATTATGAGGGCCGAAGCCCAAAAAATAAAACAAACAAAAAGAAATAGAAGAATAAAAAAAAAAAAAAATAAAACTTAAAGAATAACTTATCAGAAAAATCCTCAGAAGTTCGTCAAAAAAGTTCTTTAAGCACTGAAAGGAAAAATCGTTAGAAGAAAAAAAGGTTCGTCGTTATTCAAAAAATTCCAAATATTTCAAGCAAAAGGTCAAAAACACTCGCTGTCACTCTCCTTGTAGAGTGTTATGTCGCCTACTTAATATAGGCCTGGAAAAGTCTATTGTGTAGGTAGTTTCCGGTCTCACAATAGTAATAAATGATCTAAGCAGTTACAGAGTGCGAAATTTAATTAGAAGATATTAGTGAGGGTATCGGATAGCATTCCGGTAGACAGTAAATATCGTTTGGCATTGAATTTTAATTTATAACATTTTAGGTGAGATGTAATCAATACATCGGAAGGAAGTTCCTCAGGCGAAATGTATGAGATAAGAAAATATTCTGATATGTCATAAGGTAGCTAAAAATGAGAGACCTAATTTCCAATCTAGTAGTATGCTTGAATTCATGCAACCTAGTTACAACAGAGGACAGCTTAGCAGAACAAATGTCACGAAAATATTTGTAGAAAAGACTGGAGAAAATACGTCAGCTCTTTGGGAAAGTCGAGATGCCTCGTCAGGATCGATTACATTACAGAGCTTTCTTTGAATGTTCTCAAAAGTCTTGAGATATCTATAGTAGAAGCCGCAGACCAGATATATTAGCAATATTCAATGAACGGATGAATGACAGATTTATAAATGATCAAGATGGATTCTGGGGAGAAAAATTGTTTGGTAAAACACGGCCAATCAACTTACTTAGCAGCAGACATGACAATTGATTCAATATAATAATTTCTCTTAATGTCTGCGGAAAACGTGTGCAGAAAATATCTGCTAATAGATGAAATGAGAAAGTGGACTCTGAAATGTCGTATACCCATAATGAGAAAATATACCAAGAGAATATAATACTCTCAATACACCTGGAAAGCAAGAGAAAAAAGAAAAATAATGAAATAGTGTCCCTGATGTAAGTCAATATCTCATCTAGAAAAGGCAGGATGTGCATGTGTGTGTGTGTGTGTGTGCGTGTGTGTGTGTGTGCGTGTGTGTTACGAATTTACGGCCGCAATTTTCGACGGATTTGCACCAAAATTTACATGCACATACTCCAAGTTAACGTGAAGGCCAAGACCGACTTTGCCTTTTCCAACTCCCATCAATAGTGGAAATAATCGATTTTTTCATGCTTCTACGACAGTTTTCATCTAGTTTGCGGCTATTTTCTACTGGCCAGAATGAGAACCAATAGCTGACTGACACGAATATTAACTAGAATGCTAGCATGCAAAATAGAAATCGATAGCTTCATTCGTCACCATTGGGAAAAATTTAAATCTGCATGGAACTTTACTCCAATTGGCTCATTCGCTTGCTTAAACTCAACGTTGATTCTGATTCCACAGAACTGGGTTGGGTGTGAAAAAGTATTTGTTGTTAACATTCTTTTTTCATTCGGTTTTTCCAGTTACGAGTCGTTTTTTATAGCTGATCGTTTTGTGTTCATTTTGCTTAGTTCTTTTTTCGTAACAGATTTAATGTTTAGTATAGAGCTTAGAAAAAATTCGCAGTGTGAGATAGGCAAGAAGTAAGGCATGTAGCAACATCAGCACGGCAAAGTGCACTCCTTTAAAGGCAAGGAAGGGCAAAACTATTTTTAAGTCAAGTGATAGCGATTGCTGTATGAGTCTTTCGATTTTTGAATCAAGCACGTACAAGGCCGGGCCACGCTGCTAGTTTGAAATAACTAATTGATAAAGTAATTGGTCACTATATAGAAGTCATTATTTTCTTTTATCGCATTCAATAGAAAATACCATTTTACTTCCATTTTGCAGTCAATAAGTTAAGTGTCATACGTGATACACGCTTAGGTGATCATGTATCATTTGATACAAGACTTACGAGCAGATTGTCCCGCAGTACGTTGCAACTTCTTTCTGCAGTAGACTCTTTGCCAATGAAGACGAAATAACCCATTCTGTCCTGCTATTCAACCAATAACGCGAAGAAGAGAAGGGTTCATAGCTTCATTAAAGTTATTTGTGCGCTAGTGAATCAAACGAAATCAACTGGAATTCGATCTCGGATCTCCGAGTTATCACTTCGAGACGATATCCATTACAGCATGGATTTCTTTATTTTTCAACTGAATCTCATAGCAATCAGTTGCAAAATACATTTCTTTGATATTGTATCAGAATTATTCATCGGGAAATTGAGAAAAGGTTCAGCATTGTTTCATATGAAAATTTTCGCTTTTTCCATCAGTTCAAAAATTGAGACTTGGCATATATATTTGTTGGCGAATTGTCTAGTAGATGTCTTATAGCCTATCAGCTTAATTCTTAAAAAAATATCTGTTTCTCATCATTTTCTCTTCCTTCCTGAGGAAGAAGGCTACAGAATCGATTGGTGCAAAAAGGAATTGCAAAAAAAAATAATAATAATGTGTGGTAAATAGAAAAAAAAACAACATCTGTCTGATCTTTTATTTTTTCATCATATACTGACATGAAAGAAAGGGTCAGAAATTTCTAAAAAACGGATTGACAAATAAGCATCTTTCTCAAATATAATTTATATACCGCAATATCTTACAATATATTAGCAGTTTTATTAATCATTTCACTCCATACACTAACACAAAAGTGATTTCTGAGTGTGAAGAACAAGAAATAGACACATTAATGAAGGAGAAGATTCGATATGTAAACAAAAAAAAAACATTAGTCAACAATTTCACAAGACAATTGCTTTTAAAATGATGTCAATTTCTTTGGGACACCCTGTAGTTCCTGATAAAAACAAAACTTTTAATATACCCGTTACTCGTACGTTTCTTTGATTGCAGTCTTACTTGTTCAAGACGTTCAGGTGAGGCACTCAGATACCTTTGTCTATTAAGTGATCGTTTTAATTCAAATTGGTCTTGAAAAAAGCTTTGTAGTTTTGTTGCTGTTTTCTTCTTACAAGATATATTTACATTTAACTGTTATATTAAACGCATACACATTTTAACATGAAGCGGTATTAAGCAAAAAATAAAACGATTTTATAATAATGTGAATAATCTATGAATGATAGAAACCAGTGAACGTCTAAGAAAGTGTGGGGATTAATAAAATAGTTCATTGGTATCTATTTTAGTGGTAAATCCATTGTGTCGGCTTCAATGGATGTCAAAACATTGTTTCAAAACTTTTGTTTTATTGCATCTCACTATTAAAGTTGGGTAAATATGTAACCCTCAAACTAGGAGGAAAACATTATGAAAGTATAAAAATAGTTTTTTCTAGTAACAATATCAGAATTATAATTTGACTGTGTGTTACCAATTATACTCGTCAGAATCCGCCTTGCACATTAAGAAATTTGTCATTGATCCGTCATTTTTAATAGCACAGATACACTAGTAGTTACCGTAATTATCCATGTATAATACGCCTTCATCCATAATACGAACCCCTAAAACTGTGCTGAAAGTGTGGGAAAATGCTACTAATCAAGCATAATACGTACTTCTTGTTTGGTAATCAAACCCTATAAATTGTACCTCTCCAATTTCATTATGACCAGCCTTTGCTAATCTTATTTTTACATTTTTTTTTTTAAACATAGAATTATATTATTCTAATTTTGTTTTATGATAATTCTTATTTTATTTTACGGTAATTTTTAAAAATATTTTTTGTACTGTGCATAATGCACAACCTTGATTATTATTTGCTTATTAATTCTTATAAAATAATGCGTATTATACATGAATTACAGCATATGAAAATGTACAATGAAGATAATTTAGGGCGGTGGGTATGAGATTGAAAAATACTCCAGGTCACGGCCGATAACGTTACAGATTCTTCTTTGGAACTCTTTTATATATTCTTTCAAGACTGCCTTTCTACATTAACAAGTGTGTGTTCTCATATGGGTGGGCCGCATGGTTTGTCGACGTGCAAAGTGATATCAGAATGCCGAGTTCAAATCGACATGTCTCGTGTTGTTCACTCGGTTAACGTTGGAGAGGAAAAAAAATCGGCTCCACCTTCTTATGTGAACTAAAATGCAGGGCTGATCGAACTCTCTTATTTTGGTTGATAATTATTTCAGAAAAAGAAAAACAGTTAATTTAAAGCCGCGTCATAAGGCAGACATAGCACTATAGCCTTAGTCGCAGACAAGTTTAGAATGAAGACAACGCCGGATCTCAAACCAGTCTGAGGTTGTATAGCTAAAGATGCGGCAAAAACAGAGAGAACACTCGGTGTCTCTACAAGACTAATTCATTAGGGAATGAGTGGTTTCGACCGTTTTGATTGTCCTAATACACTCGTTCATTTGCTTTTGGACAGACTTGTGATTTATAAAACTGAAACCTGTCATGAACGTTTCTTTTTGTAATTCTCTGACGCAAGAGGTTAGCCCGAAAATGTCAGTTATATTCAAAAGTTTTAGTGAAGCATTCTCCTCATCCCGGGTAAAAAGAAAGCTGAAAAACACACATGGATTATATAAAATAAGAAAATAAAAACAATATAAACTAAGAAATAAAAAAGGTTGACCTTTTGACGACATAGAAGTCGTCATATTTCTTAGATCTATTTAGCAAGGCGTATTACGGTCGCTATCAATGACTTATGGAGAGATGTTAAACTTTAAACTATGTATTATTCCTTTAGGTGTTTCCTTTCTACTCCATTTTTATTGTTTTCTGGTTTTATTATTTCCCTGTTATGAATATAAAATAAAATAAAAGCGAGAAGCCAATCGATCAATTGAAGGTCAAGTATTTGAAAATCCAACTCAATGCCGAGTACGATTTGATGGCATGCTCCCTTTTGTTAACTGACGACATCACTTCAGAAAAAAAAAAGCAACCCCATTGTCAGCAGTGACGATATTTAGTAAAAAAAATAAATGCTTCCATTGCGAGACGTGCGTTTTAATGGAAAAGTCTTTTATAAAATATTACATTTAGCTTCTCCCGTGTACTTTTTATTCTTTGAAAAAGGTTCTGACCTGGAATTGCCGTTGTACAAACTTAAGAACTGATGTGTTAAATGGCGTATATACACTGACAAATTAAAGTATGAATTTCACGATATTACTATGGATTTTCATGTTATTACTATAGTTGTAGAGACTCCGAATTATTACAAATTATTCTGTGAGCAAATGTGAGCAAAGGAGTAAACGTATTGGTTAAACTAACTGCCACGTGGCACTTGCATAGACATGGGAATAGTAGAGCTCCCTCTCTTCCCCAATCTTTTAATGTCTTCATATTTGGACTTACATCTGGAAAAGTCATAGAATTCATATAATTATTCTATTATAATTATTTTTGACACTATCGTTTATTTTTATTATGGACATGAAATCGTGACAGTATAATTCATTTTTATTCATGTGTTTCTTTATGACCACGGCAATAATTGTATATGTTCATGGTAAATAATTAGGGTTGGTGCAAAAATAATGTCGGTTTTCGACGTATTTTTTTAACGTCCAAAACCGACATTATTTTTGCACCAAACTCATAATTTTGTGCTTATATTTTTTGTGCATACTTTATTGTTGGTGTTATACAGTGTAACCCGGATATAAGAGACCCGGATATAAGAGAAATTTTTTTCTGGTCCCAAATTAAAGCCATACTTACCTAAACAAAATATTATACAGTGTAACCCGGATATAAGAAAAACCCGGATATAAGATAAACCCGGATATAAGAGAGAATTACTCTGGTACCGAATTAGAGCCATACTTACCTAAACAAAATAGACCGAACCCGGTTATAAGAGAAACCCGGATATAAGAGACTTCTTCTCCGGTCGCGATAACTCCCTTATATCCGGGTACACTGTATATTTTGGTATAAAGCTATTTCTTTAAAGTAGGACATTATGTTGACGGTTTTGGGATATTTACACAGTTTTCTCACGTTGTTCTCCTCTTAATTATTATATCTTACAGGTGCTAAGTGACTATTTTCATTTAAAGTCTATTTCACCGTGGCTTTGTATGTTAAACATATTGTAGGATCTTCATTCTTCAGCAAATATAGCCTCATTGAGGAGGTCTTACCACTATTCCGCGATGTACTCGATGTATTCTGCAGCCCCAGTCGACAGGGTTTTCTTCTTCTATGAGCTCTGCCCATTCAGGGCTTTAGCACTGATCGCTCTCTACACTTCTCTGTCTTGTGAATTTCTTAATACACTTTGCATTTTATTATCTCTCCTAAACCTTGCTCCAGCTTTCATTTACTCAAACTCGAAACACAGGATATCATTTGATTTCCTCTTGCATTCTTTGTCGTGCTAGTATCCGATTTTCCAAGCCGTCTTTTCTCATGATGTGCCCTAGAAATTTTAACTAGCTCCCTGAATATATCTTTATATGTATATCAACTCCTCCCAATATATATTTTTGTTATTGGCAAGTGAGCATTAATATATATATATATATATATATATATATATATATATATATATATATATATATATATATATATATATGGTGTTATGTTAAAAGAAATTCTAATTCGGCTGATTTACCTTAGATTTATCTAGCTAGACCGGGTGTACGACAAAATAAAGAAAGAATATCCTACATTGGTGAATCGAGGCCTTGCTCCAGCAAGGCGATGAGACGCCACACATTATCCTGTTGACTAAATTCAAAGATATGGATAGTGTTTACATTATTCCACATCCACCATTCAGTCCCGATGCTGCTCCAAGTGACTATGCCCTATTCCACTCCTTGGCACATTTCCCAGGCCAACAGAAATTCAACAGTTTTGACGAAGTGAAGGAAGCTTGTTTGCGTTTTTTTATTCAGAGCCAGCGGACTGGTATCTGGGACAAATTCGAATGCTGGTTAATCACTGGCAGAATATCTTCGAGAAAGATGGGTTGTATTTTGAAGAATAATGTTGGTGTTGCTCCATAAAATTTTGTTTTCTTTCTGCTTCCTAAGTGAGTCAGGGCTTTTTGAACAACCTAATCTTTTCATTTTCCGATAAGGATATCAAGGCAGACCACATTTTTCATGTGTTCTATTGTTTTACTTTGGAACTGAAAATCGATTTGCCTTAAAATAAGCAAGTTGTGGTTAAGACGATATACTACATCCAGCAGCAAGGCCTCTGATCAGGAGAACATGGAACCACGTCATAATAGCCTGTCATGGAGTGGTAGCACTTGTTAGGGTCCCAGCTATGGGCAAATAGTTAACTGTTACCAGGAATCCTTTTTAAAAAAAATTATTTCCAGTAATACAATTTTTAAGAAAAAATATTACCAGAAATATATTTTTGACAAAACAAAACATTACCAGCAATAAAAAAATTGTTGGCAGTAAATAACCCATTGAGGTTGATATGCCGTAAAACAAAATAAAACCAAACGAAATCAGTCTCTCCAAAGTTTGTTTTTGACCAAGAACGTATTCGTTAAAATTCTTACAAGACATTTCTATAGTAGTCTTCCTATTAAATCTCATATAGGCAAGTTACTCGGAATTGTCAAATTTACGAACGCAAACCGTACTCAACAGAAGTTTACAAAACCTTCTGCAATAGCTGAAGACTTGTATAGAGCACGAATCCTACTGTCAGACTGTCTGAAAGCTGGTTATCAATGAGCTTTAGATGCGCACGCACATCCGTTGAAAGGTACAATCAGAGGATATACACTCCGGGAAGTTTCCGATAACATTTCGTGTGGGTATGACACGTCAAATGTCATCCATAAAAACAAGTTCGTATTAAGTAGAATGCGCCAGGTAATTTAGAACAGTGTATAATATAAAGCAAAGACAAGATATACAATATAAAGCAAATTAGTTTATTTTCAAAGAAATCTGTAAATTTATTTAACTTAGGAGAAAATAAATTCAATAAAATCCCTTCTGCCTCGATAATGATATCAATGAAACCTCGGAAACAACTGAAAACCCCGATCAGACGGTCATTGTTCACGTTGGCAATATAAAATGCTTATATGCATATATATATAGTTTTTAGAGTTCACCCAATAAAGGTATAAGAGCCAGTCAAGGTAGATGATTACTGAATGAAATGGTTGATATGAATAAATTTGTAATATTTTAAACGTAATGCTCGGTTTAATTTCGAGTTTCAAATTTTTTATATTTAATTTTACCGTGAAATTATTACTTAATAACATTAACTTTAATCAACGACCGGTTTGTATTTAGAAGACACTGTCAGGTTTTTGTAATATTCATATAATTGTATTCTGATTGGTCATCATAGGTTACGTAAAATGTTTTCTTTTATTGAGTAGTCAGAAGGGCAATTATGATTATATGAAAGATATTTAACAGTTGATACTTGGATTTTAGAAGCATCTTTTGGAGATGGATCCATAATAGAGCTTCTTTAACATTATTTTTTACTTTAGAAAATTTGTTTGAGTAGAACTACCTCCTTATAATACGAAGGGTAAGAGTGAAGCCTGAAGAGTATCATTTTTAAAGCTCTGAATAAGTGGGCATTATCCGAAAATATGACATGGAAATAACGATGGATTCGCTAGAGACTGGCTTCGGAGAAGAAAAAAATCGTAGGTTAGACCATATGTAATAACAGATGGGACTGAGAAAATTATTTCCAACTCTGTCAAAGCAGGAAAGTGAGGGTTGAGAAGATCCCTGAAGTTATTACAACAATGCTCCATTTCTGGGAAAATAGGCCTTTTATCAAGATACCGTATAATAGAAGGAGTGAGTACCTCCTGGAGATAAAATGACAAAAAAAAAAAAAAAAAAAAAAAGATAAAAAAGAGCTGGTTCGAACGTACAGCTAAAAGAAAGGGTAACATACGTTTCTTGACTTATACCAAATGGATATATAACATATTAGAAAAAGAGCAGACAGAAGGTGAATAGATCGACGAATTTCTTCGTAGGACTTGATACAAAAGTAGCAGTCAATGTAGATGTTTAGAAGCCAAAAGAAAGGATAACAGATGGAGTAAAAAGCTGATTGTCTAGTACCATATAGATAGAAAACATATTAGATCTGAGAGAAGACAGATGATTTACAGATGATAATGCGAATTTTCTCTATAGCTAGTAATTTCTGGCAAATATTCGACTCTTGGAATTATATAAAAGCTCATTTTATTGATCTTAATGTTTTTTAAATACCGTAGTTCTACCGAAAATGACCTGCACGATAATGTTTTACTATTAAAATCATAATAGTGAATTTGATGTATGATATAAATGAAAAAAGGAGGGGGTAAGAAGAGAAGATTATGAGGATAAGGAGGATAAATAATAGTTGAGGTTTAGATTACTCAAATTGGGCAACAGTAGTGTTATACAGTACGTATGGACAATTACGGGTATGTCCCAATCTGTATAAATACAGTAGAATATACTGTAGACTCGTCTTTTTCCTATCTATCACCCCTAGTAACAGAACAGTCTATATCTTACGCCTACGTACGGAAAACTTCAACCAATTGAAACCGTACTAGACGAACCAACAAATCTCATTGGTCAACGACACTATAATCTGAAAGTTTCACGTGCAAAACGAAATTGCGCCAAACCTTAAGTCAGCCGATTTCTGGACTTTCAGAACTTATAAAAGAAGACGCCGACTGACCCAAGCAGTCAGTGAGAAACACACACAGAGAAATTGCCAACATACTCCACGTCACTCGAAATCACGATTTTACCGCGCAACGGTACATCAACTCTGACTCACTCACAATTTAAACTAACCCTGTGGACATCGATTCTCAAACATTGCTTATCCAAAGTGAATTATATTCACTACCTATTAAGTAAACATCAATGTGCGAACGACCATAAAAACAATACGGTCAAAGGTTAAGAACTCCTTCTAAAAAGACACTTAATATGGACAATTCTAATACCAGCACAAATCTAAAACGGCCTGTAAATGAACGAACGATTACAAAGAGAGACATTCTGAAATCTAAAACATCATACACATTTTGCCAACATAACATATACCAATTATCCTGATTGTATATTGTTTTGAATTGTATATAAATGTTTTATTAGTTTCTAATTGAATATGTCTTGTTCTTAATCGTATTTTAAATTTCGTTTATTTATTTGTTGTGGATGCAGAATATCATGCAACCTACACAAATTCCATCTGATTCTTTCAAGCATAATTAATAAATTCTGCAAATACCCAACAATACTATACATGGTAGGCAGTTGATTCACTTGTGATTCATCTTGATTCACTTCTGGCATTACTTACTACCGTTGCCGAATCTTGTATGCTGTTCCTCTGATAAATAATATCGTTCATTTCAAAACTTCGTTTTGGTTATTCTTATTCAGTAAATTTTACCATGGTTAAAACAAATATTCTATTTTTGTTCTACTCTGTCTCTTTGAAACATAAAGCATATCAGAAGCCAAGAACGTTTTGGAGCGGTTTCGTGAGAGAAACTTTCTTTACAATCTTGAGCAGTTGTTGGCATATATGTTTTACTTTAGGGCTCGAGTGAGTCAGGATCCGTGCAGACGTTCGAAGCAATGGTGCTCATTTCTGTAACTTGTGTTCTGATGATTCGTCTTTCTTTATTCAAATATATTCTGGTAAACTACTGATTCAAATCAGAGGAACTCAGAAGGTAAATAATGAAAATGGTATCATAGAAATTATGTTTTAACCATTCCTGGCGCAATCAGCCGATAAACGAGTCATCAGTTTTGCTGGAATACGTAATTCTTTGATTCAGCGCTAGACTGCGTCAATGTAAACAGTAACAGCAGATGTTCCAATGGCTCCATTACCGGAACGGTCTTATCACCCTCAGTTGTATCAACGTTTGTAAATTCGTTTTACCTGTCAAATACTATTTAATTTGTTTATATCATCGTATTATTTGATCTCATCCATCATCTTTGAAAATCCGGAAAAAAAACACGGTCTCTCATGCACGACTGTGAAACAATGAACTGCTTAGCGATAGATATTTTCAATTTTTTTCTGAACATGTGATTATCATGTAAATCATTCTATTTGCTACGGAAGACGCATCCTCTCAAGACGAGTCGAGCCAAATCATGATCGTAAACATGAAGATGCTGGTGCATTTCAGAAAGGTGCTTATCACAGATTTTCTCGTTTGTAGCTATTACAAAAAGAAGGGCGTTTTATTTTCTTTGTTTGGTAGACAAGAAGTTATGTTATATATATATATATATATATATATATAAATGAACATTGAAGTCAAAATTGAGGGGCGACAGGGTGTTTCATGACACACAATCGTCAGGCTGCCTGTCGCCTCTTAGTTTCAATTCAATGTTCAGAAATATATTTATATTTACATACGGCCTACCTCTGATATAGAGCACTTTATCCCATAAATATAACACACATTTCTTCATCCATGCATATATATATATATATATATATATATATATATATAGATATATAGATATAGATATATATTGCCCCGTTGGTACAGTTGGTATGGCGTTTGTTACCTATCGTAACTGTTCTGGGTCAAAATATGATGTACTAAATATGTCCTTAAATACTTGGCGCAGATTAGATCTATACATACTCGGGGTGTAATATTATCTATATGATCTTATTAGTTATGTATTTGGAGCAATTGCTGAGGTGAAAAAAAACACAGAATGATTCAAACATAATATTATGATCAGAAGAGAGGGAAACTGATGTCTAGATAAGATACTGAGACAAAAATCAGGAATGGAAAGTCATCCTTTCAAGTAAGCTATATTCATATTGATCAGTTAAGTTGAATTCCCCTCAAACTTCCAGCAATTTGGAAAAAAGAAATTAAAAAAAAACAAAAAACAAAAAACCAAAAAAAACTAGTACATCTTAACGGGAGATTATAGAATCATATCAATTTTTTCATCAAAAGGCATATCTCCAGTTTATTTCGCTTCAAGCTATCAAGGTCCTCCATCGTTATCAGCTCGTGGAATTAAAAATAATACCGTTCATTGTGAAGCTGACGATACCTTCGAAGAAAGCGTTTAATTGAATGATGGATGTTTGAAATAATAAAAGCTGTGAAACAGTTTGTTGTGAGAAAGTCTACATGTGCAGTGTGTTGCACATCGATTACAGATATTCGCTGTAGTGACTTAAATACACCATAAACTATCAAAAATTTTAACAAAAGAGATAATGTTTAAAGATTAAAAAACATACATAAACTAAAAGCAACAATTTGAAATGAATCATTTATTGATGCTAACATTTCGAGATTAATTTTAAATAAAATTCAAATTAAATGAAATTTTCCGATACAACGAAATGACCCTATGTTAATAATAGCGAATGGTACGATGAAAATCATTGCATCGTCAATGTGACCGGTATTGTGGGACAGTACAATCGCATATATGAATTAAATCAATCACTCAATATATATATATATATATATATATATATATATATATATATATATATATATATATATAAGGATTGATAATATTAGTTGTAAATATATACATACATATGCAAAATATATAAATATATATACATACATACACATACATATATATATATTTGTATAAAAAAAAATACAAGTGGATAAAATCCAGGTAGAACTCAATGTTCAGGACAGAGTAAGGATATAATAAAAAGGCTTAAATACTAATATTCCCTGGTCATAATTTATTTCATTGGAATCGTAAATACGATCCAATCCATCAGACCTACAATTTCAAAAAGCTTTTTGAATTTGTAGGTCTGATGGATTGGATCGTATTTACGATTCCAATGGAATAAATTATGACCATGGAATATTAGTATTTAAGCCTTTTTTATTTTATATATATATATATATATATATATATATATATATATATATAATTTTTTATGGTAGAAAATTTAACCATATCTAGGAAAAAGCAAAATTTATATGGCGCTTTTTAAAAAGCTAAAAAAGAAAAAGCGGTTTCCCTGCATCCAGTTTATTTTCAGCGATATAAAAATATATACAAGCGTGTAAATTAAATTCATATAACGAATGGAATGTAAAAGAAAATATGAATTTCTAGAAAACTAGAGTAAATAACATTCAAATCGAGTAAGCGTTCCCTCTGTTTTCAAAGGCAAGGCCCATGGGATCTGATATACAAGGACTCTAGAACCTTGAGGTAATATGAGTAGTGGGACGTAGATAAAATCCCAAAACGGTCACAACTAAGATCAACCACACAATTCCTGCTATTTATTACATGCTCAGCAATCAATATATATATATATATATATATATATATATATATATATATATATAATTTAACGAAAGCAACTTGTTATGGGGCGATAGTTTCCCGGTTTGGAGCTGGATTTAGCAGTCATATGTAGCTTTCTCTGTGCACATATATATCCAAATGGCCAAATCATATTGACAATCGTGGTTCCCATAAAAATTCCGCATCTATGCAGCAGTACAGAAGGCAATGTCAGAGGTCATATCATCCTGATATTATTTGCGTTAAATAAGTTACCTAGATACATACCACCAGACTGCTGCAATCAGATTTAACGCAGATGGTCTACAATTATATTGTCTGGTTCTTGCCATTGGTTCAAGGCAATCTGATTCTGAGTCTTCAAATTGTGTTGCGAAGCATATGAGTAACTATATAAAATCGCCTGGGTATCATCGATTTTTCGTAGAGGTGGAGTAACCGGCTGATTCATTGTGCAGGAAGTTTTCATGCATGCTTATGTGTGCGTCATAATATAAGATACAGGCAAAGAATATATTGTTAATATTTTTTATATTTTTTGAAAGATTACACACACACACAGACACACACAGACACTCTCACACACACACACACACTCACATATATATATATATATATATATATATATATATATATATATATATATATATATATATATATATATAGTGTATTGGGGCAGAAGATCATTATTTAAACATATATTATTAAATGTAACAGACAATATCTATTATATCTGATAATGAGCCGTTCTAATATTCCAGTATTTGCTTTAATTTCTTTGTGAAAATAACTACAAATTTGTCCAACATTTGCATATGTTTTTTATTATGTTGGTCCTAAGCTTTCGGCTCACATGACCTATCGTCAGAATGGTTAAACCGATAGGAAAAAAAGATATTCACCTATATTTTGTCATTTTGACCTGTGACGATAAGGGTCATTGAGTAGGAGACGCATATTGTAAGGTCAATTTCAAGATGCAGTTCTATGACGCCATACCACCCGATAGACCGAAGTATTACAACAGAACCAATGTCTTAGGACATATTTTATAAGAATATATGCGAATATTGGATAACTTTTCTCTTTATTTTCACCAGAAATTAAAACAAACATTCGAAATTTAGTGGTCTGTTCAGGCCGACTGCAAGCACGCTGATGGCCAACCAGGCCGATACGAGACAGTCAAGTCTAGCCGCAGCGAATGCAATTAAATGTCTGGTGTGGTATAGATGCTGGAGTTTCCCAGTTCATCTCCCTGTGGCATTTCTCCTTTAGGTTGGCCCTGGGAGAGTCCACAAAGGTGGAGACGGCCAGGTGACGCTTCAGCCCCAGGTTTGAGGGTCGGCAGCAACTGTCCACCACATCTTGAGGGAGTCCTTATAACCTTCCATGGTGCCCCCACTCGTCACGGTGGCCAGTGGAGAGTACGC
>OZ010601.1:17087638-17162638 GCA_963932145.1 Acanthosepion lycidas | reverse complement strand
ATTACAAGGAGATAGCTCTCTCTCTCTCTCTCTCTCTCTCTCTCTCTCTCAACTGCGCCCCACGCATATTAAGCAAGTGTGTTGCTGTCTGGGGACTTAGGTGGCCATATATATATATATATATATATATATATATCTATATATATATATATATGTGTGTGTGTGTGTGTGTGTGTAATAGTGTTTCCGTCTCTCTCGCTCTTTCCCCATCTCTCTTTATATATATATATATATATATATATATATATATATGTATATTAATAAAAAGAAAGAACAGTAAGATATATAATCCGGTGTTCTTATAGATATTTTTATTTTTACAAAATAGTGCTCAATGTAAATTTACAGAGCATTAATATTATAAGTTAATAGACTTAAAATATGGTTTTTCGCTACACAGTTCCAACCATGTTTCAAAAATGGAAGCTAAAAGCCCCTAATTTACTTTTGTACTTAAATTAAAGACATTACTTTCATTTCATCCTCAAGCGAATTTTGGAGTAACTTTAAAAATTACAGGGTTTTAAATACACAGCTAAAACAAAATTCATGTTTCCAAGGTTACAGATAAATCTATTTTGCTAGACTAGGGGTGTCAGTATGTTCAATATGTTTATATTTTAATGCATCAGTTATTGTTACGTTTTGGTAGTGGGTAGGGATGTATTTTTCAATGAAATCTAACATCCGTTAAAAGCGTGTCGTCTGGATTTTTTTTTTTTTATTAACAGCTAAAATTCTAACGGTATTTTTTTCGTTCGTATATTTAAAGATTTTTGGGAGGTGTCTACGTCAGATTAATACTTTTTATTTAACTACGATTTGAAATATTTTTACTTTTAATTTTTAATATACTATATTTCTATCAAGAACAATTAAATGTAATTAGAATCCCTTACAGTTTGTAGAATTATTATCACATCAAATTTTTTTTTAATTTTATTCTTGAATATTATTTAAGTAAAACTTCCATTAACTGATACATTAAAATATAATGTCTTTAATTTAAGTACAAAATTAAATTAGGGGCTTTTAGCTTCCATTTTTGAAACATGGTTGGAACTGTGTAGCGAAAAACCATATTTTAACTTATAATATATATATATATATATATATATATATATATATATATATGTGTGTGTGTGTGTGTGTGTGTGTGTGTGTGTGAGAGAGAGCACGCGTGTGTGAGAGTACGTGTGTCTGAGAGTACGTGAGTACGTGAGTGTGTGTTTGTGTACAATTTGCGTATTCAGGCAGCAATACTTCCTTTATGTACATTTCATTGAATACGACAGACAAGTTACTTTGATAGAGTTTTTTTACATAATTTCTCATGCGATCTAATAGTTTTATAATTTTGAGATAAAAAATTATATAACAATCTGTCCGAATGTTCTTTTTATCCGAACTCCTTCGGCTGTGCATTTAGCCATTTTTAAGGATGAAATATTTTAACTGTTAAATATGAAAAAGTTTGTTGATTAAATATATTTATGTAATGTTTTCATTTTTTAAAACACGGTCGAGATATTGTGAACATTTTCATAGTTGATATTGATTTTAATGGACCTGTGCATGAATGATATGATCCTCGTTTATTACTTTCAGTTGCATAAGGTCTTTTTTATTTTTATTTGAAATTAAAATAACTAATCCAAGTGCAACTTTCGGATAATAAGTGTGACATTACTGTAATTATTGAACAGTATAGTTCATGCCACTTGGACGGATAATCTACCAGTAAAAAGAATTCTCTTATTGCTATATTTCTACAAAAACGCACAACCTTAAAATTTAAATTCAAACTCAGCGTTGCGACTGCACGTTCCAAAACAATAACACATTTCTCATAGCATTTTTTCGGATTATATCTCTATTTTCGTTGTCCTCTTATTACTGAGAGTAAAAACAACAGCAAAATCTATTTCCATACCTGACGATGTCTGTAGGATCAGACGAAAGCTTGTAAAAATAAAAAAAGACCTTATGCAACTGAAATTTATAAACGAGGATCATATCATTCATGTACAGGTTCAGGGTTTATGTATCTTATTTGAATCATTTGCGACGATTTATTCTCGCCAATTAAATCATTAACCTCTGTATTTGATTTTGTATGAATGATTCAAGAATTTATGAATTACTTGTACCTTTATTGATATTAATATCTATATCTATATCTATCTATCTATCTATATATATATATATATATATATATATATATATATATATATATATATATATATATATATATGCAGTTCGACTCTTGCAGTAGATGTGACATTTACCCGATATAAATTTTAATTACAGACCTTCTCTTAGAATATTTTCCTGGTAATCTTTCTGGTGAGATTCATCTATATTAACAAGACTTTATGAAGTTAACCTTACTACTTGTTACAACGCTCCTCCTTCTTACAGCTTAAATATCTAGATTATATCGTAGCTTAATTTTCTTCTTTCGCACATCTCCCTTGTGTTGCTCCCTCTGGCATTCCAGTCAACTTTGATCTATGCAAATAGAATGTCAATCGTTATCATCTGCCTTCATGTTCTTTTATTGACTCTCTCCTTAATAATCTTTGATATTACTCATATTGTCTCACTCTCTGCAACACTTAATCCTCTTGCTTCTTAGTGGCTTTATCTATCTATCTATCTATCTATCTATCTATCTATACGGTGGAATAATGGATTTCGAATTGGTAGATAGCAGGACAGACCACGTTCTATAGCCTTGGATGGCAATTGGTTTACCGAAGAAAGAAATGGCAAACTACTGCTGTAAAAAATTTGCCTCGGCAGTCATCTAAGAAAAGATACATGATCGCTAAGTGTGTATCAGGCATTTCACATAACTGACTGGTATATATATATATATATATATATATATATATATATATATGAAGAAATGTCGTCTTAAGATATGCTATATTTATGGGATAAGGTGCTCAATATCAGAGATAATGCGTGTGTAAATATAAAAGTGAACATAGAAGTCAAGACTTGAAGACGCCACTCTGTTTCATGCTAGATCCAATCGTCAGCCTGACGTTTGCATCTAGCATGAAACAGATTGTCGCCTCTAAGAGTTGACTTCTATATTCACTTTTATATATATATATATATATATATATATATATATATATATATATATATATATATATATATATAAATAACTTAGGAATTATTCAAATATATTTCCCTAAGCATGATGATTACTTGCAAGTTTTGATAACAATTGTAGTGATATTTGAAAGTATTCCAATGTATAAGAATGAACTTTGGGCATTTTATCATTTTTTTGTCCTGATATAAAACCCTTCAGTCGGAAGTTGGAAAAATATATAAAATGTCAAACAGACAGACCTTGTCGGTGTTGTATTGAGCAGCCATATTCAATTTAAAGAAACTTACATAGCAGCTTACAGGCTAATCGATTTTCTCTGCAAAGAAGTTTAAGCCGCAATTGCTGTTACTTCGGATGGAAAAAGATGGGGAAAAAATGAACAACCATTCGCCTGTTCCATATGGTATAGCGAATCGAATTTATATGTTCAAGCCCAGATTATGAAGAATGGCAAACGCTTGAAGGGATGCACATATAGCTAGAATATTCCGAGCATATTTTACTGCGACTCTAGGTATAAAATTGGGAACCTTCATGTCAGGCACATTGTCGCCAACTAATCTCATTGTATTCGTACTCCTTTGGTAAGATGTAGACAAGTTTCGTCTCATGAACCATTGCTTTGTGGGACCGATTCTTAAACGGATGCTTCCTCGATCCCTACTATCTATGTATAGGGTTAGCCATTACCTTCCTCACCTTTTTTTTTTATTATGAGGTTGGTGCAAAAGTAATGTCGTTTTTTGACATAAAAACATATGTGATAAAACGACATTATTTTTGCACCAACCTAATATTTCAGCCCAAGAAAGGCGACAATACCACTAGAACACAGATAAAGAAAAGCAATGATTAGTTTTTTGATTCTTCTATCAGTTTACCTGCCTAATCCAAAACCATTTTAAATATTCTATATTCAATCAGAATTAGTTTTATATACTACATAATATTCCGTATACATATTTCCTCGTCCTGCGTATGAGAATAAACTACATTACGTAGGAAGTTAAACTACATCCAACAGCAAGGCCTCTGATCAGGAGATTTTGCGTTTCGTTGACCCGCCTCTTAATTGCTGATGTTCCTAGGTCCACCCTAACACTAGGTAGTTGCACCTGTTGGGTTCCTGGCTATGGGCAATTAGTTACCTCATAAACTGGGGTTAAAACACTATGAAAAATGTGAAAATAGGTTTTAATACAAGAAATACTTTGTAAAAAAAAGTTATTACAAGCAATAAATAAAAAAAAAAAACTATTACCAGCAATACATTTTTGAAAAAATATTGCCAAGAATGCTTTTAAAAACTAAATATTACTTGCAATAGATTTTTTTTTTAAATATTACCAGCAATACATATTTGAAAGAAAAATATTACCAGAAATAGATGTTGACAAAAGGAACTTATTACCAAGAATAAAAAGGTGGTCGGCATTAAATAACCTGTTGAGGTGGATATGCCGTAAAACCAAGCCAAAACAAACCAAACTATTTAAATACATTTTAATTAAGTCGAAATGAAATGTACCTTTTCGTTTCATACTATGTTTAATATAAATTCCTAGATATCGTACTTGTGTCTTTTGGGAACTTTTCACGTTTCACCTTTAATTATATTATTTGGTTGAAGTATCTACTTCTAGGGGAAAACGTGTTACGTAAGAACATGTCAGTTTTGTCTTGTTCACACGCATAAAGACACACACATATACCGTGGGGTGAACGTCTGGACTGATTGCGTCCATCATGAACCAGCCTGCCGCCTCTAAGTGTTATCTTCAATGTTTACTTTTACATTTGCACACGCACTATCTCTGAGATTGAGCACTTGATCCCATAAATAGAGCACACATCAAAGCTATATTTCTTCATATATATATATATATACATATATATATATATATATATATATATATATATATATATATATATATATATATATATATATATATATATATATATGCTGATACACACATATATATATTATATAGATATATTGGTTTTTAAACCTTTAAATATACCATAAGTTATATATATATATATATATATATATATATATATATATATATATATATATATATATATAATGGCATAATAATGTCGTTTTTTGACGGAAAAATATACGTCAAAAACGACATCATTACGTCATTATTTTTACACCAACCATATATGTATATATTTGATAATATATATAAATATTATATATTGTTATATAAATGTATGCATGTATATATATTCATATATACATACATATTTCTTGATATATATATATATATATATATGTGTGTGTGTGTGCACATACACATACATATATATATTATATAGATATATTTTTTAAACCTTTAAATATACTATAAGTTATATATATATATATGTTTATATATCTATATATATATATATATATATATATATATATATATATATATATTGATATATGTTGTTATTTATATATGTATGCATGTATATATATATATTCATATATACATACATATCACAAACATACACACAAGTTCTTTTAGTATCTTGTTATTTCCTGTATTTGTACATTGCACCAGTAATATTCAGAATTTTTATTTTTACGTTTTATTACATTTGTCTTTTTATATATTTGTGTACTTAGATTTTTTTGCATTGACTGATTTTGGTATTGAGGCTAACAGTCGCAAAGGACTTTCCTTCACTTTTTCCATTCGTCTCTGGTTATATACTGAGGAAAAAAACTGCGATTTTTACTTGCCGTTTTCAATGGGAGCAAATATTGAGGAAACACGCCAATTCAGTCTCGGACATGGCAGATGTACGAAACTTCTTATATCATTTCCTTTTTTCAAACTCTAACCGGCAGATGGCGCCTTTGACGGAAGATACACATTTCACTTCTGTACACTGAGAATTGAGCATAGACTGCTTCCATCTTTCACCAATTTCTTTATTGTTTAGAAGAATGACCACATTTATTTAAACCCGTATGAAGACCTATTGATAAATAAATCGTTATTGATTCATAGGTATCGTTTCAAATCGCTGTATAGATACCAATATTTTAAAAAAATATCCCCTACTTCATTTAGAGGAAGACTTGTGCAGGAATACGGGATTAGTATAAAGATATTAAGATTATACTGATCTATAATTCTTCTAATGGAGAAGATTAGCTGATATTTCTTCTCGAAATCTAGTCTTATATTTTTATTAGAAATATTATTTACCTCCGTCAAATGAATGTTGCTGACCAACAAACAAATGATCAGTTGTATACAAATAATAACAAATATGTATTCTTTTAAACAACATTCAATATTTTAAGACATTTTGGAAGCTCATAGACGAGCGCCAGTTCCACAAAAAATATAGCAGTGTGAGAGTTTTTTTCTTTTAATAGGTAGAATAAGAAGGAAATGAATATGATTAAACCTCTTGGAAGTAGTATGGGGTTCACTGTTATGGTAATTTACCCAAGCTCGTATGGACTCTCCGAGCTATAAATAGGAGCAGGTACTGCCTTTTAAAGAGTAAAAATTTCAGCAGTCGAACCGAACATTCTTGCTGTAACACTCTTATTTGTATATGTTTGTATTACTGTTTCGTTTAATATATTTATTCAATTCCTCTTATGTTTCTTTATTTCTGGCCATAAATGTGATTATGAAGCGACACGTGATTCGGTTTTTGAACTATTGAAAGTAATAAGCCAGTTTTTCTTTCATCATCGTTTTGCTACATTGATTTATTATTATTCTATCAGCATATCAATTACAATGTGTCATTTAATGCCGAAATTTTATTTCTTAGTGAGTATTAGAAATTTCTTTCAGAAAATTATATTGTTGGTATTTTTTTCTTCAGAAAATGTATTACTGGTAATTTTTTTTTAAAACCAATATATTGCTAGTAATTTGTTTTCCTACAAAAATGTGTTGCTGTTAATTATGTTACTATTAACATTTTTGCTGGTATTTCTTTAGTATAAACTGATTGTTTTGTTTACTTTTATACAATTTTGACCCCAGTTTAGAAGTTAACTATTTTCCCATAACTGAGAATCTATCAGGTTCTACAACGCTCGAAACCAGCAATTAAAATTCGGTTCCACGCTTCACAAAGCCTTCAATATTTAGATCAGAGGTCTTGCAGCTGGATGAAATTTAACGTCATACCTAGGACTGTTCTGTTAGAGTTAAGTCAGTTGAGAGATCAAGTGGAAGTTTCCAATAGTCGTAGTTCTTAGTAGGACATCTACAAATAGTGTTTTAATCTGCAGATTTATTTACAAGAAATGACAACAACACTAAATCTTCCAATAATAACCACCAGTAATTAGAAAGAGTAAACCAATACTTTTATTTATAATTAAGCTTATTTAATTTGCAATGTGTGCGTAGCGTAAGGGTTACCATCATGGAATATGGAATAGGCTTCTTTCTATGTGCCATGTTCTTTCAGGACGTTGGCGATCATAGCTGTCCACCTCCCACTATCCCTTGCAGATTTCAACAAGTTCTTTCCCTCTGCCACCCCTCCCAGATAACGTTCAGTCATCCACTTGCTTAAAACCGTCTAGGTATTTCATGCGACATTTTCCCTTGTCTCTCGTTTTCAATATTCGACATGTGAATATCAGATTCTCCAGGCTCTCCTTTCTCGTTTTGTGTCCCAAGAACTTCAGCTGCCTCTTCCTGATCTTAAGTATAAGTTTCCTTCTTTTTTGCATCCTATCTAAGACCTCATCCTTGATCATGCGCTAGGTCCATGATATCGTCAGCATCCTTCACCGTCGCCTCGAGTATCTTCTTTATCTTTGAGGAAATCATCCAACATTCGATGCCGTAAAGAAGAACATATATCACGTAACAGCTCAGTATTTTTCTTCGTTACTAAAGAAATCCTTGAGTCTAGCAATACTCTACGCAGATTTTGGAATGCGTCCATGGCCATCCCAATACATCTACAGATCACAGTGTCGAACTTACCGCCCTCTGTCAGAATATTTCCCAGATATTTTAACTTCCGCGTCTGGTTGATTCTAGTGTTCTCGATCTGCAAATCGCATTTCGGGCTCATCCTTTTACTGATGACTACGGATTCTGTTTCTTGTAGTTTATGCTTAGTCCCTTCTTCACACTCTACGTCCCTAACTGCTGTAGGAGATTTTGTAGTTTCTTTTCTGTGTCTACTATCAGTACTGTGTCATCTCCGTATAAAATTCCGGTTTATAAATTCAGATTACCCCTCCCCTCAGAAAATAATTAGATTTAGTTTATTGTCATCTAAAATAATTATTGTTGAATCCGTGTTTCTAAAACGAAATTAATCCTATTGGAAATTGTTATGGGATCTTAACCATAATAATAATGATGTACTATTACATACTTAAATACTACGCCTAAAGAGTAGGCATGAAGTCAGTCGTTCACTCTTGAGCGACGGTTCGGTTCAACTCTCTGCTCTCGGGCGGGAGGAACTCGAAGGAGGCTACGCCGAAGGGTGGAGTCTCCTTTGGGGAGGTAGACCGGTCCTGAACCCGTTTATTCAATGGGCATATTTTTGGCCGAGCCCACGGGCTCAGAATGCCCACGTTAAAAAGACCTTGTGCCACATGACACCCTCGTGGAGGGGTGACTGAATATAGTCAGTCGTTCACTTTGAGTTGAGTAAGTCGTTCAAGTTTTGTCTTGAACAACTGTTCGGTTGTACTCTCTTCCTACGGACGGGAGGAACCCGAAGGAGGCTACGCCGAAGGGCGGAGTCTCCTTCGGGGAGGTAGACCGGCCCTGAACCCGTTTAGTCGGGTTCAATGGGCATATTTTTGGCCGAGCCCACGGCTCGGAAAGTCCACGTTAAAAAGGCCTTGTGCCACATGATGCCCTCGTGGGTGGGTGACTGAATATTGTCTGTCGTTCACTTCTGAACCGACTGTTCGGTTGAACTATCTGACTTCGGGCGGAGAGGAAGTCGAACGAGGCTACACCGAGGGCGGAGTCTCCTTCGGGGAGGTAAACCGGCCCTCAGCCCGTTTATACGGGATCAATAGGTATATTTTTGAGCCAAGCCCTCGGACTCGGAGAACACACAATAAATAACCGACTTTGTGTCACATGATGCCCCACTTCGGGGGTGAATGAATAACGTCAGTCAGTTGTTCACTTCTGAACCGACTGTTCAGCTGAACTCTCTGCCTCCGGGTGGAGAGGAACACGAACGAGGGTACGCCGAAAGGCGGAGGCTAGTTCGGGAGGTAAACCGGCTCTGAACCCGTTTATACCCACAATAAATGACCGACCCTGTGTCACATGATGCCCCACTGAAGGGGTGGTGAATCAATATCGTCAGTTATTCACTTTTTGACCGGCTGTTCGGTTGAACTCTCTGCCTTCAGGCGGGGAGGAACCCGAACGTGTCTACGCCGAAGGGTGGAGTCTATTTCGTGGAGAACAACCGGCCCTGAACCCGTTTATACTGGTTCAATGGGCATATTTTTGGGCCGAGCCCACGGGCTCGGATATCCCACATTAAAAGTCCGGCCTTGTACCACATGATGCCCCAGTGGGGAGGGGTTGACTGAATATCGTCAGTCAGTAGTTCAAGTCGAGTCAAGAGTCGAGTCAGAGGCAATCTGAAAGAGAGTCGCGTTCAAACAATTACTGCAAGACATTGGAATAGTGATACTGGTCGAGACTACATTCTTCTCTCTACTAAAACTGATTGTTCATACTAGCACTTCTACTTCTCTGTATATATTCCTGTTTGTAAGTTATCTGTGTTATTCCATACCTGTGTTCGTGTTCTTTTTTATTGGTTCTACCTCGGACTATCACCGTGGTACAAGGAACCGGACCATAACAGCAATATGTGTACGGTTTTATTTAGTTTTTTTTACGGCATATCAACTTCAGTGGACTATTTAATGCCGACAATTTTTTTTTTTTTTTTGATGGTAAAATCTTTTTCTTCAAACATCTATTTCTGGGAATATTTTTCCTTCAAGAAATCTATAGCTGGTAATATATTTCTTCAAAGAATGTATAATTGTATTGATGGTATTTACTTTTTAAATTATTGCTGATAATTATTTTGCCTTCAAAAATTATTGCTGGTAATATTTTTTTATAGTCCAAAGTATATCTAACATTAAAACATATTTTTACACAAGTTTGGGTGGTAACTACTCGCCCACAACTGGAACGCCAACAGCTGCTACCTCTGCGGGTCAGGTTGGACCTGAGAACACCAGAAATTAAGAGGTGGTTCCACGTTCCGCAAAAACTCCTGATCAGAGACCTTGTTATTTGACGTAATTTATCGTCACACCCAGGACGAGGAAATATGTGTAAGGATTAATATGAACCATTACACAATAATGACCCATGTTTCTTTATCACTTAATTTTTAGTATTTCAAATTCTTGTGGTGCAATTTAACCAAAATAAATAGGTAGGACGATTTAAGAATACTACTGTGCAATGTGAAGGGCTGCCGCAGTGTTTCTTTTAAACAAAGGCACACCTAGGCGCAAATGAAAATATCACAGCACACTTAGCAAAATTTAACGAGTATGCATTTAAAAGTTATGAAATGAAACTATAGATTCAAAAGAAAATATACACATATATGAATTTTCTTTATTTTAAGATTTCAATTTATCTATTTATGCATCTAATTTAGTTTAATAATTGTGCCAGGTGTTTTCTTTCGGGATTTCTTCAATGGTAGTCTTCTTGGATTCTTATATTTTATATTATTTAGGGTCGATAAGCTTAATTCTCATGAGTAAAGATAAAGACCTTTTAGCTAATGTCAGATACCGTTTTTAATACTTGTTCATTTATTCAATTTCTAACGCTGCACCATTACTTATTAAACACACTCACACACAAACACTTATATATATATATATATATATATATATATATATATATATATATATATATATATATATATATATATATTATATCAGGTCATCCCATAAGTTCTGTCCGAATTTTGAATAAAGAAAACAAGCGACCAAATGTAACATTTAATTACATATTCAATCAACAATGTATTTTCCCTGACTATCTATTACTTCCTTCTATCTATTATCAAGCTTACTAATTCCATTACAGTAAAATTCTTTTGGCTTTGATTCAAATATCTCACAAATGTCACTTTTAACCTCTTCCTGTGTAACAAAAGCTGTTTCTTCCAAATGATTCTGTAAGCTACGAAACAAATGGTAGTCTGAAGGAGCAAGATCGGGAGAATAGGAATTTTCTGCCAACCAAGTTCTTCGATTTTTTGTGACGTGATTATTGCTGTGTGGGGTCGCGCATTGTGCTGATGAAACATTACCCCTTTTCGATTCACTAGAGCAGGTCTTTTTTTCCCTCAAAGCTTGTTCAAACGCTCTAATTGCTGACAGTATATTTGAGCATTAATTGTTGCATTAGGTGGTAAGAATTCAAAGAGGATTATTCCTTGGTCATCCCACCAGATTGAAAGAAGAAATTTTGCCCATGAAGTTCCCTTCTCGGCTGTGGCTGGGGTCCTTCCCCTTTACCAAGCCACTACGAAGCTTAACATTTCGATAAAAGATCACAAGTCTATACAAAAAAGGTGAAACAAGTTGGCGAGAATGGAGAGAAGAGTAGATGTCAACTCGGCATTTGAGTTTGTTTTCAGAAAATTCATGAGGCACCCATTTTCCAAGTTTAGGAACTTTTCCAAGTTGTTGAAGATGACGATGAACAGTTGTATGGTTTGAACTGAGAACTACTGCCAATTCCTCAAATCATAAAGCAGGGTTTTCTTCAAGGTCTGCTTCGAGAAGCTTTTCATCAAACTCAACTGGATGTCCGGTTCCATCTTCACCTTTAAGGGTGAAATCTCTACCTCTGAATTTTTAAAACCATCTGCAATTTATTTCATTCACACATTCCTCTCCATAAACTGAGTGACTGTTTCTAGCCGCTTCGGCTGCTGAGTTTCCTTTCTTGAACTCATAAAGCATTATGTGCCTGAAATGATTCTTGGGTACTTCCATGTTAGCAGGGTTTTAATCAAACAGAATTTAATTTTATTGCTCTCTGAAATAAGATTTCATCAGTTTAAATGCATCTAAACATAAAAATAATGTTCAGCTCCATTAGACATTATAAAATACTCTTTAAATTTCATTCATTTTAACAACAACTTAAAATTCCGACAGAACTTATGGGATGACCTTATATATATATATATATATATATATATATATATATATAAATTTAAATAGAAAATAGAGAACCTTAAGGATCGATGGGTTATAAGTTTTTTTCCAAATGTTTATTATTTTTACCTGGTTCATCAGACTGCACATCCAAGAAAATGTGTTTGTAAGACAGTTACTGAAGTCAGGATACTATGTCAGGACCGATAATACTACAAGAACTTATTTGGATTTTGTCAATAATCTCGATATATGTATCCCAGGAAACAGACCAAATATGGCAGCAATATTCAATGCACATACGAATGCTAGATTTCTAAATGGGCACGAAGGATTCTTAGGAAAAGAAATTTCTCATACGACAGAGGGAACCAAATTTCCTAGAAGAAGACATACCAATTGAGTCAGTATAATCTGTTCCCTTTATATCAATGGAAATTATAAGACATAATGAGTTCTCTCCAGAAAGTTAGCATCGGACATGCTGATGGGCGGGGGCTAAAGTAGTTTTCTATGATGACAAAAAGACAGCAGTTTTATTTGGGAGGCGTTAAAAATGGTAAGACTTTTCTAGACCCAGTTAGCCAATAATTGGAGAACATTTTCAAGATCAACTCACACTTTTAATATCGGACATACAATTAAAACAGGAATACATTTTTTATGTCCGCAGCATAAATAACTTGCTGGCAATATTCAATATATATATTATTGGTATTTGGGACAAACAATTCATGAATGTTTCGAAAATAATATCCGATAATTCACGTCGCCTATAATGGCTTCTTCTGATGCATGATGAAAAATCATACTTCCGAATCATACTTTTATCAACGATTTTCTAAATGTCAATAACTTATAACTCTTTCTGGATTACCTAGCGAAATGTATTATCTATCTATCTATCTATCTATCTACATGCATATATATATATATATATATATATATATATATATATATATATATATATATATATAAAGGAAGTAGGGGGTAATTTAGATATCTGTATTGTAGATTCGTTAAGATTCGGGTGGATAACATTACTTCCTCACAAAGGAAATCTCAATGCTTATGCTATTGTTAATTCTATTTGGATACATATAAGAAAAAAGCTAACGACAAAGGATATTTCCCTAGGATATATCCCTACTCATTCATGTGAAATGATCTAGAAGCGTGGGCGTTCAACACTACCTTCATCATAGGTTTTGTTAAGAAAGATTGTATCATGTCAAGTATCGACTTTAGAAGGCCTTCCAGCGTGACGGGCAAGTTACAGAATACGTCTCTCGAAAATTTAACAGAGTAAGCGTCAGTCCTTTCCAGTTCCATAACTGCATTCTGCTGGTTTCATTTGATACTTGCTGAAGAGGAAAGTCATGAAATCAAGTGTCTGTGTCACTTCATGGTGATTACTTTTCATTCAAAGTATTTCGACAATTCGAATAAATGTTTTGGAATAGTTGTTTTTGAATAATTGTTTGCGAAAAACTATTTTCGAACAATGTTCCCATAATCTAAGATACATCATGACAGGACATGAAAAAAATCCGAAAATGTCGTTCTATAGAAAGAGATATATTACACTGAATAAATCAAAATGCATCTTTGAATAATTTACAGATAATAAATTTTACTCAGTAGTTGAAAGAATTTAGTTAAACATATTCAAATTTGGTGAAGTTCAAATTACAGGTAGTAAATCATATCACTCTGTCGGATTCTGATTTCAACGGATCTGTTATTTTCGCTTACGAATTGTCCATTGAAACTGTATTAAATCATGATACAAAATTCTTAGAGATTTTCGAAATATATTCAAGACTATGCTATGTAATTTACTTAGCCAAAAGACACATATATTGTAAGCTAGATCAATCTGCAATTCACAAATTTATCCTTCTGGGTTAGTGTTTCATATATACATAAAATGAATATTCATCCCCCTGCGGGAGGAAAGCTAAATATGTAACATTACACTCCCAAATGAATGATGCTTGCTTTAAATCTCATATAATCTAAATCCATAAATATTATGAGTTTTTGCTACGGCGCATTGGCTTATTAATAACGATGTTTCAGCCCCTACACCAGAGTTGAAAGTATCATTATCGTCTCAGAGAGTCTTGCAAATGTAAACAAATATAAAAGGTACAGGAGGAAGGAAAAGATCAGAATTTAGAAGCTGATCATTCATCTGACACAATCTTATGGATTATACAGAGTGTCCATAAAGTTCGTGTGCACTTTAAAATTTTATAACTTAATTTGTATTTGCGATAGAAATAATCTGTAAAAAATGTTATTAAGTTTAATGTACCTAGTTTTAAGTATTTTAAAATAACTAATGTGGTTTCAGGCATTACTGCAAATCAGTTGGCAAATATTTTCCGTGAACTGAAAAATCGTATATTTGTATTGCTAATGTTGGAGGATATGTGTAAATTTAAATAAAATATCAATAGAATCTTATAAAAATATAGATTTACTTCTTTCTAATACTTTTTACTAATCATTTCTATCGCAAATACAAACAAAGTTATAGATTATTTAATGTGCATACGAACTTTATGGACACCCCGTATTTTGAATTTCAATATGACTAAAACGAAACTACAGAGTGCCCAGTAAACAAGCGGAAATCAATTAACAGTGCTTTATCTTTCATAAATAATTGACCTAGAATACACTTGAAGAAATTTCTTGAATATTCATAACCTTGAATAATCATTAGGTTCTTACGTAAATACGTAACCCTTAATTGGTGCTTGTATAATTATTTAATTGTTACGCGATCTTGTGTCTCGTCATTTAAAGGTTATTTGCAGGCAAATTTAAAAAAAATTATAAACACACACACACACACACACACACATATATATATATATATATATATATATATATATATAATCATATCCAAAAAATTTCGCTTGAAGATGGAACAGAGCCTACTTTAACTCAAGTTAATTCAAATATTATTTTGAAGTTTTCGGCTCTTGTTTTGAAACATGATACCTCTTATGTAGCGTGTTGGAATCATATTTTTAAATAAATAATTATATTTATGTTCTACTTTCCTATCGAGCACTATTTTTTAAAAATAATTACAAAAATACTAAGGAACTTTGGATTATTTACCAAACCAGTTTCTTTCCTATTTTCTACAATATTTTCCCACATATAATCATATATATATATATATATATATATATATATATATATATATATATATAATTATATATATATATATATATATATATATAAACACATATATATATAAACACACACACACACACATATATATATATATATATATATATATATATATATATATGTTTGAATAAAAACAGACCACTTTAAGTTTCCATGTAATAAATTATTTCACCACAGCCCCTTTAAAGGCCTCTGGATCATCAGACTTTACTTCCAAAGATTGAAATCCTTGGGTCTACCGATACGGATTACCTAGTTTTGCATAAACTATATATAGTAATTAAAATATATGTATTGTAGATTCCGTCACCTATTCTCATTTGAATTTCCTTTACAATTATCTCGCAGAAAGAAACGGAAAGCTAACTGCTGTGCATCCTGTTAATTCCATTTGTAAACAACCGAAGCTTCTATGTTGTCTACTTTTGCTATTTGACTGGTTAAAAAGGAATACAACATCTGCAAGCCGTTGTCTTCAATAAATGTGCGATAAACCTTTTTTTTTAAATAATGTACAAAGATATTTTATAGCAAAATTATCTCCGCCCTATAATACATAACTTAATTGCAATTCCAACAAACACATGTGCGTTCTGTCTTTTGCCTTGTGGCAACAAGGATTGTTAATGAGCGACCTCTAATCAAATTGAATCTACTTTAAGTCTAGGGCTAACATCTATCTTGCACACATACCCACATATACTGTACCTAGTTCTCTTTTATCATTTAATCCCAAACAGGGTGATAATTTCACTAAGATGCCAGGTGTTTATAAAAATGGAAGTAAATTAGAAGAAATTAGTAAGGAGAAAGCAAAATAAAATAACAGGTTTCAAGAAGACTGAAATAGCGAACAATGTTACATCTGAAGTTTTAAAGCTTGCATGTGGGTGGGAAGTAAGAAGGAACTTCTGGTTTTATATAAATGTTTCAATACTAAATCGTTGGGAAGTAACAGCCAATTTAGTCATACGCATAAGTTTACGCGGTCGTGGTACTCATTAGCAAAACTGCTATATAGAATAACTAGAGGAAATAACTGACGTCAAAATGTCAGATTAACACTGATAAGCATAAAAACGCTCATTTGGGTTTTATACAGAATCTTCAGATATATAGCCGGTCAGAAAATGGAAATAGATCTAAAAAACACAGGGGTCATTAAAAGATAAGAATGCGGATAACTCCTTCACCATTCCTAAGACGAATCTTAATTGTTTTATAACATTTCACGCAGAATTTTTCACTGCCAATTGAGGAAGCCACTTGGGCTACTAACACAGAATAACGGAATATATTTAGGCTCGAAAAAAAATAGGAAAAAATAATTTGTTTTAATAATATGTGTAAATCTCCAAGAGTTGCCTGATGAAGGTCGAGAGACCGGAAACGCGTGTAGCAAAATTATGTAAAATAAAGCATAGTATTTTTTAAAAATTACATATCACAAACAAAAACGTTTGCGGTTTCCATCTTATTTTTAATATATATATGCTCATTTTCCCTGCGATATGTACATTGTGTGTTGATTTTTCTAACCCTTCTTTTCTCATTATATCAGCTAGAAAATTCAACAGGCTCTTTCTAATTCTTAGTATTTCTATTTTCCGTTTACTTAAACCTTCCTTGGTCTGTCAGACTAAATCATTCTGTAGAAGATTACCGTTGCCACAAGTCGTCCAGTCGATGATACCGTTCCGTACTCACTGCCATTTCTGAGCACTTGGGATGGACAAGGACACATTCCAAAAGCTGGTCAGAGTATTGCGAGGCAGGAGGATTTCTTTGGTAATGAAGAAAATAATACTGAGCTGTTATGTGACATCTATCCTTCTTTACGGCAGCGAATATTGGGCGATTTTCTCATGGATGAAGAAGAGACTCGAGACGACGGAGAAGTGGTTCTGCAGAAGGATGTTAAGGATATGATGGACCGAGCGTGTGAGCAAAGACGAGGTTACGAACAAAGAATAAGGCCTATACTTAACATCAGTAAGAGGCAGCTTTGTCTTTTTATGTTGTATGTCCTTTCAGGGCCCCTTCCCTCTGTTCATCCCCCAGACCAAGCTCGTCAGGTATGTCATGCACTGCTTTCCCTTGTCTATTTCTCTCTATTCAACCCGCGAGTATCAGTTTCTCCAGGTCTTACTTCCTCATTATGCGTCCTAGAAACGACTGCTGGAGCAAGCAGAGGGAAGGAACCCTGAAAGGGCATGCAACATAAAAAGGAAGAGAAAGATATTACAAAGTACATTACCATGATATTAAAGTGAAGCATTCCTGTTTCTCAATCAACGAAAAGTAGAAATTTTGAAACGAACGGATATCTGAAGAAGGAAGAAACCGATTGACCAGAACAACATTAACACTTGAGATTAGTGTTACGTGTTGAAGAGAATTTCCCAGCAGAATTTGATGAAAGTGAATGGTAATCAGATGGACATTAAAATCGATATTATCCAATCACATTATCTAAAACGAAATCGATTTGTATTAGGGAGAAATTGTTTCATGGATTTACATAATAATTGCACTTATCGACTTTTTTGGCATAGATTTGTGCCAGTCTGAGAATTTAAGGATGATAGCATATACTTACCTCACACACACACACAATTACCAACACACATACGAACACAAACACAAGAACACACTTCCAAAACATATATTTTAAACTCACCTGACACGGATACACAGAGACACATAAGTGTGAGTGTGTGTGTGTGTGTGTATGTGTCTGTAAGGCGAGTTTATATATATATATATATATATATATATATATATATATATATATATATATATATATATATATATATATATATATATATATATAGATATATATATATATATATATATAAACTCACCTTAAAGACACACATACATGTATAAATTAATCTCAAGTCAAAGACACATACACACACATATTTTAAACTTACACTACTCGCATGCGCCCATACACGTACACACACAAACTCATGTGTGTGTGTGTGTGTGTTTGTGTGTGTGTGTGCGTGTGCGTGTGTGTATGTCAGGAGAGAGGGAGAGAGATCGATAGAGAGAGAGAGATGAAAGTTCCCGATAATATGTGGTTTCTACGTTTTATAAGTGTCAAATCATGCATATATGGATGTCTCAATAAAATAATTGAATGTTTGCTATGTGGTTCAGCTCACACGCACACATATGCACACAAACATGCATGCACACACACACGCACACACACAGAGACATATATATATATATATATATATATATATATATATATATATATATATATATATATATATATATATATATTATACATTTAAATAGCGTTATTAACATGCCTAAAGAGCATACTAACAATGGAAGCATTATTAATAAAAACGTTAAAAACTACAATTCATAATAGCCACTACGAACACGGTCATAACGTACAGACCGTGTTTGAAAAATAAAGCATTTTTATAACTCTAGATGCATACATAAAACAATTCAAAATAAAATTCATCCTTGATAATGGCTAAAAGTATGGCCGACATTGCTTGGAAAACATTCGGAAAAGTTTTAGATAATTTATATCCTGAAAAGAAAAGAAAAAAATATGAATACATGAGAAGTTATATAAAAAAACTCAAACGCCACAACTTGTCAGTCATTTTCAATGAAACTTGCAAATATATACATATATACCCGTTTACTTGTATATCTGTGCGTATTCATAATTGAGAATAAACGAAACAATTATATTATAGTGAACGGTGCAGAAAAAGGACCAGATGGAAGTATATATATATATATATATATATATATATATATATATATATATATATATATATATATATATATATATATATTAAGGCATTAAAAACAAGAAATTTTATATTATGGACCATGATAGATTTAAAATAAAACAAACACCAGTCGACCGGTTTCGTCCCCTCTCATCAGAACTGTTAACGGGGAAATTATGAGGAAAAGAAAAAGAAGTCTGTTATGCATGACATGAATGATTGGACAGGAAGAAATAAATTATTATAAAAGTTATACCAACTAAGATGCTAGAAACGCAGCACAGCAAGTCCAAGCAAACAATCTCTTTGTTTACAAAGAGTAGGTTGCCTGAACCTGATGTAAAGCGTCTCTAACACCTTAAGATGGAATAGCGAGTGCGAACTGGCCAAAACGGAAAACGGTCGACTGGAGTTTGTTTTATTTTAAATCTATCATGGTCCATAATATAAAATTTCTTGTTTTTCATGCCTTAATACGCTTCTGTACCGTTTCAAATATATTCAAATATATATATATATATATATATATATATATGTATATATATATATATATATATATATATATATATATATATAAACACACACCTATATATATATATATATATATATATATATAAACACACACCTATATATATATATATATAAACACACACACACATATATATATATATATATATAAACACACACCTATATATATATATATATATATATATATATATATATATAAACACACACCTATATATATATATATATATATAAACACACAGACACACACACACACACACACACACATATATATATATATATATATATATATATATATATATATATATATAAACACACACCTATATATATATATATATATATATATATATATATATATATATATATATATCAAATAAAAACAGACAACTTTAAGGTTCCATGTAAAAATTATTTTACCACAGCCCTTTTAAAGGACTGCGGATCATCAGGCTTTATTTCTAAAAGTTGAAACAAAAATTTTTTTCAAGTCTGATGATCTGCATTCCTTTAAAAGGGCTGTGGTGAAATAATTTATTATATGGAATCTTAAAGTGGTCTGTTTTTATTTAAATTATTTGCTCTGGATTTACATTGAGCTCTCTGGATTTTATCCTCCTTGGGTTTACCCATCTGGATTACCTCGTTTTTCATAAACTAAATATATATATATATATATATATATATGTGTGTGTGTGTGTCTGTGTGTGTGTGTGTGTGTGTGTGTGTTAAAAGAAAATAACTGGGCAAGGTCCAGGTAGTAAATTTATTTTCAAGTTTTAATACCTGCCTCATCAAACCGAAATTACAAGATTATATTTTTTCCAGACATTATGTTAAAAATTATTTTAAAATAAATGGCAGGAGAACAGACTAAATACATGAAAGGAAAAAATGTCCATCTGTGTGTATATGTCGTGAGATAGAGAGAGATAGAGAAAGAAAAAGTGTCTTATGCATAATGTTTTAAAGTTTAGATTGGGAATAAAATAAATATTGTTTAAGTATTGTTTCCTAATACACACACAGACAGAAACACAAATGTATATATATCCTTTGCCAGGTAAGCATCTCAGTATTAATAAAATACAAATAAAAAAAATCTTATTATTTTGACAAGAAATAAATTAAACAACGGCATTCACCTTTATTTTGAAATTACAGAATGTTAGTCTAAATGTAGGTCGTCTGTGACTCCGGGAAAATAACATTGTTGCATTATCTTTTGATACTCAAAGCCAAAAGATAAAGAGAAGATAGAAAAAGAAAAATGAGAGACTCTAAGAGTCTGTAAATTTTAGTTAAAATAAGTTACTCCTAAAAATTATCCTTAATGGAAACCGATTGAAAAAACGAGTAAATACGACCCCACCCTAAAAATGGGTAATTACGAAAAAAAAAAAAACAATGCTAGAAGAAAAGGAAAGATTACGTGTAAAAATATTTCGTGTGATAAAATGAATCAACTCGAATGAACAGTAAAACCTAAAGATGAAGTCGTTTAACATGCGACTGAATATAACTAACCTCATCATGTCACACGAATAAGTTATTTAAAAACCATGTCATTTCTCTGAAGCTTCTCGCCATCTATATAGACAATTTTATCATACACATATACAAATCTTTATGCTTTTAAAAATATTTAGTGTTGGTATTTACGACATTTGTTCATCTACATTGGAAACTTTCGTATTGTTCGTAGTTTTGGTCCCCTCATTCGCCTTATTTATTCACAACCACCTTGTAGCCTTTTCGACGGACTCCAATATCATAGGATATAAATGGCCTGCGTTCTTTTTTTCCAGTTATCCCTAGGCTAGTAATGGCTCGTATCATTGACTGTCAGGCGAACCCTCTACAGCCGATCTCGATGAGTACGCAATCCTTTACATCTGTACTCGTCTGGGATTCCATGATATTTACTGTGCCTTCTCTCAAATGCCTCTTGCATATGCTCCTCCCATGGGGCAGTCCGAGTAAACAATTATGTCTGGAAATATTTTGGAGGACGGATGTGTAGAAAAGTTCAACTGTTTACCGAGATCGACCCGCATTTGCCAAACCAACCCGGATGATAACGGTGGATACGATCCTGTAACTTTCTTAATCGGCTTTGAACCTGCTTTTACGAAGTGGATAGGTCTTCTGGGATGAGGTTATTGCTTTGCAAAGCTTCGACAATTATGAGCGCTGTCGCCCCTAAAACCTTGTCATGATGCCCCAGGTAGCGACCGTCTGTCAGAGCAGTTCTGCACCCGCTCAATATGTGTTGCAGTGATCCCCTAACCGAACAAGGGGAACTTTGGTCAGTTTTTCCTCTTGGTCGAGCTTGGTAATATGTCGTACACCATGTGGACTAGGAATCTAGTTCGGCTGAAGTTGGTGTTCCAAAGATCGGAACACGACACTTTTCGCCGATCTATACTATCCCACCTGGTCCACGCACCCTGTTGGCTATAACCTGCCAATTTTGTCATCCTCTTTTCCTCCATCACCGCTCTTACTTCGTCCTGTATTAGTTGTTTCCTCTCCTTCACCGTGATTTTTCCGAATCTGTAGGAAGGAATAAGTCCGAGGCCTGCTCTTCCATGCACGACTGAAAACACTCTTGCTTTTATCCTCAGATTCCCTTCTGCAATAGCCAGTTGCTTAACTGCTCTTTAACTTCTGGCTGTCTTGACCTCAATTCATGCGCCTATCACTTTTGGATCTCTATAGTTTCTATACTGGTAGGCTTCCCTTTTCCGTGAAACCATGAACTCCTCAACAAGTTGCCTGAATTGTAGTTGTATGGCATTGGAGGATCCATACAAGGCTGCGCTGCATAAGTCCCGAGGTAATCCTAACAATCTACGGTGAAAACGGCTAGCGCTCCTCTCCAAGGTTTCCACAGTCAATATGGGAACGCTATATGATTGGAGCACGCAGTGATGGTATAGCCAAGCTTTGAAAGGCCCTGACAATACAGATTTATCTTTTTTCGCCAACCACGAGTGAAAATCAGTGCGTATAGCTTCGATAGCTGATGTGTCCTGCAAAGCATTACAAAAAAAATCCCTAGATTTTTAACAGGCTTATCGGCCAAAGTCGGCATGGCTCTCCCTTCTTCTATTGTGAAATATTGTTTTACCATCCGGGCCTTTTTTTATTACCACTGGTCTACATTTGTTTTGCTTGAAATTCATTCTGGCCCACTCAATCCGTCTCTCCAAACCGCGCAACAGCGATTTACAGCCTGTAACAAGATGCCTGGTGACTGTAAGATCATCCATGTAAGGCCGGATGGGTGGTTGCCTAAGTCCGGTATTAGAAACGGGACCACGGCATTCTACCTCAAGAGACTTCAGGAGCGTATTCATCGCAAGAGTAAAAAGCGTGGCTGATAGTGTACAGCCTCTAACAATTCCTCTCACGAGTCTATGCCAGTCTGAACATACCAGGCTGGATGAAACTGTTAGATGGAATTGATTGTAGTAATCCAGGATAAGCTCGCTGATAATACTTGGCACGTAATGTCTAACCAAAGCTTCTTCCACGAGTTTATGCCGTATGGACCCATAAGCATGTGCCAAATCCTACCACGGAACAGCCAACTCACCCTTGTTTCTCTTTGCATTCATTATTATTTGACAAAATACTCCTATATGCTCAATTCAGCCAGGCATAACAGGGATTCCACCTTTTTGTACTGCTGTATCTATAAAGCTTTTTTTTAGCAGAAAAGCGTATAGCCGTCAGAAGATAGCAGTAGAAAATATTTTGCTTTCTGTACTCAATAAAGAAATAAATCCAAACTGCTCGATATTATTTGAGATCGCTTCTTTTGGGATCCAAACTCCTGCGTAACACTATTGTTTTGCAATTTAGCTGACTTCCAAATTACTTTACTGATCTTCCATAATTTCAGGAGAAGACATGGGTAACGCCTTTTTACGGAGTAAGACACACATCTCGGTCCTGGCGACGAGGCTGATCTAGCCGCAATTACTATCTGTTTGACTTAATTCAAACTTGGCATCCTCGTGCCGAACTCAACTTCTTCGGGGTGGGGTTAATTAAGTGATCATTAAATCCTAATTCCTCATGCCTTCTTTGGTCCTTGAAACAGCTCTGCAAAAAAGGAATACACCCTGTCTTTTGGGCATACTAATCTGCCGCTCCTCATATCTCCAAGAAGTCTTCTGGTGAAACCAAACTAGTCGGAGATAAGCGAATCCCACTTCCTGAGCCGCTCTTTTCTCCGGCGACGATCTCTTTCTGATCTTCGCATGTCTTTCAGTTTCTGTCGCAATTCCGAAAGGGCTGGTCGCCCCTCCTCGCAAGCGGCCTTAAATTGTTTCTTGATGGATCTTAATTCCTGCCTTACTTCTCTTATCCTCCATTTAAGCCTATTCAGAGTGTAGACTTTATTTCTCGTTTCATCAATGTGGCCGAAACGCACTGATGTGTAGCTGAGTATGAGTTTTCACATAGATTGAAGTCGTCGATCTATGTTACCTGCAGACGTATCTTCGGTTATAACGCACACGTCTTCATCAAAATCGGGCCAAGCTTTCTTGTTGCTTGCTGGGGGCCATTTAATTAACTTAGAGACTACTCTCTCCGGCAAGGACTGAGTCCAAACTGGGTGATGCTGGGCGCTGTGGTGTGTCACTGGGACCTGCTCCACCTCCGTCAAACTTGGTTCAACACATATGCGTTGTGTTCGCAGTCACTACTGCACATTTCATCTTGGCCTGGAGTATTTTTAGGCCACGCGGATTTTTGCACGTTTTTCTGAAGAGGACCTTTGAAATGTCCTTTGGGTATTTACTGTGGTAGTAAATGTTGTATCCGTCCTACTGGGGATCTCATGCTGCCCCACTCTCGGGATCCCCTGGAGGTATGTATTCCGTATTCTACTTGTAGCGTGATTCGGGAATCTCTTTACAACAAAGAGACATGTCATTAATGGTGCGAATCCTGCAAACTGCATGTAGCCGTCATTCCGGTTTGCCAAATGTCTTTCTAGTTGTCACCGACTTTTTCCAGTCGTCAGCCATACTATTCCTGGTCGCCACTGTGGTTAACAGGTTTAGCATTGCTAACATTAAACCATTAAGTGGGAACTCTATGTGCGTCGTCAGTGTTGTTGCTCTCATGTCACTAGAAGTTTCGGGTCTAAATAAACAACATACTTCTTGGATGGGCGACACGATCGAATATGATCTTTTTTTCGGCGTGCTGCCAGAGTAAATACTATTTACCCGCTGTCCCACGCAGCACGATGTGGCACAAGTCCGAGTTTTTAAATGGAGTTTCCGAGCCTGTACGCTCGGGCAAAAAGTCCCTATAGACCAAGTAAAAACGGAGTCAATTTCCCGAGACGACTCTTTGCACTTCGGCATAGCCTGATCAGGAGGGATACACTCTGACATGTGCCAACAAATTATACCGCACCCAGAGTAAAGTTGCTACAAACCTTAGGCCGTGCTTTATATAAATTCCCCCAGAAAACAGCAACACTTCGACCATTTGATGTTATGAATCGAGTATGCCTGGTTGTACTGATTTTCCTACATGAAGCCAAGACGGGGTATTTTTTTAGAAGAAAGTAAAAAGATATATATATATATATATATATATATATATATATATATAATTATTTATTCAAAAATATGTTTCCAACACGCTACATAAGAGTTCTCATATTTCAAAACTTTTCGGCTCATGTTTTGAAACATGAGAACTCTTATGTATGAAGTTTTCGGCACTTGTTTTGAAACATGAGAACTCTTATGTAGCGTGTTAGAATCCTATTTTAAATAAATAATTATATTTATGCTCTACTTTTGTATGGAGCAATATTTTTAAAAATAATAACAAAAATACTAAAGAACTTTGGATTATTTACCTAACCAGTTCTTTCTTATTTTCTATATATTTTCACACACACACACTCACACACACACAGACACACACACACACATATATATATATATATATAGATATATTAATAAAATAAAATCAAGCCAATATATATATATATATATATATGTATATATATATATATATATATATATATATATATATATATATATATATATATATATATATATTAATAAAATAAAATCTCAGTTATTTTATTGGCTCGTCTTACGAATTACTTTCCTTTCTCTTCCTTCCCTTGTAAATTCTTTATTATTTCTTATTTGTTTGAGCTTTTTTCTCTTCTTACAACTTACCTTTTTTTCTTAACTACATTAAAAAAAACAAAAAACGTTTAAATTAGAGTGATTAAAATGACTTACTCAAACAATTACCAAAAAAGAAAAAAAAACTCCTAATGTACTGTATGAATAATTTGGGATACTGATCAATAATCTGAGATATTTCGTTTAAAACTAAGAGAAATAACATTTAACTAAAATTAATTAATCAAGATATTTACATGTTGAATGCGGGTTTAAAAAAAATGAAATAATAACGTGTAAATTTTAGTTAAAATAAATTATTCCTAAAAATCTTCCTTAATGGAAACCGATTGAAAAAACGACTAAATACGAAAAAAAAAAAAAAAAATTGCAAGAAAAAAAAAGGAAAGATTTCGTGTAAAATTATTTCGTGTAATAAAATGAATCTACTCGAATGAAGAGATTTGCAGTCTTAGGAGTGACGCGGTCGAAGAAATTGTCTGACAGTCACGTGTTGTTATTGTGGCGGGGATCTTCCAGCAGCCACACTCTTGACTCAGGGTAGCACTACTTCCTCAAGGCACATTTTCTAGCCCTGTGGTAAGATTGAATGTAGGCATAACATTGACATTACTTTGGGTACCTCCAAATAGCTTCGTAATCAACATTAGACTCATCCAACTCTTTCCGAATACTTCGTACTGACACATACACACTGAAGTGTTCCTATTGGAGCTTCCTTTGCGAATTCCATCATACCTTTCCTCAATTTCAATTTGGTGTTCTTTTTTCTCGCAGATTTTGTGCATCTAACCTAACTATACTGTGCAGTCGACAAAATAAAAAAATCAAATGATGCACATGCGTGAAATTAAAAATAAAAAATGGCGACAATATATCCATCTCAGCCTCTCTCACTCTGTATGTGTGTGTAAAATTTCAAAAAAAGCATATTTGTAAAAAAAAATATTAATAAAGGCAGAATCTTAACCGATGCGTTTCGACCTTTTCGTCGTTTTATTCTTTAGAAACCTCTGTATCGTAATTATGATTTTCTCGATCAAATATAAAATACTTTCTTTCGACTTTTGCAGCAATTTTACTTTTTCGTTTTGAAGAAACGCGTTCATGAGCCATTTAATAGTGTACAATGAAAATTCTAAGTTATTTTCACTCAGTAATCTATTTCATGTACTTCGACTAGAATAACTCTTGCTAATTCGCTATGTCTCTCTCGACCTATTTGGTAGATATTGTTTGTATTTGCAAGAACTAGGTCAGACCAAAAAATGCTGCTGTGATATATCGGCTGAACTGACCAATTCTATATTATCAGGATTGACCAGATTATCTTCTGGGTGCTGAATTGGCGTCGAAACTTTAAACACTTTAATATCGTAAGGCTCAACATACTCTATTATTATTCCATTGAAAATCCTCTCTATAGTTATTCTACCGTTCAGATATTTACAGCTAATATTTACCATGCCATGTAAACATGTTTAATCGCCATAATCTCCTTCTATTCCATTGATAAGAAGGAATTTTTTTCTGATACAGTTTAACCCGGATATAAGATACCCGGGTATAAGAGAGATTTTCTCTGGTCCCAAATTAGAGCCTCTGTTAATGTAAACAAAATAGACCAAACCCGGATATAAGAGACTTCTTCTCAGGTCCCGACAACTCTCTTATATCCGGGTTACACTGTAGAAGGTTTTATCGTGAACTACAAACTTACCTTTAAGTCTGCGGTCAACGACTATATGCCAAACATATCATAATAATCAATACTCATTACCTTATTTGCTCATAGATTTCCAATAACACTACACACTTAGTGATACTTTGGACACCCAGAGGCGGTGTAATAGCAATCTTATCTCGCTAGAACAATTACGACTTAGTAGTGAGTTGGATCCTCACTGGGTGTCGCATACTTTCGGCCTTGTGGCACATCTAAGCTACGCTTGGAAAATCACTGAATGATTCTTTGGCCTTTTATATTGTCAACAACAGCGTAAAAAAAAAGAACACTGCAACCACGAAGTGGGCGAAAAATAAAACATTTTAAACGTTCCTCTATTTGACATAATATAGCTGAATTATATTTTCGCAGGTCGCCCTCCTGATAAAATAAGTCGATTCATTTATTTGTTTTTATAGCTTATCAAACTTGTGCAGGTTATTTAAATCCCATAAAAGAGATTTTCGGAGATAATAATGATTTTAAATAGAAACGTGTCTACTGATTACCCCATAGCAAGTGGTGAGTCGAGATAGATTTATATATTTCCCAGGATTATTTGCGCATGCGTGAATATAATGAACTTGCCTCGAACTTGAACTCGGCTCTACGCTTTCTCGAGCCCTTATTCATTGCACCACCTCCTACGTAGTGACAAGGCTCGACCTTAACCTTGGTGATCGTACGAGAACCATCGTTTCAATGTGATATGACCATGAGTATAAATTAGTTGAAAGGGGAAGCTTGAGATATATAAATATCTTTATCGTATAAGACAACGTATATCTAGGCATTACTATCGTAAGTTCGCAGGGTTTATAAAAAGAATTGTGATATGTATCTGTTTTTGTACGCTGAAAATAAACCCAGCTAATTCGAATAGAAAACAATGAATGTTTTAACAAGAGCAAATATTAGGTTGGTGCAAAAATAATGACGTAATAATGTCGTTTTTTGACGTATATTTTAACGTCAAAAACGACATTATTACGTCATTATTTTTGCACCAACCTAATAGTTCCCAGTGGGACTGTATTTAGTTTAACACGGTAAACATTCGCCGTCGAGCATATCTTGGGAATTGAAACATTTTTTTCCTTATTATTTGATTTTTTTTTTTTCTTTTGAAAGCGAATGATTTGTAAAATCTCAGAAGTGGACTTAGGGATGTTTTAGAGAAAATAGCAATTTAATCAGACAGCAGATGAGAGTAATTTCGATAAAGAAAAAAAAATGTTATTAAAGTTTTAAAAACAAACTAAAGAAATGAGATAAAGAGAGAGAGAGAGATAAAGAGAGAGAGAGAGAGAGAGAGAGAGAGAGAGAGAGAGAAAAAATAAGGAGAAATGGAGAAAATAAATTTATGAAGATACGAATTTTCTTTTTAATCTTTAACTGTATTTTTTGTTTTCAAAAATGTCAAATCTTTCGTTGATAATGGGCTAAAAAATTAATTAAGAATCGTAAAAGCACTCGTCGGGAACTTAAAATTACGCAACAAAATAAAAATAAATCTATACGAACATTAAGAAACAGGAATAAAAAATAAAATAAAACAGGAAACACTTTGTGAATGAGTTTAGAAATAGTAGCGGTGTTAGGGAAAAGATAGATTATAAAATACAGAATATTTCATTTTTTGTTTAAAATCAATTTTAGCAATATAAGAATTCAAATCGTACGTTGTCCATTGAAAATTATATTATTGTTCAGTCACATTCCCGCAGACGTAAGTTTGCATCTTTGCGTCTTTTCTATAAATACTTTCATGGTAATTGTTCGGATGAGCGCTTCGCCATTGTACTTTGTATTGAGAGTTCTTTTTATGACAATTGGTGAGCACCTGACACGTTTTTGCCACGCTTTGGATTACTGTTTCTATCCTCGCATTAAGTCCCATTTAAATTGACTTTGGCCGCGAAACTTTATTTTTATTATTTATGCAAAAATCAAGGATCTCTATCTATAAAAAGGCAGGATGTGTGTGTGTGTGTGTGACGAATGCACGGCCGCAATTTTCGATGGATTTGCACCAAATTTTACATGTACATGCTCCAAGTTAGTGGAAAGGACAAGACCGATTTTGCATTTCCCAACTCCCATCGATAGTGGAAATAATCAATTTTTTAATGCTTCTCCGACAGTTTTCATGTAGTTTCCGACCATTTTCTACTCGCCAGGGTGACAGCCTATAGCTGGCTGCTACGATAGGCAGGAAGTTTTGAGAACCAACAGCAGACTGACACGATTGTTAACTAGCATGCTAGCATGCAAAAAATATCGATACCTGCATTCGTCACAAATGGGAAAAATTTAAATCTGCATGGCAATTTATTCCAATTGGCTCGTTCGCTTGCTTAAAATCAACGTTGATTCTGATTCCGCAGAACTGGGTTTGGTGTGAAAAAGTATTTGTTGTTAACATTTTTTTTTGATTTGGTTTTTCCAGTTACGAGTCCTTTTTAAAGCTGATCGTTTTGTGTTTATTTTTTTAGTTCTTTTTTCGTAACAGATATAATGTTTAGTATAGAGCTTAGAAAAAAAAGCAGTGTGAGATAGGCAAGAAGTAAGGCATGTAGCAACATCGGCACGGCAATGGGCACTCTTTTAAAGGTAAGGAAGGGCAAAAATATTTGAAGTCAAGTGATTTCCATTGCTGTATGAGTCGTATAATTTTTTTTAATCCTGCACGGGCAACGCCGGGCCATGGTGCTAGTTGATAAACAAAAAAAGAGAAGAATATGAAAAAAATGAAAAATAAAAATAAAAGAAAGATTGAATTATTTAAGAGAAATTGATGAAAAAAGGTGAGACAGTTTTAGACTTGGAAAGGAGAGACAAGGACAATGGATTGTACATTGATTTGAAAAAAAAATGACGAAATAGTATTTAAGGAGAATAGAATGTGGAATGCATTTCATATAACTGACGCTAATAAGGAAAGTGTAGTAAGCTAGGGAACGTTACTGAACAGAATAACTAAACGAATTTCGGTAATGCACGATAATACTTAGGACAAGAACGAAACATATAATATTCGGCAGCGGCGCGTAGAAGATTAGTCAACTGCTAGAAGTGAGTCAAGTAAATTTCACAATGAATCTCCAACTGCAGGATACTTACCAACCGCCTCACGCGGTCAGATATGGTACAAGGCCGAATAAAACGTGAGGTATCCGAGCCCGTAGGCTCAGCCAAAAAAAAAAATCACATTAGATCACGTTTAAAACGGCGTCGGGTAGCTGTTTCCCGGGACTCTGTCCTTCGACATAGCCTGGTCTGGGGATCCTCTTTGCCCGAAGGAAAGAGAGTTTGACTAGCGCAGTTTGAGGCGACCTCCGGCTGCAGACCAACATACAGTATGTACTATTCTATTTATATGAATGAAGACATACAATTTTAATCTGATACATATTAAATATTAAGAGGGCAAAGATAGAAAGGAGTAACGAATGAATGAAAGAAAAACAAATAAACAAAAACAATTTAATTATCTGTAAAGAAAAAAATACGTATTAACCTGTGAACAAAAAATAAATAAATAAATAAATAAATAAAGATAGAAAAAAGGAAGGAAACAAACAAAAAAAAAACGAATGAATGAAAAGCAAATAAAGAAAAAAAACATCTGCAAAGAAAAGACTTTTTAAACAGTAAACAGAAAGAAACATGGAAAGAAAGAAATATTGAATGAGTAAATGATAAATTAACAAATATTAGGTTGGTGCAAAAATAATGACGTAATAATGTCGTTTTTTGACGTTAAAAATACTTCAAAAAACGACATTATTACGTCATTATTTTTGCACTAACCTAATATATGTAAAGAAAAAAATATTTATTAAACACCTCACAAAAGAATGAAATAATGAACGAATGAATGAATAAAGAAGAAATTAAGAAAAAACAATTGAAAAATCCTGTAACAAAATAAATTGATCGTGAAACACTGAAAAGAAAGAAAGAGAGAAGGAAAAAAAGAAAGAAATAGAGAAAGAAAGAAAAAGTAATAATGTATGAATGAAAAGTAAGCAAAGACAATTGAGAAATCTGTACATTAATAAGGAAATTAAAGTGAAAATAGGAAAGAAATAAAAAAAAAAGAGGAAAGCACTAGAGACTGGTTAGGACGGAGAATGATTGGTGAAGTCACATGGAAATGACAAGGAAATGATTGGAAAGAAAAGAAGGCAAAATAAAATTCAAAATAGAAACATGACATAAAAATAGCAAAAATGTCCTTTCTTTTATCGGTATGGATGGGTCTCTTCCTCTTTCCCACAGATTAAAAAGAAAATGTACAAAACAAGACAATAGGTGGAAAATTATTCTCGAAAGTAAAAATCCAAAATCAGGGAAAATAAAAAAAAAAAAAAAGTTCAAAGTTTAGAAAGCTGATCACGCCATGAATTATTATGCTAGTTAAATTCAACCTCATTAGCCGCCCTTTTGACAATCTTTACTAAGCAACAAGAATATATATATATATATATATATATATATATATATATATATATATATATATATATATATATATATATATATATATATATATGGGAAGCTAGCCTTCTTTCATGCAAGCTTCACTAAATTTAACAGACAAGGTGCTTTGATTAAAGTTTTCTATAATTTCTCATATGATCATATATTTCTTTTTCCGAAAAAAATGGTAAAAATAAAACATTTGTAAAGTTTTGTATAATTTTTCTTCGGAAAAAAAAAATATATATATATATATATGTCGGAGGACGCATATTTTCTATGAAGATTTGTCGGACATTCAGGCCGGTAAATGTTATTTAATACTGTTTATTATAAATTTACTTAAATATTTTATCTATAAAAAGAATGTTAAACATATGAATGTCTTAAAATCATTGTCGGATTTGTCCATTTCATAATGTGTGACACACACAGACACACACATACATACATATATATATATATATATATATATACGGTGGATCAAATACCTTTAAAATCTTTTGTAGCTGTTCTTCACAAAAAAGAAAAAAAACAATGACAAAAATCGACATAAACATATGTGCACAAACCTTTCGTTCTTGTGTCATTAAGTTTAAAGTTTACGGCAGACGATGTTAAATGTACAGTGCAAGATACAATTCAAAAATACCTATTTATATTGTTTTTGTTGTCACGGATCCTGTCTCAGCAAAGCGAAGATACACATCAGAAAAGGTTGGATGAATCTGCTGTCTTCATTTGAAAATACAGCCAGAATACACCCGTGCAGCCTCGAAGTCCATTACTATTCGCGTGGTTGCATGTAAGAATCATATCTGCCTGCTCACGATATGAATAACCTGATATTTTTGAACGGACAACTTATCAGTTAACTCTCTACTACAGACGCTAAACATTGAAGACATACTAGCCTAAAATGTGAGCGAATGACAAATGTTATCTATTCTACATGACAACACAACGCTTTAACCTTATCACAAAAAAAGTATGATTTGCGAGTCTATATTTATATGAATCTTGTTTTGGCGTAAGGAACCCGCCTGCAAACGTTGTAAATGCATTTGTGGTACATCCTCACTCTCTCCCTATCTCTCTCTCTCTCTCTCTCTATATATATATATATATATATATATATATATATATATATATATATATATATATATATATGTTTATACGTTTTTTTTATAGATAAAAATATTTAAGTAAATGTTGTGTTTATAATAAACAGTATTAACGACATTTACGGACCTGAATTCATTCAGGCCGGTAAATATCGTTAATACTGTTTCGAATAGCCTCGTCTGGGATTCCTCTAGGCCTCTAGGCGGAGAGTTTAACCAGTTCAACTGGAACAGGGTTCAGCTAGTGTATCTAGCAACTACCCCACGAAGTCATATGTGGCCCGAGACCGAATTTAATGTGGGGTTCCCTAGCCCGTATTCTCGGCCAAAAAATCCCCGTAGACTCCGCATAAATCGGAGCGGGTCGGTTTACCTCTCATAACAAGACTATGCCCTTCGGCATAGCCTTGTCATAGTTCCTCTCTGCTCGAAGGCAGAGAGTTTGACCAGGACAGCTGCGACATAGTCCAGCTAGACTCTAGTCCGTTGACTTACAGATAATTATAGGCTGTTACTACCTATAGTGTAGTCACTCATGGGGGTGAGGGGTTATTTCATTACATCAAATTTTCAAATAGAGGTTTTTGATAAAATTGAAAGAAGAATCATCAACATTATTATTTTTGAACTGACGTCTCGACTTCAGTCTCTTTCCGACCCCTGTAAGTTGCCACCTTCTTCCTATTCTATATATACTTTCATCGTAATTGTTCGAATGAGCTCTAAATTAGTGTCCCGACACTTTTCGAATGTAATGGACTTGCTTTGATTTTTATCAATTTGCAGTAAAGCTGACTAGATTTAACCGTAAGTTCAATTTTAACAGTTTCTGTACTCATACTTCTCGCTTGTGGAACTCCCTTCCGACTCAAAGCTTTCCAGTCAATTTTAATCTTTAAAAACTTCAATGCAATGTCAGTCGGTATTTTACTCCTCCTGATTACATGTCGTTTGTTTTAACTCCTCCTTCGTAATGTTCTGTTTTCTAATTATTCCTTGAAACCCATTTTGTTTTAGTGACTTTAATTGCCTTTCTTGGGGTGAACTTACTAACTATATATATATATATATATATATATATATATATATATATATATACACACACACACGTAGGAGAACACGCACTGCAATGTCGTTCGTCATTATCAGATAATGTGCTATCAGGGCTATGTCAGTTCCGGCTTACTGTCTGAAGCTAAATATTTAATTCCTTAGAAATAAACAAATAGAAATCACAACCAAGGTCAAGTGTAAGAGTGAATTAAATGCCAGTATTCTTTATAAACAGATAAAAAGAATCTGCAAGTAGATTAATTGACAAGAAATATTGCCCATTCACTTAACCATAATCTTTACAAAGCAATTTAGTAACCCTAAGTGGTTTGTTGATTAACAAAAAAAATAATAACCCAATGAAACGAACGAAACAAATCAGCGTATTTCTAAAATTTTGACAGCAGCGATCGATGCACGAATTCGGGTTTAAAAAGGCCGATGCTTTCAAAGCGAAAATTGTTTCTGTTTTCTCTCCTTCTCGACAGTGAAAATTTTATATTTTATAATATCAGAATTCTATTAATTGTTTTTGAATAAGATATTTCATAATTTTTTAACCATTTCACAAAGTGGCCTACATTTTCACAATTTTTACAACATAGTGGCCCAACAAAGCGGCACAACTTAAAGTCCCAAACTAGCGGTAAAAACTTGTGATAGGAGACATTCTTTCAATTCTTTCCTGTTGCATAATCCTTTTTTTCAACTTTCCGTTTAAGTGCACAATAAATCATCAAAAAATGAAATGCAATATCTATCGTTATCTACTGCCAACATGATTACTTCTCTTATGTCATTCTTGTCTCTTAATAATATGTCTCTTTTAATGTTCCTTGACTCTCAGTAAACCTCTTGTGTCTTATTGGCTTTACTGGCTTGCTTAGTTGAAATGTCTAAACAAACAAAAAGAAGACTTCGTGCTTAATGTCCAATATAATCTCACAAGTTTAAGACTAAACAGCTGAAAATCAGTTTAGCCTATGGTCAAAGACATCGGGATTAACGTTAACTATTAAAGCTTTATTTTATTATCAGATGTGACCAACCTAGAATTATTTGATCACATAAACTTCTTCCGGTATGCATGGAGGAAATCGAATGAAAATCACAAAGAGCAAAATACTATCGCTAAAATTAAACAAGCTTATTTTGGAAATGATTCGCTGTTTCCGGACATGTAGTGCTAATAAGGGTTAGGGGTACAGTATTTACATTATGCGGACCATTGTCCTCATCTTTGTCGCCATATTTGTCACAACGTTTCGGTCGCTGTACGCTCCGGCCTTCTTCGGGTGGTTGGAATTTCGAACTGAACCCTTTATTTCGATCCCTGGGGTAGACTGTTCTAGTTCCACGTGCCATGTTTGATTGATGTCAGTTATCAGTTATCTACTGCTAATTTTCCCTTTGAAAGTTCTCCACTACCTTAACCGGGTATTGAACTCACACTCTTTGGGTTTGTCACTGGATCTAACCAACGCCTTTATCCACTGTGCCATGTGTCCTTGAAGAAGGCCGGAGCGTACAACGGCCGAAACGTTGTGACAAATATGGCGACAAAGACGAGGACAATGGTCCGCATATTGTAAATACTGTACATAATACCTCATCTCATAAATATAGACTGACTCTGAAGGGTTGGGGGTATTATGCATAAAGTGCAATATTATGGTATTCTTAAAAATAATATAAAACGAAATGTATCAAATCGTTTTAGAGGCTCACTGGAGATGCCAACATGACAAGTCACACAGCACGAATTGACTTAGATCATTTTGAATTTGAGGTATGGGCGTATCAACCAAAAGTTCTGTCCAAAATTGCATTGAAAAGTATTGGTCTGTTTTAATAAATAAGATTTGAATTCTTTGAATTTAGAGGAACAATTCGTTTACGCTATTGTGTAGTTAAAACACAGAGAAAGAATACCTGTGTATACTGATCTTGTAAGAAATTATAAAAATGAATTAAACGCAATATTCCAGAATAAAGGTAATACAAAATCTTGGTGAGGAAGGAGTACCAACAATTTTGTTCTATAATAAATTCCTGATTGTTGATTTTATAGTTTAAGATTAAAATTAAAGTTTGTTGTGGACATAACTGTACATTCTTTAAAATCGATTATTTCAACATTTGTAAACGAATGTCGGTCATGTTTCTTTTAATAAAATTCACCCTGAGCAGGGAGGTAATGACACTATGACACAAAATGTTACTGGATGTCAAAGAATAAGAAATGAGTAACATTATGAAGGCGCGTAACAATAGACGAATAATCATGAAGACAGTAGATAACGATTGGCATTTCATTTAAACTTTTGAAGATTAAGGTTGGTTGGAAACATGGAGCTGGAAGAGAGTTCGCCATGTGAGAAGTGCGAGAGAAGAAACGGTTATTGTAGAACTTACGGTTACATCTAGCCAATTCAAATATAAATTTATGAGACTTCGTTGCCAATCTAGTGCTGCCTTTAATTACAAAATGTTTAGATGTCAGAGCGAGGGCGTCCTGCAAAAAATTCCATGTAAGTATTTAGTGAAAAGGCAGAGGGAAGCAAGTTTACGACGGTGGAAAAGTGACTAAAGCCGAGACTACAGTTAAGGATTTTATTTTATAAATTACTAAAAAAAAAAAAATGGCAGGAGAACCGGACTAAATGTGGCAGCAATATTCTAAGCATGGGAGAATAGTAGACTTATAGATATATAATATAAATTCTCGATTTAAATATGTAATATAGATTCTAGAGAGAACAACCTTTGTTCGCATCCGACGAAACAGACGATCCATTGTCAGTTAGAACCAGCCATGCTGATGGAAATTTGAAGGGGGTTTCTTTGATGATCAATAGAAATCAGTTCAGTTTTAGCGGTTTTAAAAATAAACAAGCCATTCTTTGCCCGAGATAACAACCGAGAATTGGCCGTTTGTGAGATCGGCTGCTAATCTGACATTAACTGAAAAGAATTTAGTATTGAAGCAGGAGTTAAAATCTGTGTCATGAGCATAAAGTCTGGGGCAGTCCAGCTTTATGCATAACTAATGTACCCGTGCAGTCAGCAATGACAGCAATTGTTAGAAAGTTTTAAAAGTGAGGTGAAGTTAAAAACATTCTTGAAATAATTTATTGAAATTCAGGAAAAAAGAGATAAAGAGTTCACAACTGAAATGGCGGCAAATAAACTGTTTAATTATCTCCGTTGCCTTTGTATTTTTTGGATGCTCAATGGTATCTATGATACATTGATTACTATTATTATTAGATAAATCGCGTTTTTATTAATATATTTCCATTATAAAAACAGGCAACAAAGCCGGCGACGAAAAAAGATCCTTTTAAACCGAAGTTGAAGCAAGACGATCACTTAAAAGACAAGCCTCCCATGGAGTGTTTGAACAAATAAAACGGCGACTTTATTAATATAAGAGTAAAGGAACTGTTTAATTAAACGGTTAATTTTATCCGGTAAGTAATTCTGCCTAGGTTCCTATAAATATTTTATTTGTATAGTCCCTTAAGACATATAATTAACCAATGACTCATATATTTACCTCCCTCTCCACAGTAGATGTGACAGTAAATCTATAAATAAGTAAATTATATGGTATGGTATAAAATGTCAACATTGTCATTATTCTATTATTGTCACTACGTGTACTGTTTATTTTAGTTGTTGATGCTATTAATATTTCCCAGGAGATGTGATTTCTGTCATTTAGTACACCTTTTTATTTGTTATTCTGTAGCGTGAGTCGACCCCTTTAAAAGAAATAGGGTTTTTGCCAAGACCATCAGATTCCACTCGCTCCAATCCATTTTTAACCATTGATCTTAGAAAACGGTTGTATACAGCCGACAGTTTAGATGTTTCTAAACAGGTTCAGCGCCTTATTAAAGTCACGATTTGACGGGGGCTGTATATGAACATGACTAATTTTTTGCAGTTGATGTTTCGGTTTTGTAACAATTTATAATTTCGGGCTGAAATAACCACTACCGCGGCCTATTTTGTATTCAGTTTCCTTTTCTCCTGTACTAAATTTGATCCATACACCAAGCCATTCTAATTGTTTCTCATTTATTGATTTTATATCCTGATTTTTTTATGATATATTAAGGTTCGTGTTATTGCTACTTCTATGCAAATTACAGATTATAATTTCTGTGTTTGAAAGGATTATCTTGCGCCTTTTTTCTTTGGATACCCCGTAGGGAATGTTGATTTTCTGTTTAATGTCATTTCTACCCAAATTATGAATACCAATATCATGGCCATACGCACTTCATCATCAGCCAATTTGTCTCGGGAGGTTAAGCAGATTCGTTATTTTATTCTGATAGATTTTTTTTTTTTTTTTATGGAATGCTTAAATGATCGTTGCCCGTCTCTTCATATCTGTGCTTGCAAATAAGCAGGGAAAGTTTTGGGGAAATATTATACACACTGGGATTATCGTTTTCTCCTTGTCGTAATCCTGACAAAGTTCGAAATGCTCTGCATTGGGTCTTCGCCAGATATGTAACATCGCGTGGTCTCATACAATTCTCCTACGAGATCGATGCATTCAGTGGAGTCGTAGGTTGGAAGACGGTTTCTAACGGATGAATGCATCTCTGCTAATGTGTTAATATGTTGATATGAAGTTGCAAAGTTTACTTTACGTTATAGTTTTGTAAAATAACCATTTTAAATGACCGCTCACTAATCTCTTAAAAGTGTCTACGTGCCTTCACATGAGTGCTGAGAAAGGAGGAAACGTTTAATTTTTTTTTTTGTATCTTTTGACACCAATTATTTCAAAAGACATCAAGCAGCTGAATAGCGTCAATACATTTGGTGAGTTCAATTTTCAAAAGTCTCGTTTCTATTGAGTTCAAATAAAAGCAGGACATCGTTAAACCACAACGTACAACTTCTTTGTCGCTCATCTTTTACACCGACGTGACATTTTCGAAGCCTTTAAAAAATGTGTCTTGGAATTTTATTTCTCTTAAAAAAAAAAAAAAAATGCGGAGTTGGCCAAATAGCACTTAAGATGAAATCATTGAAACGAATTCAAATACCAATTTGCAATTTTTCTTTCGCATCAACTAAAGCTTTTGCAAAGGCATGTATCCGTTTTTTTTTCTGTCCTACTGAGGGCATGAAGTGTAGTAAAACGAGTTACATCCTCCTTCGCGACGTGTCTTTATAATATAAAACATATTAACCCACAACATCCAGAAAGGGCAAAGATATTTTGACCTAGTCAGTGAAAGGATATTTTGACATTTGAATATTAGTGGATATGTTTTACAAATATATCTTGTCGATCAAAAAAAAAATGGGTGTTATTTTTTTTATATACGTTCAGAGCGTAGGCGATCATAGCTCTCCATAATTTCATATCCTTTGTACTAATCAATATTTTTTTTCGTTATTTCTTTCAAACGAAGTTCTGTCATAAACTTATTCAAGTTCTCTTAATATATTAGGCGTTGTTTTAAATTGTCCACTGTGAAATCATGTGAGTATCTGATTATCCAAGCCTACTTTCCTCATTATATACCCTAGAACTTTCTACGCATGAAAGAAACTGACACAGCACGAAAAACATTCGTTTCCATATTATATTTGCCATTGTACAATTTAATTAATACAGAATGTTAAGCTTGTAAATATAAGACGGTTCATGCCAATTTAATTGGGAAAACTATGACTTGCACCAACACAAATATTTGAGACTGTTTTTGTGTCAATCCGAGAGGAGTATAGAGGATTCGTAAAGAGTTCGATGAATCTAATAGTAGATAGATATATGTGTTCCCTTACTGCGTAGGTAATCATCGCTCTACACAAATCCTTCTTTTTCCTAGCTCTTAATAATTTTTGTATTTTTTTTTATTTCTTCTAAATCCTGTTCGGACATTCATTTCCTCAAGTTCATTAACTTCCTTTCCTCTAATCCTGTTATATTCTATCCGTCATTTGTCTATCATACTTTCCAAGCCCTCTTATCTCAGGCACCCTAGAAATTTCAACTGTTTCTTCCTTACTCTAATTATAAGTATCATTTTGGTTACAGTTTCTCTGAAACTTCGTCGTTGCTCATATGTTCGTTTCCTTGTATCTTCATCATCTTTATGTAAAACAATATTTCTGATGCTTCAAGTCTCTTCTTCATCTCAGAGAAGATTGTCTAGTATTCACTGTTATATATGAGGACAGTTCAGTAATCTTGTTTTTGTTTCTGAGGAAGCTTTTTCGGGTTTAGCTTTTGGAAATAATATTTGGCTATCCCAGTGCGCATTCGGATTCTATTGTCGTAATTTCAGTTTTCTGTTGAAACAATTCCCAGATATCTAAATTTTTGTAATACTTGAATTTGTCATCTGTGATTTGTACTTTGCATATTGATGTCTTCTTGCGTTTCATGTTTAGTCCGTTCTTCTTCATTCGCTACTTTATGTAGAGATTATTTTACGTGTCTGTTAACAGTATTATGTCATCTTTATAGCTTATGCTGTTATGATTGTGACTCTCAAAAAAAGAATCACAGCAGGACCTCTAATGATCTCAGAATCGCCTTGCCGTTTCGGTTGAATAAGTCCGGTGAGAAGACACATCCTTGCCTTACGTCCATTTCTATTTTTGTATATCTTCAGAACTATTAATTATCAGTCCGTATACAGGCGTATCTCTACCATTATAGGCCCTTCGTTATTCTAATGACCTTCTTAAATATATCTAGATTAATCAGCAGTTTCAACAGATCTTTCATTTGCTAAGGAATTCTACAGTGTGTTTCAAGTGTACTTAATGGTGTCCTGCCGGATTTTAATGTTCACCTGAAATCAGTTCGAGAGAAGATATAGATTTGTACGAATCATTATACTGAAAATAAGGCCAGCTGATTGTTTACTTTATTTCAAAACATTTGCCTGGTTTCCGCTGTAAGTTCATCTATCTATCTATCTATCTATCTATCTATCTATCTATCTATCTATCTCTCTCTCTCTCTCTCTATATATATATATATATATATATATATATATATATATAGAGAGAGAGAGAGAGAGAGAGAGAGAGAGATATCGTTTATGCATGTTTCATTAAATTTAATTTTTCTTGTGTTCGAACAACAGCTTTCTTTTCTGAACAAAGAGTGTGTAAAAACTGTCCAAACAATATTTCCGAGCACTTTCGGCTATAGCTTTAGCCATTATCAACGATGATTTTCAGCTTAATTGAGTGTGTGCATTATGTGTATGTCTCAATGTGTAGTAGGGATGTTTTAATTTTCGAATACGGTTAGCACATTTTGGCCTTGTTCGTAGGTAATATTGTTAAGAGTTGTTGTTTTTTTTTATTATTATTAAAACTTCCATTATTTTTAATCTTTTTTGCATTTTGACAGTTTTTACACACTCTTTGTTCCGAAAGGACAGGGGATAACGATTGATATTGCATCTCAGCTTTTGAAGATCGAAATTGACAGGAAATCAAGAAAATGGAATATATTTCCAAAGGAGGAAGAATACCAGAAACTGTTAGCACAGAACTTTCGGTTACATCTAGCAATTTAAACTATAAAATGATGAAACATTGCCGCCAATCTTGTATTAGGTTGGTGCAAAAATAATAGCTTTTTTGACGCCATTATTTTTGCACCAACCTAATATTTTGCTTAAATTCATAGTTTAGTTACCATAGAGGAAAGCTCATCAGAACAATTAACATGAAAGTATTGTGCCTTTATAAATAAAATAAAGCACAATACGTTACGGCAGTAGAAATATTATTGAAGCCGAAATGTTAGATTATGACTAATAACCTCCAAGATCCTTCTTTAAAATCTCGAAATTAATAACAGAAGAAAAAGGCCAGATGTAGCAGCATTATTCAAATTATAGATATATTATCGCGTTATGAGGTTTCATCGTAGTTGATTCAAATATGGTATCTACATTCACTTGACAGGTGATTCAATGGTATATTTTCTTGAAATGCGTGTCTCTTCTGATCTTTAAATTCTTCATTGACATTGATAAAACTTACATATGTTTATTCCTGAAGACCTCTCTAAGTTGGCTACTGCCTTAACGAAGTATTGAACTCACAACTCCTTTATACACTGTGTCATGTGTCCTTAAAGATATCGGTGTGTGAATTTCTGGAACTTATAAATTTAATGTCTTCAGCAATCATTTTTACCAGTGCTCATATTGAAATTTTTGTGGGTATTATTGCATTTTTTACCATATGACTTATTGCAATTTTCGTTGTAATTTTTGTTTTCTCTGGCACTTCTAATTTGTGGTTCCCATATTGTATTCGTTTCTATTCTTGGTCGGCTCAGGAGATTTTTCTTGCCTAGAATATGTGGTGATTCATTAAGTTTACGAATTTTCTAATAATGTTCTTTGTCTATGATTTCAACCTGAGCAAAAAAAAAGGGTTGAGTTCGACTTTCCAGTCTCCTGAAGAAGACCGTAGAGAACAACAGCTGAAACGTTGTGATAAATATGGCAACAAAAATGATGCCATTAGTCCAAATAATGTAAATAGTATACATAATTGCTCATCTCAGAAATCTATATAGATACTAAATAACTTTACACTACTCATGCAGGGATCAATATCACCTCTAAAGGAATGAATTGTTAATTTATGTTAATTAATTTGGTTTTCTATATACAACGATATTATTTTAAATGCTTTGTTTTGCGTACTGATCTATAGGCTAAATAAACAGACAGATTGAACCCTTCAGCCGTTGCTGGCAAACTGAGGATGAAAAGATATTCATTTGTTTCTTGCAGCTTATTGTCAATTTGCATGTTATGTAAATCCAGAATATATATTTTATATGCTAAAATTATTTTGGTGGTAATAAACATTTACTGATAGAAGTCTTACTATTTAAATCATAAATGGCTTTAACGGAGTTGCATTCAAAAAATTCTCAAGGGATTTTGCATGCAAGTGAATATAATTAATCTAATTAGAACTGGAATTCGGTTCTCCAAATGCCAATTCCGGGCCGTTTTCCTTCACTACTAACGTATTTCCAAGTTTACAGCACCTGGCCACTCTTGCAAATACTGTCAAATCAAAACGTTGCTTATCTTCAGTGATTGTGCGTGAATCCAGCAAGACAAAGAAACCGTTGGAGATTTGACGGGAAAAATTCAATGATCTCCCAGAGAAAGCAGGGCAGTTTAGTAAAGAAAAAAGAACGTTTGGAGAAACATGATCGTCTATATTCTGAAGGAAAATAGCAGCTGAAAAAATTGTACACGGAGGTGGGTGTATCTCAAGATTCACGTCAAAATGTCTCATTGGTAATTTAGAGGCCTATCTGGCTGAAGTGCTAAAACTTTTAAATTTACTGAATTTTCAGATGGTAAGACTTAAGCAAACTTTGAGAATATTCCACATGTCGTTATATGTAAATTGCCGGCTGTCGAGGTACGGTAACTTACTTTCTTTATATATAAAGGTAGCTATCCTTATTCCGGAAAAATGAAACTAATTTTATCCATGTTTATCAGTGAGGCCGAATATGGAAATATTTCAGCGGTGTGCAGGCGCTGCATATTTAGAACAATGATGAAGTCTTCGAGACATTTCTTATGTTTTATTTCCTTTTTCCGTTTCTTCGACTGTCGAGAGCAAATAAAAAAATCGCTTTCGGTGCCTAAAAGACAAAACTGTGTTTCACTTATAAATAAACTCGTGTTTTTTCTATTCCTCTCTTTATTTCTGAGACCTCTTTTATTCCTTCTGGTTATTTTTCTACAGACTCCGTTTGACACAGTGTCTATCTCTCTGTATTCTCGCATCTTTCTCTCTTTCTCTCACTCTATTGGTGTTCCCGGGTATACCTCCCCAGCGCCCCGATACACAACTGGAAATTTCTTTAAAGACAGTTATTAAATATTAGAAATAATCTTTGACAAGCTTTTTTAGTTCCTGCTTCCTGCAATTAGTAACTTCATTTTTGCATTCTTAAGAAGAAAGTATTATACTACTACTACTGCTAATAATAATAATAATAATAATAATAATAATAATAATAATAATAATAATAACAATAATAATAATAATGGAGAAAAGTTACAAGCACTTGAACCTAAAGGCCATCAACTAAAATGGACTATTGTTAAAGTAATAACATTTTGCAGGATCGCAGTCGAGGACGACTGTAAAAAATTTGGAGAGATTATTATAATTATTATTATTATTATTATTATTATTATTATTGCTTATGTCGCATACATATATAGAAGGCCAGAAATGAACATTTTCCAGTGATAATTCATGTAGAAAAAAACAACAAAAACCTAAGATACCTCACATTTCACATTGATAAATGACTTCATCATATGTGAGCTGTACTTGTGAGTAAATTCTTTTGCATTTCTTTAAGGAATTCCATAAATGAGTCTATCCGGATATTTTCGAATCAATCCGAGGGTTTCAACTACAACAGTAAATATCCATTGTCCTTATGTGCTATTTTTTTCAGTTTTGCACTTCAAGTTAATTGTATTTTAAAATGTTTGAATATCTTCAAAGACGTAGCGACTGCCATGTCAATATAAAGCATATTATATTTTTGAGGTCATTGATCATATTGTCTACCCAATTAGCTTTGATTGTTCTGTCTGTGTTTATTTTAAAATTGCTGTGGCAGTCATTTGCATAGGGCCAGTTATTCTCCGATTAAAGATGTTGAAACTGTATTGCAGCAAGAGGACAGCCAATTTGTATATGGTTGATATTTTGTTTTGTGAATTCAATTCGGTTTTCAGGGGTTAGATCCGAGTCCAGCTGGAATCTTTAACACCTGTTCTGGTCGAACTCTCTACCTCCGGGCAGAGAGGATCCCCATGACGAGGCTATGTCTATTAAATTAAAAATAATCTATCTATCTATCTATCTATCTATCTATCTATCTATCTATCTATCTATATACATGTACGTATATATATATATATATATATATATATATATATATATATATATATATATGTATATACGTACATGTACATATATATACATGTACGGATATATATACATGTCCCCACACACACACACACACATATATATATATATATATATATATATATATATATATATATATATATGTATATATATATATATATATATATATATATATATATATATATATATATATATATATATACACGTACGTATATATACATATATACATGTACGTATATACATGTACGTATATATATATATATATATATATATATATATATATATATATATATATATATATATATATACATATATATATATGAATATATGAAAGCCTCAGCGGTGATGTGTCGATAAGAGGATTCTGTCATCAAAAAATCTATCATCAACACGACTAAATCTAAAACTAATGCGTTTATTATCACTTTGTCCGAAATTCATTTTTGCCAACAATTCAAATACTGAGATCATGGCTCGCTACAAATATAGAAAATGAACAATGAAATATTAAAAGAACATAAGGAAAATGTATTCCTTTAAAAAGTGATTCCTTTAGTTTGCCTGAAGAAGGTTACCAGGCCGGAGAGATGTGTAGCAAAAATATGAAGAATAACATATAATATATGCGCTAAAACAAATCCAAATTATAACCAAAAACGTTTCTATATATATATATATATATATATATATATATATATATATATATATATATATATATATATATATATATTTCTGAGATGAAGTATTATGTACACTATTTACATCATTCGGACTATTGTCCTCATCTTTGTCGTAATATTCGTTACAACGTTTCGGCTATTGTACGCTCCGGCCTTCTTCAGGTGGTTGGAATGTCGAACTGAACATTTTATTTCGCTTACTGGCACGTGGAACTAGAACTGTCTACCCTCGTATAATGTGGATTTGCATTAGCCCATATATTTACTTTATACTTCTTATTTTGTGCTACACGTCTTTCCGGTGTATTGAACTTCTTCAGTCAAACTAAAGGAATCAATTTTTAAAGGAATATTTTTTTCTTATGTTCTTTTAATATTTTATTGTTGATTTTCTGTAAATTTAGTGAGCCTTGATGTCATTTTTGGATTGTTCGCAAAAGTGAATTTAGCTAAGTGACAATAAAAGCATTAGGTTTAGATTTAGTCCTGGTGATGAAAGATGTGTTGATGACAGATGTCTCTTATCCCCAAATCACCCCGGAGGCTGTCATATACATATATATATATATATATATATATATATATATATATATATATATATATATATATATATATATAAGTTGTTTAGGGAGCAAAAATCCACACATACATTTACCAATTCAACTTGTAATATATTTTTCCTTTTTACAAATGTTATTATTGCATTAAGATTGTCCACTCTTAATGATTTTTTTCTTGTTATTTTTAAATAATTTTGACTTTCACAGTCATTATTAAGAGTGGGTGGTATTATTATATTGACCAAGTACTTCTTTTTGTCATTCTGGTTTTCAGATTAATGGAATTGGACGAAATACGTCAAAGAACACCGAACCTCTTAGACATTATTGAAAACATCATTTCTTATCAGATTCGATATATTTGTAAGAGAATATAGGAAGAAATATAATGAGATTGTAAAAATCAATCTGAATGATAAATATCGCCGATAATAATAAGAAATTGTATAAAGCTATACTGTATTGATACTAGATTTAAACTAAGTGTTTGTCTAAAATCAACTAATAAAATCGATCTCTGTCGTCATCTATTTAAGAGCAATTGTAATATGTAGATATCAATTTTACATGACGAATAGAAATGCATTAACAATATTTCGAACTCGTGTAGTATTCTAATTATTCCATATATAATGCGAAACACGCAACTCATAACAAAAAACAGCAGTGGAGTAATCGATAGCAGTTCGCAATGTGGGATCGGCAACCCGATTTTGAAATGTTAATATTCACTTACGTGAAAATATCTTTCAGCAAGATATTTTCATTTTTAATCATTTCAGACTAAGAAAGGCGAGTACGCAGGCATTTTTTTTTCGTTAGAGTCAATCTTGCACATAAAAAAATCTACCATTCGTCCGTGCATTGAATACTATTGCCACATTTGGTCTAGTGCTCCTGCTATTCATCTCTAGGTATTTGATAACAATCAAAGAAGTATCTGCAATGTAATCGATCCTGAGTTGGTATCTCGACTTCAGTCACAATCTCACCGACGTGACGTACGTTTCCTCTGTGCTTTATTTAAGTATTTTCATGGCAACTACTCACACGATCATTTTCCACTGGGACCCCGTCTACATTAATTTACACGTGCTACAAGATTGGCAGATAGGTCCCATCCGTTTGCTGTTGGGATATTTAAATGTAACCAGCACTTCTACTTCAACGTTTTCCCACACTTCTCGTCTGTGGATCTCCCTTCCATTTATCTGATTTTCAGAAAACTACAAGCTTCAATCGCCATCTTGTATCTAGGTCATCTTTTATTCTTTCCTCAAAAACCCATATATATATATATATATATATATATATATATATATATATATATATATGAAGAAATATAATCTTAAGATGTGCTATATTTATGAGATAAAGTACTCAATATCAGAGATAGAGCGTGTGTAAATATAAAAGTGAACATATAAGTCCACGCTTAGAGGCGACAGTCTTTTCCATGCTAGATGCAATCGCCAGGCCACGATGGATTATATATATATATATATATATATATATATATATATATATATATATATATATATATATATATATATATATGAATCCATCTTCACCAAGCAGCTATGGGATATAGCATAACAGCTTGGGCCGTATTGGCTTGAATGGCAACCGGTATACATATAAGACAAATCTAAATTGATACCTCTAATATAGAGCTACACCAACCTGCAATTAGCCAAGTAAGGTTACAATGCTGAAGACATGGCCAATCAGGTAGATTTTTACACCCACATGAGTAAAAATATTGAGAAAAATTGACGCATAATACTACCAACTAGTAAAGTCACTAACGTTAGTGAGAACTAAATGAAGATAATATATCTGAAATCGCCATAAAAATTGGTACAGTAGCAATAAAAGTCGTAGTGTGTGCATATAAAAAATATTAACAACCTAAAATAAGCAAGTGAAATTTACACTATGGATGAAATAGGAATTTACACTATATATCAAGTAGGAATTCCCATAATAGATCAAATAGGAATTTACACTATAGATCAAAAAGGAATTTACACTATAGATCAAGTAAAAATTCATATGATAGATCAAATAGGAATTTACACTATATATCAAGTAGGAATTCCCATTATAGATCAAATAGGAATTTAAACTATATATCAAATAGGAAGTCACATAATAGATCAAGCAGGAATTTACATTATAGATCAAGCAGAAATTTTCCATTATAGATCAAACAGGAAATTTCATTAAAGATCAAGCAGGAATTCATACTAAAGATCAAGTAAGAATTCATATAATAGATCAAGCAGCAATTTACACTATAGATCAAGTAGGAATTCACATAATAGATCAATTAGGAATTCACATAACAGATCAAGTAGGAATTCACATACTAGGTCAAGCAAGGATTTACATTATGGATCAAGCAGGGATTTACATTATGGATCAAGCAGAAATATTCCATTATAGATCAAACAGGAAGTTACACTACAGATCAAGCAGGAATTTACACTACAGATCAAGTAGGAATTCACATAATAGATCAAGCAGGTACTTACAGTATAGATCAAATAGGAATTTACACTAAGGAACAAGTAGGAATTCACATAATAGATCAAACACGAATTTCCACGATTGATCAAGCAGGGATTTACACTAAAGATTAAGCAGGAATTTACACTACAGATCAAGTAGAAATTCATATAATAGATCAAGCAGTAATTTAAACGATAGATCAAACAGGAATTTACTTTATAGATCAAGTAAAATTTACACTATAGATCGAATAGGAATTTAAACAATAGTTCAAGCAGGAATTTATATTATATATCAAGCAGTAAGTTACACTACAGATCAAATAGGAATTCACATAAGCTGGAATTTACATTATAGATCAAGCAGGAATTTATACAATAAGCCAAAAGGAATTTACACTATATACTGAAGTAAAAGTTGTCGAAATATATCGCAAATCATCTTAGAATTTTAAATTTATTTGTATGCGAACGCAAAATGAATTCATGAAATAACAAACTAAATTCGTTACTGGTTCATCGTAATAAGTTTCAAAATATTTTGGCATACAAAATTCGAGTTTTAATTAGTAAATAAAGTAATTTATTGAGTGGTAATATATAGAAAGTGTACTAATTTCTAAATCTTTTACGCTAGCTTTATGCCAAGGATCTTAAAATGCGTCACCTTTCTTAATAACAAAAAACTTAAAACGTATGAATTTGAATTATGCCGACGAGTTTTTGTATTTAGACAATGCGGACGACAGTAATTAAAAAATAATTTTTAAATTTAAGCATGCCTGCTTTTTTAACGTTCTGCTCGCTGTAAGATCATAACAGACATTTTCGTTTCCTCCTCTACATAAATATATGACTCCATCAATTAAAAAAAGATATTTAGTTTGATGAAATATATTTGAAGGAGAAAATGCCTATCAAAAATATTTTCCTTCGGTGATACTGTTACCTACCATTCATCTCATATATACATATAAGCAGTATAACTCGTCTACTTGGAATTTTTTACCGTTCAATTGGAGCAGTTTAGATTTAAATCCAGACCAACCGAAAATTAATATTAGTAACACTAATTGGTTTGAAACTGAGGCAAATAGGGGGTTAACAATTTGAAGGGGGGCTGAAGGGGGTCGTTTCTGCGTTCTTAATTTTGTTTTCAGCCTCACGCACAGAAACAGTTGAAGTGGCCTTTCTCCTCAGCCGTTGAGTCCATTGATCTAGTTTCAGCCTCACGCACAGCAGTAGTCAAAGAGGTGTCTTTCTGCAGCCCTTGAGTCCTTTGATCATCATTTTCAGCTTCGTGTGCATAAGCGTTCCGGTATGCTTTTCTAGAAAGCTTATGGCTTAGGTTGATCTTCAGATTCAGTTGCTCTGATTGAAGCATTCCGAGAGACATTTTGAGATAGGTAACTGAACGTTCTAAAGAGGAATCATTATCTCTTATTCGCATGCCGGGTCTGGCAGCAGCGGTTTTGCGACCCAGGCAAGTTCTTTTCGTTGGTGGCATGTTTTATGCAAGTATAAATTGTTAAATGAAATGCGTGTGCAAATGCCAGAAGAGACCGCTCTAAAACTACAGTGATCACTAAGCTCCAATAACTTTCGGAAACTTTGGCAAAATAAATGTTGAGCAGTAAGTAAACAACCTTACTTATTAATACGCTGAATGCAGTGCAAAAACTGACAGATCAATTAAAAAAAAAATTGAACGGCTGTAAACGACATCGAAAGCAACGCCTTAATAGTGTAGTAGTAGGTTTCATGCAACAGAAAATGTATCCTCACTTGGGAGAGATTGATAGCTTGGCCAAAAGAAGGTGAATGTTTAACTTGAACTCAAAACCAGTACTGAAGAATTATCTACCAAACAAATAAATTTAATCGAAATCAGATGAAAACTGAGGGAATACATAAGCATAATTCGATCACACATAGACACCCACACACATACATACACACACATTTTGAGAATTACAGATACAGATAATATTATTATAATAATTTAAAATATTTATTTTTATGAAAGATTTTATGAAAGATATATATCCAAGAACAGATAATAAATAGTAAAACGTTGCTGAGAGTTATAATGGACAGTAGTGGAGATCCATTGTCGCCAACAATTTGGACTATCTATCAAACAAAAAAATATCATCGAAATCGGATGAAAACTGTGGTAACGCATAAACAACATTCGATCGCACACACTCACATACATGCATACATTTTGAGAAATAAATATATAGAAAATTGTGTACTATATTCTCCCACATGCAATCTAGTTAGATGTAGAAATTTTCAGAAAAAATGCATGCTGACATTAATATTTTACGAGAAAAAAAAAAGCCTAAAAGTATCCTTTTGGAAAGTAATTCTTTTAGCTAGACAACGATTTTGAATTTACTCTAAAAGACGGGTAAGCAGACGTTTGTGGAACATCGTGGTACCTAGTTGAAACATCTCCTTTCTCTAAACTTGAACAGGGCATGTCCCCTGTGTGCGCGTTTCAACTACATTATCTGATAAAAATGTATTTTTAAATCTGACGCTGCTCGTTTGAGATTTGTGTCTCTGTCAAACTTCGGAAGTTTCTGCCCGCGTTAGCACCGGCTAATTGTCAAGGGTTGCAACTTTTCCAGATCGAGTAATCCTTTTTGATGATGGCCGCTGGTAACTATTGATAAACAAATCGAGACTTTTCAAGGTAAGTCAACGGAGGAGAGACCGTCATCTAAATGACTGTCGCTCATTTCGTTACAAACGCTGGGTGGGCCTTAGTTTGTCAGTAGCTAAGAAAGGACGGGAACGTAGAATATTGTAAATATGAAAAAATATAATGCTTTAAATAAGAGGATAAATGTTTGTTTTATTTATATGTAAGAATTGTCATCTAAGGTAAAGCATAGGACCTACACAATTTCATTGAATGCTGTGGTTTATATTTAAGAGGAGCTAGTAATAAATAAGAAATATGTACAAGGAGCGGGAGCCACTCGAGGTAGAGGGTTACAGAATAACGTCACGTAGCGATGTGGTGGAGATAATAATTAACCCTAGAATTAAAAAAATGCAAAGATTGTACTGATAGGGAAGCATCATCTTGGGAGTCTATCAAATCAATGCAGCGGTTCGTGGAAAGAAGCTGCCCAAGTTAAGTATACCTATTACGCTAAAATGTGAGCAGCATGGTGGGTCTTAGCTTTGAACTAAGAACTAGGGAAACTAAACACTTTCCATGGAAATAGTGAGAGAACAGCGAGGGGTTTGCCTTTTTTCGCCTGTGAAAAAAGTTTTACACTGGAAAAATAATTCGTCGCATATAAGGACGCTTTTGGATATTGTCGACACTTGAAATTGAAAACTGGGCAGAACCTGAATATATACGGCAGCAATACTCCATTATGTGTCTGTTCTGGCACCTGTAAAGATAAGGCATAGCGGTAAAAGCCAGCCAATTAGTCGAGCGTTATATAGAACCAATCTTTAGCGATGGATTCTATGTACATGTTCAGCTTGTAGTCTGGGATGAGTTTAAATCACAGAACGCGCTCTAGGCACCGTAACTGGAAAGTGTACATGATCCGTGGTCTTTGGTTTTCCAGACACTGAATGCGAAGAGGAGGAACGGTGGTATAATGGATAGTGGTTCGGTTTGAGGAATTGAAGAGCCGAGTTCTAATTCCAGTCTGATCCATTACATTCACGTTCGAGCTAATAACCCTTGGGAAAAGTATGAATCCTCCTCTCCTCCCCTCAGCTATTGGTTCTAAATCCTGGCGGCTAATAGTAAGAAATTAATAGTAATCATGTAATACTATACAGATCGTTCGCATTGGTTTGATGCTACCGACTAGTATCGACCTGGATGGAATGTGTCCTGACAGTTTTTCCCCCACTGATCTGTTAGAGCAGGATCAGAGAAGAGATCAGTTGCCAAGCTCTGGTCATCTTCAATTATGGATATGCCTGCAGATACCGTCTTATCATCAGCATAAATATTCACAAATGATTGTACATCATTTATGTCAATTAGAAGAAATGTATCTGTCTATATTTCTGAGAGGAGGTATTTTAAATACTGACATCGTTCAGACTTTCGTCCTCATCTTAATCGCCATATTCACGGTGTTTCGGTCGTCGTACACCCCGACCTTGATATACGTTGAAATTTCGAGCCGAACGATTTATTTAGTTCACGAAGATATATTGTTCTAATTTCTAGTGCCAATACTTTTTATATCTCAGTATCAGTTCATTCGCTTTAGTAAGGCAACCGTCCAAATTTTTATTGTCTCCGTTAGGACCAGTTATTAAACAAAAAAAAAAAAAATAGGTTAAGTCACTTTTTGAATTACTCAAACAAAGACTTTATCTACTGGGCCCTGTTTTTGACCGAGAAATGATTTTTGGAGACACCTGCATTAATCGGAAGGGCCTCAGAGTATTGTCTTTTAATAATTACCTTCAGGAACCTACGTAGTTCGTAGTTTTCAAGAAAGACTCCTTCATAGTAAGCCTGTGAACCTTTATACATGAAAAGGAGCGATACAGTTATTAACCCATTAATATGAAATATTTTAAATGCGCATTTGTGGCCCAGGTCGGTGTCTTAGGAGTTAAAACGACATACAATATTACAATTTTCTTCGAATAGCTGGTACTTTGAAACTTTATGGAAACTAGAACATCAATTAAATATGTATATAAAATATCAAATAATATTGATTAGAAATAATTAAAAAAAATTATTTTCCAAATAGTCATTATTTTTCTACTCATGAAATGGAAAATTACGACAGAAAGTGTCCCCTTACGTCTAATAATATAAACATTAAAGCATAAGTGTTGTAAAATATACCTCTGCAAATGCAATGTATGTAAGAAATTCAATGTAAATACAAGGAATAATATGTAGTAAGTTTAATTTTAACAGATCCCCAAATGTGTTAATGGGTTCAGAAGAATAGTTTAAATTTATACGTGGAAGATTTCACAAGTCTAACATCCCTCCTTCATAGTTTGCCTATGAGACTTTCAACTTACATTGGTACAAGTAAAGGAACTATGGAGTCATTAATTAAAAAAAAGGAAAATGATGCATGCAAGATATCACAGTTCTAGCATCTCTCCTTCGTAAATAAGCTATGAACATTTTAGCTCACCCTCATACCTAGAAAGAATATATGCAGTTATTAATAAGAAGAGCCGACATGTATTCATGCGAGATTTTGAATCTCTAGTATCACTCTTTCATAGTTAGCCTATAAGCATTTCAGCCCACGCTCTTACATGAAAAGGAAAACTGTAGTTAGCAATATGACGAGTTGAAATTAATACATGCAAGATATCAGAACTCTAGTTTTACGCCTTTATAGTTACCTTCTGAACCTTTCATCTCATCCTCTTACATGGAATGAAACTATGCACTTATTAATAAGAAGAATATATATTAATACATGAAAGATTCCAGTCCGTCATTGTCAGTCTACAAACTTTTCAGCCTACCTTCGAATAGTGACCAAATGTTATCAATTCGAAAATCCTCTGCAAAAGGAGCAATGCAGTTATTAATAAAACGAGTTCCAATTTATACAAGCAAGATATCCAAACTCTAGCATCACTCTTTCATAGTTTGCCTATAAACATTTCTTCCCACCCTCTTACATGGAAAGAAACAATGCAGTTAGTAATTTGACGACTTGAAATTAATTCATGGAATGAAACAATGCATGATAAATTAATACATACAAAATTTCACAATTCTAGTATTACTCCTTCGTAGTTACCCTCTGAAACATTCACCTCAACCTCTTAGATGGAATGAAACAATGCAGTTATTAATAAGATTATAAATTAGTAAATGCAAGATTTCAGTACGTCATAGTCTTCGAACATTTCAGCCCACCTATGAATACTAACTAAATTTCTCAATTCAAAATTTCGACAATGTTATCCACGCAGAGATAAAATCCGTAGGAAAGCTGAAACTAGCCGGAAAATTCTGAGGTACCGAACCCATTTCAAGGCGAATAATGATGATGATTGCTAAACTTAGCAAATTTCAACATAAATTTACATTAATATATTTTGTTGCCATTCATTTCTATGTTTCTAAAATCATGATCTTTTAACTTATCACATTTTAAAATGCGAATAAATGAATAGTGATCTCGCCATTTTATAAATTATCTATGAGTGGAGGCTTCCTAACTTTTCAGTCGGTCTTTTATAAGCACCTTATCATTTTATTATAATATCTACGTAACAAGGATACCTAATCTTCCTTCCGATCAATCTCTCAGGTTTCGCGGCGATCAGGTTTATAGCCAGGAGTCTGAGTTACTTGCAGGCTCGTATATCAGTAACTCATTTACCGGATTATGTTAGTTGACCTTGATCCTTGTGTTAATATTGATTTTATGACAAGTATTGCATTCACAGCACGTTTGAATCTTTCAAAGATTCTCAAAATTTGTATTCTACGCAACACCTTGTCACTGTTTGACCAGAAGAACTTCTGCTGTAAGATGGGGTCATAATAATAAATAACGAGATAATAAGAAGTACTAAATAGTAAAAAATAGTAGATTGTTCTAATGATTTTCCAATATCTGAATGCTTTGTTTAGTTTCTTAAAGGCATCTTTCACTATTCTTATATATTCTTTTTAGATGTCTTTGCCACAATTCCTCTATCTTTTACATTTCTAACCAGATAATTACATTTCTGTATCTGCGGGATTTTGACGTGTTTAATAAACAGCTCACGAATTCGCGCTGTCTCATTTCCTGTCAGCCATGTTTCCTGACTTTTACTGTTAATAGTTAATAATTAACATACAAAAAACGTATTCATTCCAAGGCTTGGAATGTTATCCATTTTATTTGTTTATTAAACATCAGATCACGTTTTCCGATATTCCCCAAAAAATACCTTTCCGTTTTTCTAAAGACTCTGTCTGTTAATTTGTATCCTATTAGGTTTAGTCATAAATAACTCTCGTCTTTCTGTAACAAAGATAATGACGAATGTAGCATCTTTAATACTAATCATACGTGGTAGTTGAGAATAAATCTAATATGAACGATTTAACCGGGTAGTATCATACATCGTGGATGATTTTTTCTCTCTCCTGATAATTCAAAGTTGCGTACAGAAATATTAACACATGCAAATCTACTCGAACAGCCATATTTATCTTAATTGCAGCAAACATTTTCTAAGCCAAACATTCTTTAGTGATTGACTCATAACTCGTTTATTCATGATTTATCGACCCTTTGTGGCTTTTTCAAAACCCAAATATATTTCGCATAGTAAAAATAATTATATTCATACGAACTAATATTGAATAAACAATTGGTTTAAAATTTATCCTTATTCACTTCCTACTGTTTAACCCATAAACGGAGTGAGGATATAGATTTATATCTTTCTGAAGTATAGTTACATGTAAATGGATGAAAGGAACCTGATAAGAATTCGCATCCGTCTCTCGAATTGCTCATTCTGATGGACTATCCATTTAACCTCCTGAGACACCATCCCGAATGAAATGCAACATGCAAATTTCCGTTAAAAAAAAAATTCACATCAAAATTTTAGAAATTTTCACACAAAACGTATTGAAGAGCTGCTTCCTAATTGGTGATACGTCTTTGAAAATAATGATGAAACAGATTAAAATACAATTCTACGTCATATTTTGAAGATTAAAGTTGATGTACAATAACGGTCATTACTTAAGACTCCACTTAATAACGCTAGCTATGAAGTTAATCACCAGTAGAGTTGTAGCTATTCTGAGTGCGTCATTAATGATAATCATTTCGAGATTTATCTAAACTCGGCTGATACTCAGGTCAGTAAGGCATATCTGGGAGAATTAGACATATGTTACTTATGTTTCATTATTGGCAACCACAATCTTAACAGAATCAGATCTGCAGATGACACGGTGTTGATTCGACGCACTGAAGTCAATACATATACATAGGGTTGGGAATGAAGACGAGAAGGAATTCGTAAATCTCAATTGCAAAAAGATATAATGCATGGGTTCCAGCAAATGGAACAGTCTGACATACTAATTGAAAACTGGTGGCAACAAAATCAAAAAAAGAAAAAAAAAAAAACAAAAACAATTTATTAAGTTGATGCAAAAATAATGACGTAATAATGTCGTTTTTTGACGAATTTTTTTTTACGTCAAAAACGACATTAATACGTCATTATTTTTGCACCAACCTAATAAATAGCTGTGAAGTGTTTTAATAGAGAACGAAAATTGCGACATTGAAATTTGAAAAAAAAAAGCATTTGGAATGCAAATGTTGCCTTTCAGAGTTTAAAGGACGTATAAAGAAATAGGAAAAATGCTAATGGTAGACACAAAGAAAATGTTAATCAGCAATTACAACATATCCGTCTTCCTATATATTCCTGGAAAATACCCGGTGTCATAAAGAAGAGGCAGTTGACATTTCTAGGATATATAATGTGAAAAGCGAGCTTAGAAAATGTGATACTTATATGAGAGATTAAATGCATGAGAGACAAAAGAAAGCAACGCATACCCTACCTTCATTCATTATATATATATATATATATATATATATATATATATATATATATATATATATATATATATATAATAGAAAGCGATGTGAGTGAGTGCTGGACGATACCCTCAGATATAAGGAAGAGACAAGAAGCAACATAATTATAGTTTTATAGAAAAATTCTGAGAATATCATTGTCGGAACATGTGAGCAACGATGAAGTTCTAAAATAAAACCCGACACGTATACTTAAGATTAGTAAGAGACAGTTGACATTTCTAGGATATAAAATGTGAAAAGTGGGCTTGGGAAATTTGATACTCCTATGGCAGATTGAAAGCATGAGAGACAAAGGAAAGCGATGCATAATTTACCTACATTCTTTATATATATATAGAAACACTAAAAAGCAGTGTGAAATACGGAGGAATCTTCACACCTGTCTTCTTATAGGGTGAAACAATTCCAAGAGAATGCTAAGATAACTAGAACTTCTGCAAAGGTTGGTGAGCACAAACTTCTTCCCATCATTCCTAACAAATCTGGTAATAATGGTCGGATTGAACAGGCTTGTTCCAGATCAGTTACTTATTGACGCGATCCCCCTTTCATCGTTCTTTCCTTGGACATACGTTGCTTGTGACCTTTCCCAATGATCAACCCGATATCAAACGTTATCAATTAGGTATTTATACTGAAGACACAAAGATTTGATTGTGCCATAAAAACACTTCAAACAGACTTGAAAAAATAAACCGGGAAACTACTCTTGAAAAGGTACGTAATCTGTGTTCAACTGGTGCAAGAAATTGCTCATAAATTTGAACACCTCCAAAACTCCTTTCATTTAATCACCCCAGATAACCTTTTCTGTCTGTCATCATTACGGCTGATGATCAACTCCTGAAGAGTAACACATTAGGTATTCTTGGCATCAGGTTTTCGACTGACATGAAGTTCAGCGACTATGTTATTCCTAGAGAAGATAGTGGCGGAGAGGGAAAGGAAAGAAGTAACATCAATTGAAAGAAAACAGAATGCATGTTTATCACACATTGGGGAAGTTGGCTTGCAAAAACTAAGCAAAGTATAAAGCAGGAAGAAAACGTTTACAATCAATTACTAAATAACGGTCGTCCTATATGGGAGTGACTCCTGGACAATCTCCTCAAACATAAAGAAGAGATGAGAAGCAATATATATATATATATATATATATATATATATATATATATATATATATATATGCATTTTGTGTGGGGTGTGTGTGTGTGTGTGTTTTGACACAAGGTTTCTGAGAATACCATGAACGAACCATATAAGGAACGATGGAATTTTAGAGAAGGACACATATAATCAACATCATCTTCATTCCACCTCCCTATGCCTGCTCGGAACTCCATTAACAATCCTTTTCCATACAGTTCGTTCCAGCATTGTTGTCTTCGGATCCCCAATGACCAAACCTGAGTTCAGATCTATGGTATCTAGGAAAGTCAATTTTCTTGAGAAGACACTTCTGGAGGGATGGCATAGGGGTAAGGATGACACGGTTTCGCTGTCCGCTCGATGACAGTAACCGCTAAACTGCAATCGCTTTTTTTGTGCTTAAGATAGATTGGTCTTAGTTCGCCGTCAATTGTGTTAACAGCTGCTGTTCTTTATTTTTGTCGATAGGTGTGTATGTATTCCATTCAGTCGTCTTTCAAACAGATAATGTCCAATTTTCTGATCCATACAGTAAGACTAGTTCAATAAATGCTCGAAAGGTTTGGCTATTTATGGAGGATGAAAGGTTCGAAGGGAGTAGACATCTACTTAACGCAGGCGATACCAAAATCAGAGAAGAACGACAATTTAAATATCTGGGAAGTGTTTTAACAGCGTAAGGAAAGTACGAGACTGAAATACGAAAGAGTATAGCGAAAAATGCCTTCCAAAAGCTAAGAAAAATATTAACAAACAGGAACATTTTGTTAGAAGAAAAAAAGGATAATATTGAACTGTTACTCAATATAAATCTTTATATATGGCAATGAATGTTGGACAATCTCCTCACAGATGAAAAAGTAAATTTAATTAAGAGAAATCCGGGTCTACAGAAGGATGTTAAGAAATATAATGAATAGAACATGCGTGCTACGACAAAATAGAAATAGAAAATGGAAACGGTCACTTAACTATAATATCAGTAAAATATATTTGACATTTCTAGGGCACATAATGGGGAAATACATATTTGAAATTTTGATACCAACAAGGAAGATTGAAGGAAAGATCGACAAAGAAAACAGCACCTAACTTAACTAACTCGATTGTGTAACTGGAGGGTAATACGGGAGAAGAACAAATAAAAAAAAAAGAAATTATTAGGTTGGTGCGAAAATAATGTCGTTTTTTTGACGTTAAAAACTACGTTGAAAACGACAATATTTTTGCACTAACCTAATAATTATGAAGAGCTACAAAGAAAATGAATTTGTGGAGAGCAAAGATCGCCAATGTCTTCACGACACACGTTATGTAAAAGAAAAAGGATACGGGTGTAGCTTTCGCTGCGTTTAATAATTGAGTTTCTGTATCAGACATCATGCGAGATAACGTGACTAACAAACTATTAGATTGGTGCAAAAATAATGTCGTTTTCTCACATATGTTACTATGTGAGAAAACGACATTATTTCTTAACCAACCTAATAATTCTTTTTATTAGATTGGTGCAAAAAATAATGTCGTTTTCTCACATAGTAACATTTGTGTTAAAACGACATTAGTTTTGCACCAAACTAATACATGCCATATCGCCCGATGACGTACGCCAACATCGCTCTTCAAATTTTTGTGAAAATTCGTATAGCTAAAGGCTTGGCTGCCTGAATAAAATGGATATAATCTGGAAAACTGATCTACAGACAACCTCAAGCGGCAATTCTTTCGGGCAACTGTAAAAGCGGTGATAATATATGGTGCCACTGCATGGACATTAACAGAAATCTTAGAGTCTAATCCCTATGGAACTGTTATGGATCCCCCACTTTTGTCATATAAGTGGACTGGACCAGAGTGTTACTGGGACTGCTGTCGTTAAATAGCCACAGCCAGTCAGAATATGGAGATAGAGATTGAGAGATATTGAGAGTGTGAGCAGAGATTGTGACAGAGTTGAAGGTAGAGTAATAGTGTTAGGTAACCGTTTGTAGAAGTCACTTACAAGCACGTAGATTTTAAGGAATCCTACCTCGAGACTATATCTATATATATTATTATTACGACTAACCGCGTTTCTGGATTTACTAACAGTAGTACCAATTGTATTTTTGTGTAAATACATTTAATTTCTTATATTTAATACTTGCGTTTGTCATTTATAGGAGACCGAATTTCATCTCGGAATCCACAACAGGAATCTACACTCAGATGCAGAAATCTATACTTAACAATCCCTTGGATTCAACATCCATCGAAATCATTGCTCTATGGACCCATTGCTGATATTTCTACAATCTTATTGCTGGCGAACAAATCAAGAACTCGCAAGTGATCTAGTGTTCTGGACAACTTGTTACGGCGCAAAACGGTCTGATTCTACTTTTTTAAGGATAGTAAATATTAAATAAATTCGGAGAGAAAACATATCCTTGTATTACGGCCCCTTTATATTTTTGTGAATTTACTGAATTTCCTATTCGTATCCCAATAAATATTCAGGTTTATTCAAATATATTTTCCAAATAAAATTTCCCCGGTTGTTCAATTAAGTCTTTGCTTACATACATTAAAACATTCTTGCTTCCGTTGAGCTGTAAATAATTCCATCCTTATATTGATTATTCCTTTACGCGCGAGGTCTCTTCAGGTGTTTAGCGAACATGGTCCATTAAAACATTCTAAGCGTGCAGCTCGAACCCATTCTTGCCCTTTTGATCAGTCAAATACATTGTTCCAGAGATGTTTTAAAAATTAGATCCGATGTCTAGGTTTCAGAAAATCCATAACTAATTTAATTCCATTCTCTAAAAAAATAAATTAAAAAAAAAAAAACAGTTCGAGATTTAATAATTACATTTGTTTCCTTTGTTACGTATACACTAAATAAGATTTTTATTAAATCTCTTGAAAAATTTCTTCCGTGACGTTTCTCAAACAATATTCGCTATCTTTAGTGTTCGGCTTCGTATCTCATTTTGATTATAAATCCGTCCATCCAAAATGGCGCCCGTTTCCTTTATCTGATATATTAGAAAGCAAAAATATCTAACATAAACTACTGGATAATATAATTCATTATAATCATGACGTACCAGTTTGTTGGTTTCATTCTACTAAACATTCAAAACCACAAACATATTGTAAAACAGAGATAAATCATAATTCAGTAAGCAATCATGATATTTCCTATAGATTTGCGCATGTTATGCATTTATTGTATGTAACACGTATTCTATCATACGTATCATAGTAATGGTAATATTAACTGTTTTCCTAATGAGGAAACATTCGACATTTTTTGACCGATAAACTTGAATTACTCTAGGTTGAAACATACAAAACTTTTTCTCTTAAAAATAGTTTTTAAGAAAAAATAGATTTTTAATAGTTTATTTTGATTTGCGAAATATCATCATCAATGGGTCATTTTCTGGTGACTAGATTTTTAGGATAGGTTCGTATGAATAAAATATGTTTAATCGGATTAAATGGAACAGGTTTCATTGAAGTATTTTGGTAAAGAGTGTTTTTGTCGAGGCATTTTTTTTTGCCACATATATATTTCCATTATAAAAATCTATCTTTATACTTTCATAGTAGTTTGACCCAAGTCTTAGGGTTAACTATTTGCAAACATCTGGGATCTTACAAGGTCTTACCATCCAGAGTCGTTGAGAAACTTGGAACAACAGCAATAAAGAGGTGTTCCCACGACCCTCAAAACCTCCCAGTCAGAGGCCTTCTTACTGGATGTCTTTTATTGCTATACTCAGAACGAAAGAAAACAGGTTTCATAAGTTCAGTAGATCCTGTCACATTCTGAAGCAATGATGTTTTTTCCTTCATAATCATTTAATTTTATGTTGAACCGGAAGCTGTCGTTTAGGTCATTATTTTCTATTCACGTTACATGTGATATCTATAACGTCAATCCACAATGTTCGAAAAGTGGGGTCTTCACCAAGACACAGAGGTTTTACTGGCTTAAAACCATTTTTAACAATTCATCTTCGAATCCGGTTCTATACACAGTTTTAGATATTTCTGAATGGATTCGGAGGCCGGCATTGCATTCATATGAAAGTTTGGATCTAAGCCGACTGAACTTGACTGGTGTTTTCAGGTTGATGTTTTAGGTTTGTAGCAGGTTACTCTATTATTTTAAACTATCTTTAGCGCACCCTATATTTTCTGTCCTCGACATTTCTCTGGTAATAGAGGAACGATAAGCTGGTTTAAATCTATGTTTAAATCTATTAAATGGAGCAACTTGGGAATGAAACCCATGCATAAATAAGATATCCATTTATATATCAAAGTACAGCGTATACATATACCCTAAATGTGTGTATACATACACACACACACACACACACACACACACACACACACACACACATATATATATATATATATATATATATATATATATATATATATATATATATAACGTACACCTCGAAAGTAGTTTTATATAAAATTTAATAAATTTTCTGTTCATAGAGGTAGATATTATGACGCCAGTCATGTAATGCTCACACGCATTTTTAAGTGATGAAATTAAGATTATGTGGTTTCCGTTATTTGCCCCTGTTTGTGATTCTATAGCTCCAGTCCACAAGGTTCGAAAAGTTGGGTCTTCACCAAGACCCAGAATTTGCACTCGCTCATAGACATTTTATACAATTGTTCGAAAAGTATGGTCTTCACCAAGACCCAAAAGTATCACTCGCTCATAAACATTATAAACAATTCTTCGAAAAATGTGGTCTTCACCAAGACCCAGAAGTTTCACTCGCTTAAAACCATGTTAAGGAATTGTTCGCAAAGTATGGTCTTCACCAAGAACCAGATGTTCCACTAGCTCATAGTTATTTTAAAGAACTGTTAGAAAAATATGGTCTTAAACTAAGACCCAGAAGTTTCAGTTGCTTAAACCCATTTTAAACAATTGCTATTAGAATATGGCTCTATACAGTAGACTGTTTAGATAATTTCATATTAGATACATGAACGTTTTCGGAGTCAGGGTTGACATTCATATGGACTTTTTGATCTGACGGGGTTATTTCCAATCTTGATTGCTATTTTCAGATTGTTGTTTTATTTTTGTAGCAATTTGCTGTATTTTGCGAAACTACTCATAGCACAACGTATGTTTCCTGTCCTCTACAATTATTTTGATGATAGAAGAACGATAAACCTGTTTAGCTATTGTCAATCACTATATTTCGGTATTACAGTTTGAGAATCATTTATCCGAAATACCTGGGACCGGAAGTGTAATTGTTTTCAGAAATTTCCATGTTTTATAATACAGGTTTTTTTAGTTGGTATATGGCATCTATAAAATGGTGCAGCTTATGAATGGAAATCAAGATATGAACACGATTTCACTTTATGTTTCCTAACACAACTTATACGAAATATCCTGAAGGTAGTTTATATAGATAAAATATATTCCGAATAGAGATTATGTAAAATTTAATAAATTATTTGTTCATACAGATAGCGATTATGATGCCAGACATGTAATTCATACACGGATTTTTAAATAAGGAAATTAAGATTTCCCGTAAAAAAATTGTTTGTACTTTCTGTACTTGTACAAAAACATGATCACTATTTACAAAAATATATATAAATGCAGCACATTTTGGCATTTTGATTAATATCTTTCCTGAGTACGAAACACGTTGTAAGTCATTCACAAACTAATGTGTTGCTGTGACGTTCGCTAAAGGCAGATGAGGTTACTTACAACAACGCCCATCATCTTGTGACCTTTCTAAAGTTTTCTGAAATTTTCCGTTTATGGAAAGTCATGCCAGCACATTAAAAATCTTCGGATTTTTGAGCTTTTCGGATTTTTCAATTTCGGATAGAGGATACTAAACCTGTGGATATAGTCTGTCAATCCTATCACAATTGAAGAGATTCGAGATTATCCAAAAAAATCTAAAGTGTATCATCATAATAATGCAAATCGTAATGTAATTTATTTTTACATAAAGTAAATAGAAATTGTAAAATATATGCTTAACGTACTATTTACAGTATTCGAACTATTGTCCTGATCTTTTCGCCATATTTATTACAACGTATCGGCCTTTTTATACTCCGGCCTTCTTCAGGTGTTTGGAATGTCGAACTGAACCCTTTATTTCGCTCACTGGGATAGACTGTTCTAGTTCCACGTGCCATGTCTAATAGATGTCAGTTATCAGTTATGTCCTGTTAATTCCCCTCTCTAAGCTCTCCACTCTCTTAATCATGTTTTGAACTCACACTCTTTGTGTCCAGACACTGGATCTAACTAGCGCCTTTTACCCACTGTGCCATGTGTCCTCACGCGAATTTTTAATTGATGAAATTCTGATTTCATGTAAAAAATATGTTTTCTACATTCTATGTGTGTCCGAAAATGATGACTTCTTATAAAAATATATGAATGCCGGGACTTTTTAACATTTGAAATAATATCTTTTTTGGGGCACGAAACAACTGCTAAGTAATCAGCGAACGTAGACATTGCTGTGACTATCGCCGCGAATCTGCAGCCAACGTAGGCTATGTTTCTGGTCTGGGGAACCTCTGCCCGGGGTAGATGAGGTCACTTATAACAGCTGCATATCAACTAGAAAAATTCGCAATGCTTTTTGAAATTTCCAATATGTTTTCAACTGACATGAGGTGAAACAACTAAATTGAATCAATTGCTATATCTACTGCAAGGAAAGTGGGTGTTCTGTGTCTGGCCAGAAGGTTTATCTCGTCTGAGACCATCCTTCATATCTACAAAACTACCATTTGTCAATGAATTGAATACTGCTTCCATATACAGTCCGGTGCCCCTGCCGTTCATCTCGAGTTTCTCGACAAAACCGAAAGAGATATATGAAATGTAATAAAACCTGACATGGCGTCTAGACTCCCGGCACTTTCACATACAGACGGAATGTGGCTTCCTTCTGTCTTTTCTACAAATATTTCCATGGAAATTGCTCTGACGAGCTACTTTCACTAGAGCCCTAACTGCATGAATGTAAGCGTGCTAACAGGTTAGCCTCTTGGACCCACTCTTTTACTGGCATTTTGATCCCACCCTTTTACTCTCGATACAGTTAAATGTAATCGCCTCTTCTACTCAATAAGGTTCTTCTCTCGCACTTCCTTACATTGGAACTCCCTTCCACGAACGTACTTCCCTGATAACTATAATCTTCAAAAAAAAAAAAAAAATAAATGTAATGTCAATCGACATCGTCTGATGCCTTGATCTTGATTCCCGTCCTTCTTTCTATACTTTCTTTAACTACCGCTCTTTACTGTTTCTTTTACTCTCTGTAACCCCTTGCATGTTTGTGGCACGCCCGCCTATCTTGAGGTGAAATACTTAATCTCTCTCTCTCTCCCTCTGTCTTTCTGTCTGTCTCTCTGTCTCTCTCTCTCTCTCTCTCTCTCTCTCTCTCTATATATATATATATATATATATATATATATATATATATATAACAAGAGAAAAGTGTGTATATTAAAAAGAAGAGAGAAACAGCAAACGTTTTAAGTTGTAAATTTCTTTTTTAAATATTTTGCTTTATTTTCCATAATTTTTCTAGAAGTCCTTCTGGTCTCGTGAACGGCATCAGGCAAAGGGTGGAGATTTCCACATCCTATTAAAAATAATTAATTTTTTCCTTTATCTTTTTCGATGTTAAATATTCTCGATATGGGACATTCTCTTTTTCTGTGTTAGTGACTAAAATATCTTTCTTGAACTGGCAGTGAAGTGTTCTGCGTGGAGTGTTAGAAAACAATTAAGATTAATCAGGAGAAATGAAGTAGTTATCGGCATTCTTATCTTTTTAATGACCCCTGTGTGTTCTTAGATCTATCTCCCTTTTACTGTGTTTCTGTCAGTATGCGTGCATATATATGTATATCCCCTCTCCATACATACACACTGTCTCACTACGAGGAATCAGTATATATATATATATATATATATATATATATATATATATATATATATATATATATATATATATATGTAATGTCTCCTAGTATTGATTCAATAGATTTTTTCTGTAGTATCGTTTCCTTTCTTGTTTTTTGTGTGTTCTGATGTTGAACGTGTCAGCTTTTTCTTATTTATTTGCTAAGTCTGCCAACTATTTAAGATCGACCGTTTTCAGTGACAGAGTTGTTTGCAATATTTCAGTTTTTAGTATGTTTTGTTTCTTCGTTTTTCCTATAGTTTTCAACGTGACCTTTAAGCCGATGCGTTATACAGCATTTTTTTCAGGATATCAATCCGTAAGGGGTGAGTTTCTTTAAAAAAAAAACCCACAAAAATATGTAGAAGCCAAATAGATGAAATTACAACAGTCTCGTTTCATTTCGTGCATCGACAGATGTATTTCCCCTGCCAGAAACCCGAACGAATACAGATAGTTTAATAATTATTCACCAGTGGCGTCCAAAGATCGTTGGCGTATGAGCCAACAAGACTAGCGGACTTTATTTCAGTAGCCGGCGCGGAACTATTTTCATGGAAAATATGTTTCTGAAAATTTAATATTTCATTAATTCCTCGCTTTTTTAATACTTTTTCTGTAGCTGTGTTGGCGAAGAACAACCCCTCACATGTTAGATCAATTTCAATCAGTTTTAAGGCAGTGAAGTCTGTTCAAGTTACTCTCCGGGGACGGGAAAATAAAACAAACTTTATTTAGATTCTGAAGAATGTGCTCTTCATTAACTGATGGAGGACACATTTTTTCTTCGTTTTGTGACACTCTTTCGTGGTTTTTAAAATTTCGCCTAAATTTTCCTTTTTTTTGTAACATATATATATATATATATATATATATATATATATATATATTTAACATACAACGTGTGTTAGCACGTGCGATACCCTGTCTTCATCAGACGCCGACCACGGGTGATATCACGGTTTCGGTGTCTATGGTGGGACCGCCACCCATGGCACCACCAGAAGCGTTTGTCACCTGGCAGGGTATGAAGATAAGCTAATTGATAGTTCCTTTAAGTAAATTCTATCTGTAACCAATCTTGGATTCCAATTTTTGTCTGTCTATTTCTCTCTTTTCTATCTATCTATCTATCTATTCCCTAACTCTTTCTTTCACTTTTGCAATTTCTATATCTCAAAAACTGATTTAGTTTAGTTTTATGGATTCGTAGAACTGAGCTGGGAAGTCGGTACTTAATATTTTCCGCGGACCGGCAAATATATACAAGTACACATATTTTCACAGGATCCATTGAAATCTGGTTGGTTATCTGACCCCCTCCCAATTCGTAATACTCTAGAGAAGCACATTGTTTTGCTCTGTTTCACCTATCCGTCTGTCCGACATGCCCTTTTTTCTCCTTTTGTCTGAGAATACAGTTATACACGGGCACATTCAAAATTCATTTCCCGTTTGACAAAAACAAAGTATTATACTTTAAATCCAAAATAACTTCGAAACGCATCTTTTTAACAGTGACACATTTGATAAAAATGAATTCCGCCCCCCGCCCCCAGGTTAGGCGAAGAAGAAGCCGTTAGGTGAAACCGGGAAACCAATCCTAAAGACAAAATAATGTAATGAACATCTACCCGTGTTTAAAAGACAGGGTATCTGTGTGAAACGGTCGATAGCCGAACCTATCTGCTCTTATTCAGAGAGGAAAACAATAATTAGTGGGAAAATGTTCAGTTGGAGGTCTCAGACATCTAGCTTTGAAATAGATTTTAGAAGGAACCGAAAACTCAACTGTAAACAGAAATCAGGGGATTAACCTCTACTCATGTTCAATAGGCCTTACGTTTATAAATCTATTGTATTAATCCCCCTTTTTATTTATTAGACACGTGGTCCAGTGGGTAGGACATTTGCTTTCCGACCATAAGACTATGTTTCGGATCTCACAATAATTGATTTAACAGGTGACCTTTTGATGTTATCGGATAGGGGAGGCGATCCCAGCACATATCTCATCTGGAAAAGCCTGGAAACAATTCAGCGGTTTTGTGATTGAAATTTGGTATTCATAACAATTTTGGAGTTTACCATAAATGTGCTAGCACGAAGTGACAAGTCATCGGGGTTGAGGGTTTGAACGTACGGGCTTTGTTCAGATTTTTGTAGACACCAATTAATGATATCTCTCCCATAATCTGTATTTAACTTCTGATAGGTATAATTGCAATACAACCTACAGTTAGGTTCTATGGGTGTCGAATATACACAAATGTGATTGAGCGTTCTTCTGCAACAATTATTCTCAAGCCGTCCTAGTAGAAACGCAAACTCGGATAAAATATTGGCTCAAAAACTAAACTACCCTCATTTAATTGTCTTAGATCAAATTTTTCTCGGATAAGCAAGGTAAACACAGGAGTATGTAACATTGGTCCTTCTGAGAATACCGTTTTATATTGACACTAGTAACATGGCCCGGCGTTGCCGGTGCTTGATTCAAAAATCGTACGACTCATACAGCAATCGCTATCACTTGACTTAAAATATTTTTGCCCTTCCTTGCCTTTAAAGCAGTGCCCTTTGCCGTGCTGATGTTGCTACATGTCTTACTTCTTGACTATCTCACACTGCGAATTTTTCTAAGCTCTATACTAAACATTAAATCTGTTATGATAAAAGAACTAAACAAAATGAACACAAAACGATCAGCTTTAAAAAAGGACTCGTAACTGGAAAAACCGAATGAAAAAAGAATGTTAACAACAAATACTTTTTCACACCCGAACCAGTTCAGCGGAATCAGAATGAACATTGAGTTTAAGCAATGAGCTAATTGGAGTAAAGTGCCATGCAGATTTAAATTTTTCCCACTTGTGACGAATGCAGCTATCGATTTTTTGCATACTTGCAACAGTCAGTTAGCTGTTGGCTCTCACGCTGGCCAACTGAATCTCCCTGCCTATGCGTGGCAGCCAGCTATGGGCTCTCACTCTTGACAGTAGAAAATGGCCGCAAACTACATGAAAACTGCCTTAGAAGCATGAAACAATCGATTATTTCCACTGTCGATGAGAGTTGAGACATTCAATGTCGGTCTTGGCCTCCCCGCTAACTTGGAGCATTTGCATGTAAATTTTGGTGCAAATCCGTCGAAAATTGCGGCCGTGCATTTGTTACACACACAAACATCCTGCCTTTTATAGATAAATTGAAAGATTATATTGAATCAATCGCTAGGTTTACTTCTAGGAAACCTGGTTCCCCTTGTCGTGAGTAACAATTCTCCTGACTAGAAACTATCTTACATATTTATAAGTCTACCATCCGTCCCTAATATTTCTGCTATATATGGTGTAGTTCTGCTACGTAATTTGAGATTCTTCATAAGATTCTAACAAGATTCTGCAAGATTATTGATTTTGATCTAGCATTTCGGCTTCTGTTACATTTCCGTCACCGTTGGATAATTTCCCTGTGTATTTCATATAGATATTTTCATACCACATGAACAAGACATTAAATATTTAGGAATTGTTTTAACAGAGGATAGAAAAGGGACACAATGCTGATTGTGATAGGGAAAGACGCCTTTCTAAAATGAGGATGAGAAGAAGAAGAAGAAGAAGAAGAAGAAGAAGAAGAAGAAGAAGAAGAAGAAGAAGAAGAAGAAGGGACATGCTACAATTAAGAAGTTTGTCGGCGAGACATGTTTGGAAGGCAATAGACCACGGAAGATGCGCTGTTGAAATAAATAAATTGAAATTCACTTTCCGTCGTCTGTGCTTCAGTGGAACAGATGACCTTGCGGTCAGGTGGCCAGGAAACTTAATTAATGAAAACATTTGTCGATCAGCAATCTTTAAAGTAATCGAAGGAGATCAAAGTACTTTCGCTGCCGAATACAAAACTATCGTCAATTATTAGAAGACACAGTATCTCGGTCCAATGTGTGTCAGAAGACTTCTATATAGAGAATACGTTGGCACCACTGAATTGATTTCGTTCTTTAGTTTGCTATATTATGAACCATGAAGCAGTATACGTCTCTGTTTAAATTCAGGTACAAGTGCGTCAATATTTCGAATATCATACTCGGATTCCGAAAAGACTTACGATATCACTGTTAATTATTAGGGCACAAGAGAGGGAATGCTCTTACTAATGGAATATAAGGGTGGCCCAGTCCAGATTGATAAATGTTAGATCAGGTAGTAAAATGCTTAAAAACTATTCATACTGGCAATTCATAAATAATCTTTGACTAATATAGTATTTTAATAGGACTTTAAAAACAATGTATATTTTGAAATATATATTAACATATACAAGTAAATGAAAGCAAAATATGAAAACATGGAAAGGATGTTTCATTAAGACGGGTAATATATAACAGTGTTTCATTAAGAAGGATGAAAATTAGCAGTAAATAAATCAGTGTTATTGGCGAAAAAATATTTATTTCTCTATTGGATCATATTATTGGAATCATCGTAATTATGTGTGAAAAATAATTTCGACCAAATGACCGAGAAATCTGAAAGAAAAAGAAAAAATATTTGGACGCTTAAAATTAATTCACATTTAAAACCTTTATGAGCATAAAAAATGGCAAGAAAATAAGACAATTAGTTTATGCACTAAAAATAGCGGTTTACCTGAGAATTAAAGAGGTCAAGCTGATAGCTATTGGGAAAACATCCTAACAGTAGGCTAGTTCAAAAATATGCAGTTCTTGGGGAGGAGCTGTCTGAGTTGAAAAGTCTTATTTATGAAATATGTAGATGTTGATGAACACAGGGTTCGTAGGGTTCATGGTTGAAATTGCCAAAGACTTAAGTTTTTAAATCTGAAAAAAGAATCAATACATTGAACCCCGTCGCTGGAGGAACCTGTTAGCGTTACTTTTTCATAAAATTGGAAATGTACAATAACAGCTAGCGCGGTTTACGGCACTGGAAAAACATCTTCGAGGCGGGTGTATACCTTCTCCTCGCCGATGTCTTGCGCACCGTGGTTCCAACATAGACTACCGACCCTCCCAAGAAACGGTGCTTACTGCTATGTCGCTCAATGAAATAAATCGTGTTAAAGGAAACCCGAATAAAATTTTCGGTACTTGTAACAGTCTTTGATCCAGTGCCGGTGTTCCTACTGAGAGAATTACCGTTAAACTAATCGATACAAGAGACGTACGTAACGCAACATAAACTGAATCATTTGTGTAAAACAGGTTTTGAGATGAAAATATAGCGGCAAATATCCTACTTATGCCAGAGTATACATTCCAATCAGTTTCTTTCAGAAAAGCAAACTTAAGGGCTTTGAATGATGGTTTCCTGACTACCTAATCCAGAGTAACATGATTGGCAAATTTGTGGGTTACAATTCAGGGAAAGAAACATATTACACGCAGTTAAGAGTAAATCCCACTCATGTGAATGTAAGGTACACGTTTCTCAATAAGGACCCGGAATTCACATAATGGCCGATATTAATTTAACGAAGTGTTGAGTTGAATTCTAAATCCCTCATAACACACTCGCACGTTTCAACGATACGAGCACACTCCTGGAAATTCGGCCGGGGATGGAACCCTGCTGAAACGAATTGTTGAACACGACTGTCAAAATCGGGACAAAGATGTGCAACAGCCTCAAGTATATATCTTAGGGCAAACCATCAATTCCCGGAGACTTGCCACTACCGACCCTATTCGTCCTACGTGATCTCAACCATGAAGGTAGCCACTTCAGTCCTGACATATAGATTTATTTTGCCGTCACTTCGACTTCCTTACATTTTAAACAAAAGGAAAATAAATAAATTACGATTGATATAACATATATAGACTTGATGGAGCTCAGAACTCAAAATTCCCGTTTAATAATCCTTTGGTCAGAAAGTAGACAAGAGTAGAAAATCGAACAATAAAAACCGTTTGCCAGATTGACAATTGATTCGCACAGAGAAGAAAAGAGTTATACGTAAATTAAAGTAAGGCCCAGAAAGTCAAATCCTGATTTATCGATCCATTGTTAAACAAGTTGTCATAAAATAGGATTTGATGTCCAATGTTCTGTAGTTATATCGACCGCGTTTTCAAAAACAATAGGCGAATCTTTGAATAGCAATGGTTTTAGAAAATATAACGCGTTGATAAGTGACCCGGGAAAGGCAATGGTAAAAGTCATGTTCCCTGGATTTATTGACTTTGTGTAGAATCATAATAGACGATGTGTATTTATCGGAGATCAAATCAGTCGTCCTCCGATGCCTGGAGAAGGAACGTGGCTTAAAATGGTGCATTTTAGAAAGTAGATAAAACCGAGGAGGTTGACCTATGTTGACATAGTCAGAACCAAATGTTACAGTTCTATCATATCTGAGTCAACTTCTTATTTAGAAGACTAAATTTCATTTCACTCTTCAACTAGTGGAAAAGTTGATGTGTAACTAAAACACGTAAAAGAAATATATATATATATATATATATATATACACCCACACACTTATATATATATATATATATATATATATATATATATATATATATGAAGAAATATATTCTTTAGGTATGCTATATTTATAGGATAAAGTGTTCAATATCAGAGAAAGAGTGTGTAAATATAAAAGTGAACATTGAAACATTTACAGGCGAATGGCCGTTTTGATGCTAGACGCAACAGACAGGCCGCGACTTCAATATTCATTTATATATATATATATATATATATATATATATATATATATATATATATATACGCTTTGTCGCCATATGTATCACAACGTTTCGGCCGTTGTACGCTCCGACCTTCTTGAGGTGGTTGGAATGTTGAACTGAACCATTTGTTTCGCTAAGTGGGGTATACTGTTCTAGTTCCACGTGCCATGGATAAAGACATTAGTTAGATCGACTGACAGGACACAAAGAGTGTGAGTTCAATATCCCGTTAAGGCAGTCGAGAACTTGCAGAGGAGAATTAACATGAGATAGCGGATAACTGACAGCCATTAAAATATGGCACGTAGAACAAGAACAGCCTACCCCAGTCAGTGAAATAAAGGGTTCAGTTCGACATTCCAATCGCTGGAAAAAGCGGATCGTCAGGGAAACAAACAGATCTTCAAAATAATATGTTGGTAAATAAATTGACAGAATAACAATACACATTGCGAGAAAAGAAAATATATATGGTTTTACTTTATTTTAGGATATTATATCAAATAAAAAAAAATACTATTGCAGTCGTGTTTCGATGCGAATCAAACGCATCTCAACAGAGGAGGTGCGGTTGATTCGCAAATGTGTAGCGTTATTCAACATGTTTTTGATGTAATATTCTACATTAAAGAATATTTTGTCGTATTGAGCCTCTTATAAATTGAATCTTACAAACGGAGGTATAGTATTCTATTCGTTATCATTTTACATTAAAAAATAGTACCTATTCCGTCGAAAAGTCGTTCAGAAATATTCGATTGAAAATAAAACCAAAAAAACAAACAAACAAATATACCAAAAATATCTTAAATGTAGAAATTGATAAATCACATAGCTGCCGGGTAAATGAGGCTCTACGAGTAAAATAAATGTATTATTAAAACAATATAAGTAAATAAGATCCCACTGAGTATAAAACAGAAACAGTTGAGGGAGAATACGAAGAAATTCATCCCGCTCGGATTCTATTAAATGGATTCACTCTGTAATTTTTACACACACACACACACACACACACACACACACACACACACACACACACACACATATATATATATATATATATATATATATATATATATGGAGAGAGAGAGAGACAGGGTGAGAGAGAGAGAGAGAGAGAGAAAGTCATCAAAAGACAGATTATTTCGTATATCACAGCTCCACTGTGTGGCTAAACCTCCGATTGTTACAGACGATCGTCGCAGCTTATATCTCTCTCTATTTATCTATCTATCTATATCAATATCTCTCTCTCTCTCTCTCTCTATATATATATATATATATATATATATATATATATATATATATATATATATATGGATGAATAACAGGATATATTTCGTTTTATAGTTTG
>OZ010601.1:17060138-17082638 GCA_963932145.1 Acanthosepion lycidas | reverse complement strand
TTTTCATAATGTAGCTTAGATATGGCACAAGGACGAATGTAGTGAGTATCGATCTCCCTACTCAGTCGTAACTCTTCTAAGTGATAAGCTTGCTAGCCATTACACCGCCTTGAGGTCCCCATGTAGATTATATATATATATATATATATATATAACCAAGTATATGATTGGTCTATACGGAATGGATTCCAACAACCAACATTACTAACGTTATTATTCTTAAATGAGTGCTCAATACAAATTCGAGCAGATATAATTATTTATTTAAAGATTATAACATAAATATATTATAAATTCACTACAAAAATAGTCATTTTGTTTCAACACCTCTGGTGTCTTTTAAAGTCATGATGTTGAATGTAAAATAAATGGTTTTCAAAGTTTCGAATTAATTACCAATTCTTCGCAAGGGGAAAACGTTGTTACAAAAGTTAGAATGACCAATCAAAATACAGGTATAGGAAAATGTTATAAGTATAAGTAAGGTTATAATAGCAATTCTTATCTTTAAAATAGGGGTAATATTAAAAGGAATTTATTCTAAACAATAATTATTAAATTATATGATAAAATTTGATATTAAAATTAAAAGTAAAAATTACCAATTTTAAAATTCAAATATAATCTCTATTAAGTTTAAAATTATAAAGTTACTGAGGAGAAAAGAAAAAATACATATGTTCAATTTATTTTTTCATTGAAATTACGTTTGAACAGACTCCCTTTTTTAATGATATATATATATATATATATATATATATATATATATATATATATATATATATATATATTTAGAATTCATTTTATTGAATACTGATGTTCTGAAAATAATTTCATGCCTTCTGCAATCTCTCCACTGCAGAATTTCACCTGTAAACGTCAAAAAGTCTCGCAATGTCCAAAAAATGGACTTAAGCGTACTACTTCATGCAACTAACCGAAAGCATTTTTCTTGTTGAAAACTAAAACATTGTTGTTTTTCTCTTATATAAATTATCTTTCGTCACAATACATCAGAAGTGTAAGTGGACTACGACTCATCTCTACAAATGTTGACAAATGTCTTGTTGCCATGAGGCAATATGCAACATAAGGTTTGGTAATGACATGAAATGTTATAAATCAGACTCCCTTTTTTATTAATGTAGGCACCTGACTTTAATCAAGTGCAGATATATCTCCGTTTTACCCAGGTTATGTGTTATATTACGTTGGTGCAAAAATAATGACGTAATAATGTCGTTTTTGACATTAAAAAATACGTCAAAAAACGACATTATTACGTCATTATTTTTGCACCAACCTAACACAATGATTAACGACATATTATTAGGTTGGTGCAAAAATAAAATGACGTAATAATGTCGTTTTTTGACGTATTTTTCAATGTCAAAAACGACCTTATTACGTCATTATTTTTGCACCAAGCTAATAATACTCAAATAATCAAAAGCGGAATAATCCCATAATTTTAAGAAAATCGGAAGACATAATGGAATTCAAACGTACCTTTTTTATGTAAAATATGCACTGAATATATGAAAGTGAGTTTTATCCTGCAATTACTGTGGCTCTTATTATTGAAAATATATATGATTGAGTTCTTTAAATGTTGACTTAATGATACGGATACTATAGCACGGGATGATGAATTTTCTCTAGGTGAAAATAAGTTTAAACCTAGAGACTTTTTTTTGTTGCTGTAACTATACTTGGGGCTAGGTAGCTTTCAGTATTTGGTCTTGTTTCTTCATTCACTTATTCGTTTCACCTCGAATGGGATTCTAAGTTTAAAATTGATTCAATATATGCTTAACGGCTGTCCTAACTGCGTGCTGACTGGTGTCTTGTGTTCGACTGTCTGGTGGCCGCCGATTCTCTTGTATTTTATACCAATTGTTAGGATACATTGGGGTTCCATGATTAGGTATTTTTTGTGTACACTGTTTACATTATTCAGACTATTGTCCTCATCTCTGTCTCCATGTTTATCATAACGTTTCAGCCGTTATACGCTTCATCCTTCTTCAGGTGGTTGGAATGGCGAACTGAACCCTATTTTTTGCTCACGGGGGAAGACAGTTCTAGCTCCACGTGGATACTGTAGATAAAGCCGTTAGTTAGATCCAGGGACACAAACCAAAACAGTTTTGGAGTTCAATACCTGGTTAAGGAAGAGGAGAACTTTCTGAGATGAATTAACTGATATCCATTAGACATGGCATGTGGAACTAGAACAGTCTACCCCAGTGAGCCAGAAAAAGGTGCACTTCGACATCCAACCTACTGAAGAAGGCCGGAGCATACAACAGCCAAAACGTTGTGATAAACATGGCGATAAAGATGAGGACAATAGTCCGAATAATGGAAATAGTGTACATAATACCTCATCTCAGAAATATAGACAGATACTGCAAGGCCGAAATGTTGTAATAAATACGGCAACAAACATGAGGACAATAGTGAGAATAATGTAAATAGTGTACATAATACCTCATCTCAGGAATATATACAGATACTGAAAGGCTGAAATGTTGTAATAAATACGGCAACAAACACGAGGACAATAGTGAGAATAATGTACATAGTCTACATAATACCTCATCTCAGGAATATAGACAGATACTGAAAGGTCGAAACGTTGTAATAAATATGGTAACAAAGATGAGGACAATAGTCTGAATAATGTAAATAGTGTACATAATACCTAATCTCGGGAATATAGACAGATACTGTAAGGCCGAAACGTTGCAATAAATATGGCGACAAAGATGATGACAATGGTCCGAATAATGTAAATAGTGTACATAATACCTCATCTCAGAAATATAGACCTGACCTTTTTTCTGTGACGTGATGCGGAATTGTATTTTTCTTTTGTGAATGAATAATGTGATTGGATAAATGTTCGTGTCTTTTCTGTTAGATTAAAATTATTTCTGCTGCTATAGGTAAACATTAGATTCGGTGAGAAAAAAAGAAACCTCCTGCCTCGTAATTAATTGTACCCTGAGAAATGACTTGCCATTAATGACATTAAGAGTGAATCTCACAGGGAGTTCGTTTTTGCTCATGAAGTCAAAATGGTTGTGCGGTGATCAGGCGGTTGTTAATATCAGACTAAACATAATTATTTTTTATTTTTTGAAAATTAGTTTTAAATATTTTGAAGAATAAATCTGATAATCAGAAACGGAAATAATTTCTGACTTAAAATCTTACTTTTTCTTTTGGAGTTTGATCTCAGAACCGCAACGAAAGACACTCAAACGTTACAAGTTCCGTTTTAATGATAAATAAAAAAGAAAGAAAAAACGAGAATTATTTAAAGTGGAGGAGTATGAAATTAAGAATGAAAGCGGAAAAGACTTGCAGATGGAATGCAGTTCGATTTATTTTTTTTTTAATTGAATATTTTGAATGCAATCGATAATCTAGCGTGTGCAGTGATTGGTAGAGTTTATTCAGCGTGACCATCAATTGCAGATTTCTGAATTTTGGAAACTAAATTTGTCTGAAACAATTGATTATCAATATGGATTGCGAAGAGCCTGAAATACAAAATAACTTTCATTTGTTCTGTTTTGTTAAACCTTTTTCTTTAATTTTGAAAATCTTCTAAGCTCTCCTCATTTTAAAAGGGAATATATGAATGTTGTAAGAATATAAATCAAATCGCTAATGTATATACATATATACATATACATACATATATATATGTGTGTATGTGTGTGTGTATGCATGTATGTGAGCGTGTGTGTGATTATCGTGCGAGCATGCGTGTTTGAAAGAAGTATGTACGCAATGCATGCACTTGAAAGAAAGAAGATGTAAAAAAAAAAAACAAAAAAAAACTAAACAATACAGTTTTCAAAAGAAAGAGAATATAAAGAAATTTGTATACGATCCGGCGTAAAGAAAATATTAAAAAATAGTTTAAAAACCTGAGTAATAGTCCAAAAATTTAGCAAAATTTTTTCAACGAAAAAAAAAAAACCTTCACGGTTAGTAATTAATAAACTGTTTTATTTATTTATTATTTTCTTTTATATTCCAAAAGTTTTTTTTATCTGATTCAAGCCTTGGTTTTAAACAAATCTAGCGATTTCAAAAGAACACTTTGAAAAACGGTATGGCTCACCCTTTCATATTTTATCCTTTCAATTCTTAATTTAATATTCAATTAGCTTTGTGCTTTTCCATCTTCTGTTGCTATCTAGGATTTTTCTCTCATTTTAACGCTTCTCATGCATCGGTTTTGAATTTCCAATTCTCTCCATCTTTCATTTATCGTTTTTCGTTCATCTAACATTTCTTCTTATTATTTTTCTTTGACTGAAATTTAAAAAAAAAAAAACATTTTTCTCAGCTGTCGACGTTCGTTTATATTTTTTTCTCTCTGTTTTCTTTTAATTCATTCTTTTCTGATCATGTTTTTAATTAATTCATTCATTCTATAACACATCCTTTCCTTCGCAAATACATTGATGTTTTATTGCTTTTTCTATTTTTTGTTCATTCTTCCTTTCAACATTTTATTCATTCTACTTTTAATGTATTCAAACTTTTCATTCGTTTTACATTCCTTTATATTTTCTTCATTTTTCGTTTTTGTAAATATTTTCTGTTCTCTTTCTCTAAACCTCGTTCAATTTCCTCTTTGTTCTGTTATTTTTTTTTAATTCTTCATTCTGTCTAATTTTATTCATTTTAATTTCTATCAGCTTTTCTTTTCTTTAATGTTTAATTTCTTGATCTTTTAATTATATTTCATTCATAATTTCATTCTTTCTTTTCTTTCTTCTCTATATCCCACTTTTTTTTTCCCCCATATTTATTTCACTCATTCTCTAATTAAAACGTTCTTTTCTTCTGGTATTCTAATATTATCAATTGTTCTTCTTTCTTTGCTTTTTCCATTATTCCATTTTTGGCTTAGAATCTCATTGACATCATTTCTCTTTCATTCATTATTTCTTTTTGTCTTACTCTGCCTTTATTTTAGTCTTTTATTCATTCTTTGATTCAGATATAATTTCATATTTCGTTATTCATACATACGTTTTACTTTTTCTTTTCTTATATATCTTTTTATTAAACCTTTATTTTTTTATCTTCCTTCCTTTCATTCATTCTTTCTTTTTGTCTTACTCTGCCTTTATTTTAGTCTTTTATTCATTCTTTGATTCAGATATAATTTCATATTTCGTTATTCATACATACGTTTTACTTTTTCTTTTCTTATATATCTTTTTATTAAACCTTTATTTTTTTATCTTCCTTTCATTCATTCATTCTTTCTTTTTGTCTTACTCTGCCTTTATTTTAGTCTTTTATTCATTCTTTGATTCAGATATAATTTCATATTTCGTTATTCATACATACGTTTTACTTTTTCTTTTCTTATATATCTTTTTATTAAACCTTTATTTTTTTATCTTCCTTTCATTCATTCATTCTTTCTTTTTGTCTTACTCTGCCTTTATTTTAGTCTTTTATTCATTCTTTGATTCAGATATAATTTCATATTTCGTTATTCATACATACGTTTTACTTTTTCTTTTCTTATATATCTTTTTATTAAACCTTTATTTTTTTATCTTCCTTTCATTCATTCATTCTTTCTTTCTTCTCTTCATCTATTTCTTATTCATTGTATCGATTAAGATTTCATTTATTCTTTTATTTTACCTTACTTCAATGTTTTTTTTTTTTATAATTTCATTAGTTCTGTCTTTCATTCATTTTTTTTTCATTCCTGTATTAGTTTTATTTATCATTATACGTAGTGTAGCTTATTATTCTTTAATTTACTTTTCTTTCTTATTCTTAATTTTTGTTTTCTGTCTTTCACTTTCTTAATATTAGGTTGGTGCAAAAATAATGGCGTTTTCTCACATATGTTACTATGTGAGAAAACGACATTATTTTTGCATCAACCTAATATTTATATCAGCTAAGTTTTATTAGGTTGGTGCAAAAATAATGACGTAATAATGTCGTTTTTTGACGTGTTTTTAAACGTCAAAAACGACATTATTACGACATTATTTTTGCACCAACCTAATATTTCCTTTTTAGTTCATTACATTTCTATTTTGTTCAGTATTTCCCTGTGTTGTTGTTGTCATCATCATTATTATTATTATTATTATTATTATTGTTGTTGTTGTTGTTTTTTATGTTGTTGTTGTTATTATTATTATTATTATTATTATTATTATTATTATTATTATTATTACTGCTACTATTATTATTACTATTATTATTGTTATTACTATTATTATTATTATAATTGCCATTATTATTATTGTTAATACTAATATTATTACTATTAATATTAATATTACTAATATTGTTACTACTGTTATTATTTTTATTATTATTGTTATTACTATTATTATTATTGTCGTTGTTATTGTTGCTATTATTATTATTATTACTATTACTATTATTATTATTATTAATAATTTTATTATTATCATTATTAATTTTCTTATTATCATTATTATTACTGCTACTATTATTATTACTATTATTACTATTATTATTAATATTATAATTGCCATTATTTATATTATTTTACTATCATTATTATTATTGTTAATACTAATATTATTACTATTAATATTACTATTAATATTATTAATATTGTTACTACTGTTATTATTTTTATTATTATTGGTATTGCTATTACTATTATTATTATTATTATTAATATTATTATTATTATTATTATTATTATTATTATTATTATTATTATTATTATTATTACTTCAATATCCCATGCTCTGTTTCCGTCTCAGCATCTTGTTTAACGTTCTTTTTTTTTTTCATTTTTTACTTTTTCCTTTCAGTCAATTTTTCAGTCTTTTAAATCCTTCACACTTCCCATTAGTTATCTTCCTCGCTTTTCACCAAATTACCTCCCTTTTCTGTGGTTACTTTTTTTTGTTATTTCATTATTTTAACAGTTTTGCTTTCTTTACTTGTTTCCTTCATCATTCGATTTTCTCATGTAAATCTATTCATACGTCTATTACAGCCAACGTTTATTCAGAAAACTATCTGTTCTCTCATTTTTCTAACTATATAACATTATTTAATATTTCCTTTATTATACCATTTCGGTTGAATTATTATTTTACAAATGTTCAAATCTTCTTTGCTTGTTTCGTTCATTCTTCTTCGATCTTCTCTCCACCCTGCCATCTTAAGATATGTTCCCTCTTTCAACTTTCCTTGACAAAATGTCTTTCCTTCCTTCTTATTTAATGTCGATACGCTGAACAAAGATCAAAGAATTTTGGATGCAAATGAAGGAAACAACCCAGGAAAGATTCTGTTCCGACAAATATCCAATCGCGTTTTTTTTTTTTTCCGGCATCCACTTCCTTAGATAACAGAGATTAAATCAGGATAATCTCACGTTACTAATTATCTTTCAAAACAAAATACTAGATTAAAGTGTTTGTAAAATCCACTAAGTTGAAATAAAGTCGGAAAATCTATGATGCATTACAATTCATTGAATTTAAATGCTGAGAAAATCTAAATTAACATTACATTCGGCTTACTTTTTTTATTTGTTTTTAAATATGGATTCGATATTGAGCTTACGGCCAAAACAAGTTGAAGCACCTGTTCGTTTACGATAGGTGACGTTAAGCAACCTCGAACCTGGTCAGTAACTACAATGGTGACCGCTTTCGAATTCCAGGTTTTACAAGTTTGGACGTGCAGCTGGTGTAATAGAAAATGATTCGAATTGTTAATGGGAGAGCAGAGTTCCAATTTCATTTGTGTTCGTTATATTCACTTATGCGCAAAATTTACCCGGAAACATTTCTTCTCCAGCTATAGATTAATTATTAAACAATTATTAGCCACCACTACGTAAACGAGGTACTTGAAATCTAAAAATCTGGCTTTAAATGACTTGAAGGGAAGATCGAACTCATTACTTAGTGGTATATAATCTTGCGAGGAGCTTCCTAACCCTTTCACTAGGTTGATGTTTCCTAACTTATGGACATATTCAAAGGAAAATTCAATGAAAATATGCGCTGAAAATAAGTTGACGAGTTAAGACGAAATTAGAAACAAATACACATTCCTGAATTAATGGCTATTATTCTGTTGTTGCGTTAAAAAAAAAGAACTGGACATTACTAGCACATCCGCAAAGTCTCCTACCATTTAATAGTTACCAGAATAAACATTGTCATCTAAATGCAGTCATGTGTTGTTTTTTTCTCTCTTTTTTATTGGAAACCGAATATATACGGATTCTTGACTTTGCAATATCTGAGCGATCATCTAGCAAAAGCTGAAAATATACCGAGCAGCTTTATAAGCAGAAGAATATTGGAATCCGGAAATTGAGGGTTACTTTGAATATTATTGGTCCAGTACCCAGATCTGAAGCAAAATATTCAGGATCGATCCCTACTACAATTGAAATGTGCAAATTGCGAGGAATCGGAAAAGTTAGAAATTCTAACTGAGCTGGTGAAGGAACGCAGAATAGCAAGAAGTGGAATGTGTAAAAAGGTTGTTGAAGTTACAAAGTATGTAGAAACGATGGCTGAAAAAATTGAGGGGAAGACTACCCATCAATTGAAAGGAAACAGAATAAAAGGTTCTGCTAGAACAAAGAATAACTCCAGATACAAGCTACAACATTGCGACATCAAGATCGAGTATGTAAAGAAAAGTAATGATCTAGGAATTCTTTAAATAGATTCGGGAGAAATGTGACTCTGAAACCCAAAGGCGGAATGCAATAGTGAAATACGTCTTTCAAAAGTTAAGCAACGTATGAAGAACTCGGAACATTACGTTACAAAATGAAACATTGCTGAACTGCTGTTGAATATCAATCCTCCTATATGTCTTTCCGTACTATCAGCGAAGTTAAGCCACGTTGAGGCTGGTGAGTGCGAGATGGGTGATCGCTTGAGTATACCAAGAGCTGTAATTTTAAATGTTTGGATGGTGTAAGATCTAATGAATCGGAATTGTTAATCGAAGAGCTGAGTTTCGATTCCAGTTGTCTTTATTATATTCACTTACGGGCAAATACTCTTAGGAAGGGTATGAATTCACCACTTCTCCGCCAGATATGGGTAAATTAATAAGACCTTTACCACGAGATCCTTATTATACCCAAGAAAGAATTATTACAATCTAAAGATATTTATATAATCTGCAAAGGGTTGGCAAGGCTGAGGCAACGACTCAATCATTGAGTGTGGAAATAAAGAGCATTTATCACAGTTGAAGCAATTAATTGAGGTGAAAGACATGTGTTTATACAAATGGATGCTAAGATACACGCTTGTCCAAATTAATTGTAACAAAACGAATAACTCCCTTATTAATTTTTTCTCTTTCTTTTTTTTTTTTTTTTTGTACACTTCCCTGGTTCATGTGTCCTCATGGATAAAGGCGTTTGTTAGATCCAGTGACTAGACCCAAAGAGTTGTGAGTTCAATACCAGGCCACAATAGTGGTAAAAAAAAAGAAAACTTGGAGATTTGAGTTGATGGAAAATAACGGAGACATCTGGAAGAAGCATGGCACGCGGAACTAGAACAATCTACTCAGAGGATGAAATAAATTGTTCGGTTGAAAATTCCAGTCAGCTGAAGAAGGCCGAAACGTTGTGTATATATCAAAGAAGATGAGGATAGCATCCTGAATAATGTAAATAATATAAATAATCATAATACCTCATCTCAGTGACACAGACAGATATGGAAGGCCGGAGCGTACAACGGCCGAAAAGTTGTGAATATGGCAATGAAGATGAGGATAACAGTCCGAATAATTTAAATAATATAAATTCATAATACCTTTTTGTCTGGCTTATTTAAAACCGAAATAAATTCTATTAGCTGGTAGGGGAGCAGATGGAATTATGCCTTTACCAAAGGTATTGCGCATCGTTATTATAAAGTCTGGATATATATATATATATATATATATATATATATATATATATATATATATATATATATATATTAATTTGACAATTCAGTTTAGTATTTACGATGAAATGGTTATAGGCTGGTTATGAAGAAATTATTCTAGAGCTGTGAAATCTAGCACACATTAATTTCAAATCTTCCTATTAACAACTGCATTTTTTTATTTCCATGTGCGAGGGTCGGCTGAAAAGTTCATAGGCTGGCTATGAAGGATTGATGTTTTTGTTGTGAAATCTTGCATGCATTAATTTCAACTGTTCTTATTAATAACTGCATTGTTTCTTCCCAGGTGCGCTGGTGGGTTGAAAGGTTCATAGGCTGAAGCATTGATTCTTAAGCTGTGAAATCCTGTACGCATTAATCTCAGTTCTTCTTATTAATAACTGTTTTGTTTCTTTCCAGGTAAACTGTCATCTGGCTGTTCAACGAAGACTGTTCATGATGATGGTAAAAAGTTAACAACATCAGTTATGACATCATAACTTCTGCTATGTTTTTCATGTTGGGAAACAGATGATAGTCAAATCAGGAGAATACGGAATATGATGAGTCAAAAGCATGTAGAGCAGCCATTGAAATCAGGGGAGGTGTGATGAAGCATTGTTCGTATGAAACAAGATCACTTTCGTCAGTTTCCTGGGCGTTTGGTCTTGATAGCCTTTTGTAACTGCCTGAGGGAGTGGTTTATGTTCTCTCCATCGATGTTTTGGGCCTTTTTGAAGATAGTAAATAAACACAAATGTTTTTCATCCCAAGAAACTGTCACCTTCCCTGTTGCATAAAATTCTATGGTCTTGTTTGGAGGGGGTGAGGAGTAGTGTTTTCACCTAAGTAATGAACCCAGAGTTATATCTGTAACACTTTCATGGAATTTTGCAATAGACACAGACAGAACAATCAAGGCTAACTGCCCAGACATCGTATTAGAAGACCACAAGAACAGAATACGGTTTCTTATTATGCTTAGTGTTAATAAATAATAATAATAATAATAATAATAATAATAATAATAATAATAATAATAATAATAATTCATAAATAAATAAACAAATAAAAAATCGGTTTCTCGTTAGGAACCATCCAAGGAAAACAGATGATTCTGCCTCAAAAAATGTCAAATATTCTCATAAAGTGATCGACCTAAAGCAGTGTTAGTAGACGAGGGACTCAGGGACACATGGCACAGTGGATAAAGGCGTTGGTTAGATCCAGTGACAGAACCCAAAGAGTGTGAGTTCAATACCCGGTTAAGGCAGTGGAGAACTTTCAGCGGGAAAATTAATAGGAGATAACTAATAACTGACATCCATCAAACATCGTACGTGGAACTAGAACAGCCTACCCCAGTGAGCGAAATAAAGGTTTCAGTTCGACATTCCAACCACCTGAAGAAGCCTGGAGTGTACAACGGCCGAAACTTTGTGTTAAATATGGCGACAAATATGAAGACAATAGTCCGAATAATGTAAATAATGGAGGAACTCACCGTGTAGAAAACTCTTGCATGCCCTAAACTCAATAAAAAAATTGTCACAAAATGTTTATATTATTATTAAGAGAAAAGACCAAAATATTTTTTTTTAATTTTTTTATTTCTTTCTAGCACGTATCGAAATTTTGGCTAAAGTATTGTTTTGTTTTCGGCCGACCTAATGATAACAATTAGTTTTTCGCTTTTTTCTTGTGTAAACCAAATAACTGTCAGATTTTACTTAAACTTTCAGGATATATCGAGAAATGAAATAATTAACGAAATTTTTATTTTTGATAAATTTGGTAATTATTTTTTTTTTTTTTTTTTTTTTTTTTTTTTTTTTACATATGATACCACCTAATTAAATAATTTCATGAAATTTAGAGAAATACAATTTTCAGTGTGGGCTATTTCTATTAGTTAAAAGCAGGGCTCTTCGGACAATGTAAATCATCATTTATTTTATTTATTTATTTATTTGGAAAACCATTACGCCTTTCACCGAAAATATGCTCTGAATTGTAAAATAAAAAATGGAATAAAACTATGACATTATTTAATTAGAAAAAATGTTTTTAATTTCTTTGATAAATAAGATTTATTAAGAACACTATTGTCTTAAGAAGAAAAAAATCGATGAATTATTCATTTTTACAAGAATTGTTTTCATTTTTTTGTAATTTTACTTAAATAATTTATTAAAAAAGTCTTTATTACTTCGGAGGTTGGTGATATTCTTAAGTGAAAACTACATTTACGAATTAATTATTGAAAAGCTCATAACAGTAGTTTGTATCCAAATAGTGTTAAAAATATAAAAAAACAAATAGTGTGTAAAGGTTACCAATTTATAACTATGGTAAGCCATGAATTATATTATCATTTAAAAGTTCATTTGGCTTAAGAGTTGCCTGGCCCTCTGCAATTCTTTCAATAGCAAAATCCAGTTCTGTTTCATCATTAACGTCTGGGCAAATCATCCCTTCAAAATCTCAAAGTAATATTTACTTTTTTAATTACTATTTTCTTTATTTTATGCATTCATTTTACTTTGGGCAATACATCAATTAAGTAATGTTTTTATTTTAAGTTAATAATGTTAATAACTGAGAGACGAGACCTAAATTTCATAAATCATAAATATTAAATAATTGCTGAAGATATGTAACAAGTACTTGGTAGTTAAAAACCAAAACAAAAAAACCAAAACAAAAACGTTCTCTTAGATTTCCTAAATGTATATCAATTCTGGTCATCCATACAAGTTGTCATCAGATCGTGACTTATCGATGGTCAATAAAGATAAAGAAAAAACAGGATCCATGTTTAAGAAATGCTTGTATAATACTTTATATGTGTCAAATCAGATTTATTTAAATTAAATTTGCTAATTGTACTCGAATAACATGTCAAAAATATATATTTTATTTTTGGATGATTTTTTATTTTTTTTTAAATTTGTTTATAAATTTCTTAAGATCAAGTAAATAGCAGCATTTAAATTTTTTTTCTGAAATCAACCAAAAAGTTGAGATTCCGACTTACATAATTTCTATTTGAAATATACCAGAAAATTTTACTTACTGGAAATAGTAAATTTATTCATTACTTTTTAATTTAAGCTAAAATGATATCTTCAAGAAACCTTTTTTATTTTCAAAATTCAGTTTAAACCTTAGGTATCGAAAATTCAGTGGACGTACCCACTTTAATGTGTTTGTCACTAGACTTGACTAATTGTAAATATTTGTTAAGTTATACCGATGCAATATACGGTACCTACCGGTGTCTAACGTAGGTTATTTGCTATACAATTTATATAGAAAGATATTACAGTACGTGTCTCATTATGCAGGTACATGGTGTGACCTTATGTAGTTTGGGGCACAGGTTATCGTATAATGTAGCCTTACTTCATTTACCGAAAGGCCTATGATTGGGGCCAATGGTAGCCTACTGCAAGTTTGGAGGTCGAACTAGAAGGTAGGTAGAGGCCTAACGCAGAATTTTGAGGCCAACTTGTCCGCCATGTCGATTTGTACACAGGAATTCACGGTAGTAGTAGTAGTAGTAGTAATAATAATAATAATAATACAACATTTATAAATGAACACAATTTACGAAAAGAAAAAAAGAAAACATATTGTTTAACAATTATTCAACATTATTTCGACAATATGCCAGATTTCTTTCCAGTATGAAAATAAACCATATAAAAAATTACAAAAAAAAAAAAAAAAAATTACAAAATTATTTGTAAAAAAAATCTCTTGTCTTGTAATAAAACAAAAAAAAACAAAAATAGATACTCTACTGGTTATCAGCGTATCAAAATGAACGAAAGGCCGCCAGCCTTAATAATAGGATAGTTTCTTTTGCAAACTACTAACTTCCCATTGGATGGGAAGAAACAGAATGACCGGATAATTCCATAATATTATACTAAATTATTTGATTAATTCCACTTACAATCTAATCAACTAACAGAAAATTCTAAGGGTAACACGATCAAAATCATATTAAGTACGACTCAGTTACATGTCTTCCCTCTGGTGGTGATTCATTCCTTTTGACGAATTCATTAACAGGTCACCCGATTTTTCATAACAAGACAAGCGACGTTTGTACAAAAATTTGTTATTTTTTGGATATTTTTATCATTTTATAATAGTAAGTTTTTAAAAAATAACTTGATGAAGACAAAAACACTGCCAAAATGTTACTGAACATTGTCAAATACTGTGTTTTTCTTTCTTTTTTATTTTCTGAAATCGCACTCATCACTTCTATTGTCTTATAGGTATTTCCAATGAATCTCTACTCTTCATATAAATACGGAGATGAAAAAATAATGAGTGATCTTGAATAGAATACGACAATTATACCGAATTTTATTTTGTTGTTACGCTGAGAATATAAATATATGATATGATTCTCAATTGTTAGTGTAGACTTAGTTTTAAGTTATTGTCATTACGGTGTAACATGATATTTTAAAAAATTAAACTATTGTTTGTTTTTGTTAATAATTAAATTAAATTTTATGTTCAACTTGCTTTTGTTTATTTACAGTCTCAAATTGACTACTTAAAATGTATTAATTCGAGGATATATTAAAAGAACAATATCGATATATATATATATATATATATATATATATATATATATATATATATATATATATATATATCAGAAATAGATTGATTGTTTAGGCAAAGTATTTTGGAAAGGACCATATTCAAGAAAATGTTAGACAAAATCCAGCTATGATTGCTACTTCTAAAACAAAAAAAGATATAATCATTAGGAAACAAAATAGGTTACAATTGATTTTACCCATACACCTGTTACAATTGCTACAATAAATATATGGGGAAACTTCAAAAAATATAAAAAAAAGTATTACAGAAACATGGAAAGGAAACGTTACAAAGCAACATACTGAAATTGCTCATCGTAATGATTGTGATAATTTATTTAAAAAGAGAAATGCTACTCTATTTAATGGAGAAACCAATTTTCTATGGCCTAAATATTTTGAAAATGCTAGATCGTCATAAATAAATTTACAGTTTAGTACATTTCAATTTTCTTCGTAGATTTTCTTTTATCACAATGTGTGATATTTCAAAGCAAAGGTGATGGAAACATACATAAAAAGAATAACAAGCTAAATTTAATCAGTTAAACTCTATATCCAAAACATAAAAAAAGATTACATTTAAATTTCGAATTATTACAGATCCCTCTCCATTGTGCACAAATGTATTTGCAAAAATGTTAACATCACTTTATTTTGATGGGGTCCTAGGGGACGAAACCCTGTATACAAAGATATTTTGCACGTGTTTACAGAAAAAAAAAAGAAAAAAGAATCCATTTCGCTTATTCACTGTTTTTTTATCTTTCATTCTTCGTTACTTTCTTGCTTAAACGCAATCTCCAGAAATACCACCTCATAGCTAACCAAACCCTTCCAGTTATTCATTCTGTTAGGAATCAAGAAGAAATATATTTTCAGCTTGAAGGCACACAACCATTCCATGGCATATATTCATATATTCTTTATTCTGACATTATATATTGGCTGATTCCGACCAATTCCTTCCAACATTCTCCACTTCTAAATTTTTAGATTAGTGGTATATATATATATATATATATATATATATATATATATATATATATATATATATATATATATATATATATATAAAGATATATATATATATATATATATATATATATATATATATATATATATATATATATATATATATTTCGTTACAATCTCTACTTCTTTTCCTTTTTTCTATGACAGTATTGCACCCTCCGGTCTTCGTCACATGGTTGTTGTATTCAGCAAGCTTCCATGCATAGCGAAAGGAAACTTTTATTTGTCCCCATTGGCTATAATTTTCCATTCCTCTATTTGTCATATGCGGCATCTTTCCTAGTGAATTTCGGTGACTGCCGTTTCAGAATCAAGACAAAAATCTAAATGTCGCGACGAAAGAAAAACAAAATTAGAATACGCGCAGTATTATCGTACGAACCAATTTGTCTCAGCTACAGAGGAAAATCCTTCTCTTTACTGACGAGAATTGGAGAGATTTTATTGAATCATTTGCCAGGTCTTCAGCTGTTATGCCCTAGAGAATTAATCTCGATATAATTCACCTTACATATTTATAAGTGTTGTGGATTCCTCCGTCTAATGAGGCTATTGTGGAGTCTTCCAGTTACTATAAAGTTCGTAGGAAAGTAAGCCTCGGAAAGAAACAGTGATATAGACTGTTCAACAGTCGAACTTTGGCAGAGAGGAACCCGAACGAAGCTTTGCCGATGGGCAAAGTTTCGTCCAGAGACGTAGACAGGCTCTGAACCCGTTTATACGGGTTTGAAGCGAATATTTTTGGCCGAGGCTACGGGCTCAGAGGACACACGGCAAACTCGGCCTTGTGCCACATACATAAATCTTGGTGGGGGTGGGCTGTTAAATATTAACAGTGATATAGACCGTCCATTACTGTCAAACTCTATGCCTTGAGCAGAGTGGAGCCCGAACGAGGCTTTGCCGAAATGGCAAAGTTTCGTCCGGGGAGATAGATAGGCGCTGAATCCATTTATACGGGTTCAAAGGAAACATTTTTGGCCGAGCCTACGGGCTCGGAAAACCCACGATAAACTCGGCCTTATGCCATATACGACCCACCTCGTGGCGCGTTAAATATAACGGTGATATAGACTGAATGCTGACAAACTGACAGACACTCCCAAGTCGTGTTACAACCTTCTGTTGTATTTACTGTTCAATACGCTATTTATATGCATCCTCTTGTTTTGTTATTCCTTAGCCAATTACTCGGCCGCGAAAATAACTCTATTATTCGTTCTTACTTGTTACTACAATTTGTTTTGTGCTCCATTGGAGATTATTGATAAAATCTAAAGATGTATTTGCAGTGTTATTTGTCCTGACCTTTCATCTTGTCTTCAGGTACTGTCCCAGTGGCCTACGGTAGTTTCCCAGTAAATCTTTAATTAATACGTTCATGGTAATTGTTCTTATGACCTTTCTTTATTGGACCATAACTTAATGAATTTAAGTGCAGAACTAGATTGGCAACATGATCTCTTGATTTGGAAATGTATAGATGTATCCGTATGTTTTTTGCTAACAGTTCATTCCGTCTCATTTCTAGCTATTAGATCTCTCTTCCGCCATCTTCCTTCACCGTCAACATTGATCTTCAAAAATGGAAATACAATGGCAACTGTTAAATTCTATTTTCTTAATTCTTATTCTTATATTGTTCTTTCACCTTAATAGTGTTTTTGTATTATTTTTCTCGCGTGATTTACCACTGAGTAGCCCTTGCGAATTGGTGGATACATTGACTTGTTCGGGAAGAAATGTTTAAAAAATAATAATCAATTAATTTATTTACAATAGTGAAAACTTGTCTTCAGTTTCGCAAAATTATAATTGCTAAAATCCCAGAATATCAGGTCTTTTATATCAAAAGTCTTATTTGTTTCGCTGAGTACCATCAAGATTCTTTGGATTTAGTAAGAGTAAATTCCTCATAGAGAATCTGCCATAAAAAATGAAGACATTGCGCCTGCTTGGATTCTGAGCGCATGCGTGCGAGGGAATATCCGTTAAGAAAAATTATTTACTAAGAAAAGAGTTAGAAAAAAGACGTTTATTTTACCTCTTTAATAGACATTTCCTGACTGTCTACCGCCATATTAAATTTCCATTTCGATTTAATTGAAAAATATAACGTGATGTTACGTATATTTTAGCAAGAAAACGTGACTAATTCTGTACAAAATTATCAAATTCCGATCATAAAATTGCTTACTTAGAGTTTAAAGACTCACAAAAACGCACATCCAAAAACAGGCGTCCATAAACAGATATAGATAGATAGATAGATAGATAGAAATAAAACAGAATAGGATATATATATATATATATATATATATATATATATATATATATATATATATATAGATAGATAGATAGATAGATTGAGAGAGAGATGAACAAAGATAGATATGAAGCAGAATAGGATATTTATTTATATATATTACGTATGTATGTATATAAGAGAATATATTAAGACTTATATGAACTGACTGAGATAGATCAGGAAAAATAGGGCATATAACTATGCATACACACACACACACACCCGCGCATATATACATATATATATATATATATATATATATATATATATAGATAGATAGATAGATTGAGAGAGAGATGAACAAAGATAGATATGAAGCAGAATAGGATATTTATATATATATATTACGTATGTATGTATATAAGAGAATATATTAAGACTTATATGAACTGACTGAGATAGATCAAGAAAAATAGGGCATATAACTATGCATACACACACACACACACCCGCGCATATATACATATATATATATATATATATATATATATATATATATATATATATATATATATATATGAGATCAGATTCAAAGATATATAAACAGAGTGAGATAGTTAAGGGCAAAATAGGATATATATATATATATATATATATATATATATATATATATATATATATATATATATATATATATACAGAGAAAGAGATGAACAGAATAATATAGATGGATAATGAATATTAAAAGGCGGGTGGTTGTTGTTATATCAAATTGGTGAATGTGGTCGACTTACTTTAATTTTTTTTTATTTGATTTTCGATTACCCCATTAAAATTGATTTAGGATTGAGGGGGCAAAAAAGGCTGTAATTATTTGTATAATTACGAAGAATTATGCTTGAAATGCTTCCGAATGGCGAGAGAAGAAAATGCTCACGAACACAATGAATCCTGCACACAAATGATTTAGCCAGCCAAAGAAACACAAAAAGAAAAAGATGTTGTCAAAATATCACACATCCCCGTGCATATATATATATATATATATATATATATATATATATATATATATATATATATATATGTGGGTGTGTGTGTAATGGACAATGTCCGACAATTATCTTAAGACATTTTTATTTTTATACATCCTTTTTTTTTATAGATACAAATATTTAAATAAATGTTCTGTTTATATCTCAATCGGTTAGGGCGTGCCATTCAAGCCGGTCAAATGTTATTAATACTGTTTATTATAAGCATAGCTTTTACTTAAATGTTTGTATCTATAAGAAGAATGTATGAACATAAAAATGTCTTAAAAATAATTGTCGGACTTTTTCCATTTCCTAATGTGTGACGTCATTTTTTTATATTTGGATACGCATTGAACAGATATGAATGTACGGGAGAGATTCTTGGAAGATTGTAGTTTAAAAGCAGTAAGATCGACCTTCCTAAACGAACGATCCTCTGTGGCACAATTGGTCAAAGCACGTCAGGCTATATGACGGTTCTTTATAGTATACAGGTACGATTCTTGTCGTAGGACGAATATCTTCTATGAATTCTCGGACAGGCAGGCTGGTAAATGTTATTAATATCGTTTATTATAAACAGAGCATTTACTTAAATATTTGTATCTATAAAAAGAATGTATAAACATAAAAATCTCTTTAAATATATATATATATATATATATATATATATATATATATATATATATATATATATAGCAAGGTTGGTATATAATACAAGTGTGTCCTGGTAATAGGAACTGATCACAAAAATGTATTTTATTTGATTTACACACAGCAATTTAAGGTTTGAGCTGACTCTCTAGCATCAAGTCTCAATTCGTCACAGTTAACTCTTCCATCAAATTCCTCTAAACTTACAGTCACGAACTTCATTTCATTTCACTCCAGGTTTTAAAATATAGAAGACCATTTTTGTCGTCTGCCAAAATAGGCTTTTCCCCATAATAATATATAAAAGATTAATGGTCAGAATTGATTCAGACCAGCTAACAACAGTATTAAATAGTGCGGAATACACGTTTGGAAAAGAAAATAAACTTAATAACATGTGGAGCTTTTGACTTTAAAAGAAATCAGTTGAATTGGTTTCATACTTACGGTATCCTCAGGCAATTTTTATCAATTGACCACCACAATAGGTTCGTATATTTATTTTTAAAAACAAATATAGCGTTCATTTTTTTTTAAAAGTAAATCGTTGTGAAGTCAACAGAGAGTTGAGTCAGATATGGACACACCGGATTCCACCAAATCTCCCTAGCTACTCTTCCTTGAATTTTGAATGCTGTTCCTGGGTAACACTGCTTCGTCTCTTTTCTTTTTCTTCCATAACTTTCCTTTTCTCAAGCCCTTATTTTGACCTAATAGAGCCTGCCTTTTCACAATGCTTCCAACACCGGACTTGTTTGTCTTTAGGCTTTGGGTTATTTGTCTCACAGATTTGTTTTAATGTATATGGAACGAAATAACTTGTGTACGCAATCTCCTACTTATATCAACAAAATAATGTGGATACTTTTGAAATTAGCAGCAATAAAGTTAAAAAGAAACATAAATAATCTGACTTACAGGCAAGACACTATATATCACACAATTCTTAACCAAATAAAAATTTTTGTCACAAATAAATTCTAAAATATTTAGACTTGCTTCTAAAGCGATCTATTGTAACTGATGCGTGCACTGTAATGGTTTCATTATGATTAGAAGTGATTAAAATATTGTGACACAGTCCAAAGAGTGTACAAAATAAATATATATTAAACTGAAATCACTGACCCATATATATATATATCTTCTATACCGCCTATGGCAGCGTAACTATAATTTAATGACTCCTAATTACGATGAAGCCATTACAGTCCATGTTTCTGTTACAATAGAACACATTTGAAACAAGTTTGAACATTTTAGAATTTATTTGAGATTAAACTTTTCTGGTTTAAATTCACTGTACCTAGAGAAGACACGATGGAATAATGGATATCAGTTCGGATTGAGGAAACAGAGAGCCGAATTCGAGTTCCAGTCGAATCCATTATATGCTGTTTCACTTGGGAAAGATATGAATCACCTTCTCCCCACCAGCTATGGGTAAATAGCAGGTCAGACCAGGTTCTATAGCCTTGGATGACAGCTAACCTACCGCAGAAAGAAATGGTAACCTATTACGCGAAAAATCTGCCTCGTCAGTCATGTATTGAGAGATACATGATCGCCTAAGTGTGTATCACGCATGGCTCATAACTGACTGGGTCTGTCCCAATTAATTCACACAGTACTGTAGAAGTTGATTTTTGTTTGTGGGTTTACTATATACTTAAAAATCCAATTTTTGATTGTTACGTATCAGAAAAATGTCAAAGAAAGGAAGTGAATTCTTTCTACCAAGTTCGTGTGAGTTTAATGGTAGATTCAACCTTATTGAGTTTCATTATTATGTCTAATAGGTTTGAGAAATAAATGAATACTAAGCTATATAGTATACGTTGTATTTTTTCATATGAAAATAATATTTTTAAAATAAACAGTGAGACATTTATTTATTGAAAAAAAAGTTTAAACAAAGTATCTATAAACAATTTTTTTCTATCCTCTGCCAGCCACAATGATGGAGAAAGCATTAGCCCGGGCCATCGCCAGTGCGACACGCTGCAAGAGCCACTTCGTTTCGCGAGGCTCGCCCCTTAATCGAGACGCAATCGCGCCAATCCTCGAAGGAACGCCATCGAACGACGGCCAATAACCCCAGAAGTCTCCACTGCCACAGGAGTAAAAAAAAAAATCTATCAGTAAGAGAAGAATATTTAACTATTTTTATCATTTCTGCATCTCGGGCGACGGATCCCTATTCAACCGAGGACCTGATCAAATTTCAGACCGAAAATATATCCGCACAGGTCGCATCGCAAATCAACGACTCCCCCATTTTAAAAGGGAAAATGATAATGCCATCCTGCCGCTTTCCATCACCACGGTCGAGGCCTACGGGTTCAATTTGGGAAAGGAACCCAGCTGCACCCAAACTTCTTCTGATGATGTCGTTTATTGCTGCATGCTGTGGAAAGCGGCTAGCACTACGACGACAGGAGAGAGGATGCAAACAAAATTCATCGATACATCTGCATCTATGACGTTCACATAATTTCAGGTTTTTATTTGGAGATATAATAAGAGGACGTCATATATATATATATATATATATATATATATATATATATATATATATATATATATATATATATATATATATATATATGTATCTTACGTAAATTGTTCGGGCTGATGTGTAGACCGGATTCTAAGTATTTTGTGAAAAGGCAACATAGATCACCACTGACAGATGAACTCAGAGTTAAAACAAATTTTTGCTTGAAGAAAAAATTGTTGAATGGGAAGTTGTGGTTATTGATTAGATTGCATATCTTTTTATAATTTTGTGTACAGGTAGGGGAAGCTTTTCTTTCGAAGTCACGGCTTACACAAAACTCACAAACCAGACAAACCCGTCAAACACATTTTGTCCAGTATCAACAGTATCGCATCCACACCCACAAATTAGCTAGTGTCATTGT